>JAMZEH010000031.1:3172500-3528668 GCA_024699665.1 Ostrea denselamellosa | reverse complement strand
GTTATGTAAACAAAGCCTGTGCCACATTTTTGTTTACAGAGGTTAAATATAACAGCGAAAGTTTCATTCAAAGCAGATTTTTCAATTTACAACTTAATTCTGAACACAATTAAAGATATTCTGGTGTATGTCACATTTCATTTGGTGTTAAACATGATAGTTTCTATTAAGCAATCTATATGAGTAAAAACATGGCACAAGCCTTGTTTACATAACAAAGGATTGTGAGTGCTGTATCTCACATATAACTTAACAACCGACATTCAAATTTTTGCTGATCCTTGGAAATAACTTCATTAAACACAGTAAACATTAAAAGTAGAAAATAAAATTTGTCATTTCAAATTGTGTCAATGCCCCTCTAAAAATCTTCTTGACAACCAGAAAAGTTTAAATTTGTTCAAATCATAGTCCCCTGTACTTTCCAGATTAGGCCTCTTATTTAATAAATAATAATGATAATGACATTATTTTTACAGGAACCCACTTCAGGCTCACAAGAATACAACATGATTCTGAAACTATCTTTTGATGAATTTAAAGTACTGCAAAAATTTGTGTTAGATGAAAGTGCAGACTTGCACAGCCTCTATGATGCAAATGATGTCTTGATTGACATGATCCAGAGTATGTCGAGGTCACATTTAGGAACAATGGGTAAAATATCTGTTTGGTTTGAGGACAAATATGGAGCAAGTATTGATGCAGCTCTCAAGGTTTGTTCCTTTATGATATTTTTCATCTTGATTTTTTACAAGTGACATATGGAAAGCAATAAATAGAGAGAATATATATATATATATATATGAATTTCTAGAATACGGGAGGGTATGATAGTTTGTTTCCAGGGGGTATGTACATGTATTTTTACAAAATCAGTTTTGGCACAGGGTAACAGTATTGCTATGCTTACTTCTTGTTTGTATATACACAGTGTAATTCCATTTAATTTTTTTTTAAAAATGGATTTCCATGAGGGACTAGTGCAAACGTAACTTTAACATTAATTAGAATAAGAGTGTAAAAGTGTTTGTAATTTCCTCATTTTTAAGATATTAAAAAAAAAAACAACCCAAAAACTGAAAAATTTCAGATGACTGCAGTGTTGCTGATGGCCTCTATCTTTGCTACATTGGAAATGAAGCTACAGATGTCATGGAAACAGAGATTCCTAAAATTGATTGTGTTAGCCTTTATCGTCAGTATACCAATGACCTGGTTTGAACTCTATAAGGTACTTAATGGATATGTTTTATCAATGACCTGATTTGTAGATAGATTTGGTTTGAACTCTGTAAGGTACTTTTAGGTCACCTGAGTCACCCAGGTGACCTATTGCCATTGTCATTGTCATTGTGTGTTGTCTGTTAACAATTTCACATTTTAAACTTCTTCTTGAAAATTACATGGCCAATTGTTACCATTTTTGATGTGAAGCATCTCTAGGATAAGAGATATGTAAATTGTGAAATTTATGACCATACCACCCATGGGGCCTCATGGGCAGGACCAAATATGCTGAAATAGATCATATTTTCAGAAACCTTCTCTACTCCCACACATATGGGAGAAAAACTAATGTATGGTTATGATGTCCATGAAGCTCTCTGTCAAAATTAGGAAATCCATGGCCCCTGTGGTCAGGGGTTCAGGCCTTAGGGCAGGGCTAATATGGCCATATAGTGAAATTGCATTAAATGTTAGAAAATGTTCTTCTCTACTCCCCCATATATTTTGAGAAAAACTATATGATGATAATGATGTCCATGAAACTCTCTACCTAAGTTGTGAAATTTATGGCCCCTGGGGTCAGGGTTTGGGTTTCAGGCCCTAGGGCAGGGCTAATATGGCCACATGGTGAAAGTGTATTAAATCTTAAAAAATCTTCATCTCTACTCTCATATATATTAGAGAAAAACTAAATGCATGATTATGATGTCCATGGAGCTCTCTGCCTAAATTGTTAAATTCATGGCTCCTGGACCAGGGGTTCAGGCCCTAAGGTGTGGCCAATATGACCACATAGTGAAAATGTATAAAAAAAACAACTTAGGGAATGTTGAAATGATTTGTGTGATTCAATCTTCTTTTTTTCCTTTTGTGTAATTGAATAAGAATTGTATGCATTTTGAAAGATCATAACCATGTGCACAAAAGACTCCATATTGAGGTTTATATGCAAATATGAGACTCCCTGTATGGGCTATGATGCTCAGGTGACTATGAAAGCCTGTGGGCCTTTTGTATAGAATATATTTTACCAATGAGTCAGTTTGTAGATAGATTCGATTTGAACTCTGTAAGGTATTTTATGGATTATTTTTTTTTACTAAAGAGTCAGTTTGTAGATAGTTTACATGCAAGTTTTATGTATTACAAAACATTGAAGTACATGTAATTGCAAAGTATTACAAACATTTTTATATCTCATACAATGAGTTGCAAAGAGTACAGTGTTTTTGATTCATCAGTGCTTCTTGTCTGCAAAACTTATCTCAAGCCTCTCATTAGAATTTCATGAAACTTTGTAGTTAATAGGGACTTACTGTGCAGATGTGCATATTTGTGAACAACTCTGATTCATTTCGTAGCTTACTAGTATATGAGCTAAAAGCTGAGTGAGCTATTCTAATCACTTTTTGTTTGGAGTCAGTCCATCTGTCCCTTAACTTTTAACATTTTTATCTTCTTCTCCAGAACCATATGTGGCACAAAGCATGCTTTGGTAAAGAGGATTCAAGTATGTTTAAATGAAGTGCCATGCCCTTTTTGAAGTGGAGATCATTAAGAATTAGTAAACAGTTTGTGGCATCTTTTAAAACTCATCTCAAACTTGGAACAAATTATCCTTGGGAGAAGGGATTCAGATTTATTCAAATGAAGGGCCATGTTCCTTCCAAAGTGGAGATAATCAAGGAAAAGTGAAGATATGGTGGGATCATTTTAAAATCTTCTGAAAGAACTACTAGGCCAGAAAAGTTGAAATTTATATGGATGCTTTCTGACATAGTGTAAATTCCAGTTTGTTCAAATCATGGCCCTGGGGGGTAGGATGGAACCACAATGGAGATCAAAGATTTCCATAGTGATATATGACAAATCTTTAGAAATCTTCTCAAGAACATCAGGACCATGGTTAATCATATTAATATACAGGTACTTCCAGGTAGTGCAAATTCAAGTTTGTTTATATTGTGATGAGACCACAATAGAGGATCAAAGTTTTACATAGGAATATATAGGAAATATCTTTAAAAGTGTTACAGCAGGGCCATGAATACTCATATTGATATACAGGCATCTCCAGGTAGTGCATTCTGAAGTTTGTTTAAACCATGACTTTGGGGTTAAGATGGGGCCACAATCGGGGATATATATATATATATATATATATATTCACAAGAAAAACAGGGTCGTGATTAATCATTCTGAAGCATTCTGAGTGCAGATTCAAATTTGTTCAAATTATGGTCCATGGAATTAGGTTGAATCCATAATAGGGTATCATAGTTTTACATAGGATTATATAGGAAAAATCTTCTTTTTAATAAAAGCAGGATCATACATACTCCTATTAATATGCAAGTGCAGATTGAAGTATGTTTAAATCACAGCCATCATGGGGATCAAAGTTTTACGTGGGAATATATAGGATAAATCTTTAAAAATCTTCTTTTGAAGAACAACAGGGCCATGATTACTCATATTAATATGCAATCATTCCTAGGTAGTGCAGATTCAAAATTGTTCACAGTGCCATAGCTGCCATTGACGCCAAAACGCCCGGGTGTACACATCAATTTGACAACAACAAAAAAAAAAATGATTGCTGTTTTTCATTTTATCATCCATGATTTTATAGCTAGAACAATCCACCAGGGCCTTGCCCTGGACCCACTTGGGACCCTGAGACGGTCCCCCAGACCCCCAGCCTATTCAGAATTTGTCACTGTGCATACACTTCACTTCAAAGTTAGCTACATCTTTGGTTCAAACATGGCACTCAGGGGTATGGTGAGGCCACATTAGGGATCAAAGTTTTACATAGGAATATATAGGAAAAATTTTCTCCATAACAAAAGGGTCATGAATACTGATATTAACATGCAAGCATCCTCAGGAAGTGTAGATTGAAGTATGTTCAGATCATGCCCATTAAGGGGTAGGATGGAGATCAAAGTTTTATTTGGGAATTCAATATATTAGGAATCGTATTTGAAAATTTCATACCATGGTTTTTTATCTTGTATATTGTAACATGGTATTGATATCATGACTCTATGGGGCTAGGGTGGGGCCACAATATAGGATCAACATTTTTCATGGGAATAAAGATTGCAATTTAAAAGAAAAAATCACAACAGCAGGGATAAAGTGACACATTTGAGCAGTGTTGCTCATGGGTCTCTTGTTTTTGGTTATACCCCTTTTTGGACTTAGAAGTTTGCTTCTATCACTTTGAAACTGTGTACATGTAAATGAATTTTATAAACTTTATAGTTAATAAGGACATACTGTGTAGATCTGCATATTCACAGGAAATTCATATTTGTTTATTTATTTCAGAAAATATTCCTGTGTTGATATTTTACACTATTTACATTTCCAAACCATATTACATAATTATGACTTAAATGCCATTTAGTTGTATGAAAATAGTACTGTATAAAAATTCATGCATAGCATTGTCATCCATCACATGTTGTATTGTAATTCATCAAATGTAGTATTGTAATTCATCACATGTTGTATTGTAATTCATCACATGTAGTATTGTAATTCATCACATGTAGTATTGTCATTCATCACATGTGGTATTGTCATTCATCACATGTAGTATTGTCATTCATCACATGTTGTATTGTCATTCATCACAAAGTTTTGTCATTCATTGTGTTAATATTATCAGTTATTATGTATTGTCATTTATTTGTGTAGTATTGTCATTCATTATGTGTAGTATTGTCATTCATTATATGTAGTATTGTCATTCATTATGTGTAGTATTGTCATTCATTTGTGTAGTATTGTCATTCATTATGTGTAGTATTGTCATTCATTTGTGTAGTATTGTCATTCATTATATGTAGTATTGTCATTCATTTGTGTAGTATTGTCATTCATTTGTGTAGTATTGTCATTCATTTATGTATTACTGTCATTCATTACATGTAGCATTTTCATTGTGGGAGTCTCTAATATATGATCTTGCTCACTTTTCCTTTCACAGAATGTATTAAAATATTGTTTAAGGTACTAATTTTTCACTGTCTATGTTTCATCTTGTCCAGTAGTTAAATAGCTACCGTAACTACCAATTTTTTTCAAGAAAAGTTTTGACATTTGAAACTTCTGTAAATCTTGATGTAATGGCTAATTCACAGTGTGATTCATTTAAGGCAGAACAAATAAAGCAGCAGACTGTGGCTTTGAAGGATGCCCCTGCAGACTGTGTAAAGAATGATTCTGTCAGTGACAACTGGTTTGAAGCAGCATCCTACATACTGTCCTCCTTATTTACACTGAAAGAGGACAAATGTCAGAAGTATTATGAACACATGATGATCGACCCAATTGTTAAAGTGCCACCCACAAAGGTAGAGTGACCTAAGTCCTAAGTGAGCTTTTTGTTTCAAACTTTGTCTTCCATCATCTGTTTGTCTAACAGTACTTAATGTTTGTTCAATCCAGACATCAAAGTAAAGCTATTATTGAAGAACATGCAAGTTGAAGAAATTGAGTGCTTTATGTTTTTGATCTGTCATTATATTTATACTACTGCCATGAAATAGTTCCCACTCATTATTTCAGTTATACACCGATAGTTTGAATTCAAGATATGGATATGTCATGAACATACACAGATTGAGGTCAAAGAATTTTTCACAGAATTACACCCCTTGTGCTTAAAAAGTTTTAAACAATTCACCGTTTCGGCGTTTCCGTTCATTATTTAAGTCACACACACACACACACACACACACACACACACACACACACACACACACACACACACACCCTGAAAATATGCAGATCAAATTTGTATTTGGTTCTGGTCGAATAATTTTTGAAAGAATTGAACCATTTGGACTTTGAAAATTTTCAAACAGTTAACAATTTCCATTCATTATCACAGTCATATATGAACATTTTAAATAGAAATTTGGGACATAGATACATCATGAAAATATCCATGTTAAGTACTGATATGGGTCCAGTCGGATAACGTTTGGCAGAGTTATGGCCCTTGGGTAGAGGCATTTGTGTCACTCAAACACATTCAAGAGACATGTTCTGCATGTATAAAATATATAGAATGGCTCAAGGTGTAATATTGAATTAAATACTACTTGATAAAACACCATTGAAGGTCTTTTTCTCAGTGATATGGAGTCTGGTTGGATAGTCATGCACAGAAAATCGTGAGAATTTGTAACACACAGAATTTGTAAGTGTCTTTATGTTTCCTTTAGTTTTGACTAATTTTGTTTCTTTTACAGGCAGTGGGGGTAACATTTGTTCGTTTCTTCCTCTCTCCACTGAAGGATGTAGGAGCATCATTGAGCATATTTATAAGAGAGCTTCTCATTGACCTACCAGTAGCTTTATATCCTGTAGCTTTGATCTTGGTGACAATATTTCTCTTTCTAATTCTTTTTATGACATTTGGATACAGTTTCAAGTTACCCTTTTTCCTGTCCATTGAGCCAAGCCCTTATCATGGTGTAACTGGGGGTGTTTCTAACCAACAAACTATTGAAGATAATACAAAGCACTTGATGGAAAAGGTATTTATGTTTTTTTCCCCGTTATTTTGTCGTTAGGTCTGTAACCGGAAAGCAAAAACGAGGCCTGGTAGAATAAGTTTTCATTTATAAAAAACTTCAAAACCCTGAATCCAAGCAATCATGTTTGTTTTGTAGATTCAAACAATACAAGAAATGCTTGAGTCAAGGGAAGCACAGTTTACAGCAAGAATGAATGACTTTGAACGTCTCCAGAAAAGTGCCATAGAATACGCAGCAACAGTGAATATTCCAGACATGCCCTGTCCGACAGTCCCAGCATCTGTTACATCAAAACCTGATGTAACACCTAACACCCAGTGTGCAAGACATATATTTCAAGAATCAGGGGATGCAGATAGTCTTGTTGCAGTAGAATGTAGTACTATTAAATCCCCCATTCCGTGTTCTGATGTGGAAATTGAATCTTCTACAGAAGTCAATGATGTGGTTAACCTTCCCCATCCTGGTAATTCCAACTCTTCTCCTGGTAGATCCAGTAAGCTTCCAATAAGTAGGAAAGGCAAATCCAGTGATCGTGTGCCAACTCAAATAAGTTCTGCCAGCAGGACTGACTCTGTACAAACTCAGAATCTGACAGCTTTGTCTCTGGGTACCATGCAATCTCAGGAAGCAAGTTCTAGGTAGCATAAGGGTCTTCACATTATATATGTGTACTTAGTGATTTCATGTGTCACATCATTGCCTTTATTAATCATTTTTGTCACAATAAAATATCTTGTTGAACATTTTATCAAGATTATTTTTGGTTACTTGAGCTCTGACAGATGTCCTGTTCTATGAACTTGTATCCATTCATCACTGTCCATTATGCATTAGCCTTTACATTATTTCAACTTCCTCTCTAAAACAAGACAACCATTTTTTGTCAAATTTAGGATATATGGGTAGGAACAAAATCAGAATCCCTTCCCCATATTGACACTATATGAGTGGGACCTAAAATGTCCAAATTACATTTATACCATTATGTTGATAACAATCTCCTTAACTCCTAGACATTCAACAGATGAACTGTAGGCACAATGAAGTGAATTTCAAATCCAAGGTTGAGGTCTCAGGAATGGGCAAGTTGATCCTTCACTGCTCTCCAAAAAATAACTAGACACAGAGATGATTGTTTAATTTTTATAAAATCCATCCATATATTTTTTGCATCTGTTGAAATATTCCTTATATATATTTATTTTTTTTTCCGTCCAATTTTCATTTACAATATGGTGAGCTTGTATGAAATTTTTAATAAAAACATGAATTTTATTGCAAACTCTCTGGTGAAACTGATTACGGATACATGTATTTCTGAAGAAAAGGAAAGGCTGAATTAAAATTAAAAACATAAATATTGAAATAGGCAATTTAGAAATGAAAATCATTATATTGGTCCCTGGAAATGCTCAGAAAAATTATCCTCTCTCTCTCTCTCCATATATATATATATATATATGTATGTATATGTATATATATATATATATATATATATATACATCTGTACTCTATTATTCATACCTGTATCGGTGTACTCTGTACCAGTATTTCTTCATACGTGCACAACACAGTTTGGTAAGGATAAAAACTGTACACAAATATAAGAGTACAAAAATTTATTTCAGTTGGTCCCAGAATTATCAATCATACAGCTGCATTTCGTTCATGAATCCATCATAACGGCCGAAATTAATCACGGATGAGGGAACACAAGGGTGCAAACTGGTCACTCCCCTAATTTGCACATTTTATCGAAATGAGACATTTTTTCAAAGGCCAGTTCCGATGACAGGAGACTGTAGTGGCTGGCTCAGTAGCGTGTGTGAGAGCCCCTAGCAGTGATCACAGCCTGACATCGCCGCCTCATGCTTCTGATCAGCCTCTGGATCCGGATCTGACTCGCAGCGTTCCACTCGGCCACCAGGGCGTTCTCCAGCTCACGGAGGCTGCGAGGTTGCTGCCCACGTCGTGCTATGGCCAGCTGAAGAAGGTCCCACAAATGTTCTATAGGATTACAGTCAGGTGAACGCGCAGGCCACTCCATGCGGACGATGGATTCCTGCTCCATGTACTGCTGGACGATCCTGACGCGATGTGGTGGGACATTATCATCCATTAGAATGAAGTCATCGCCGATAGCGCCTGCATAGGAACTGACGTGGGCGTCAATGACGTTATCTCGGTACCGCTGAGCCGTCATAGATCCCTGCTGCAGGATAAGGAGATCGGTTCGTTTAGCCATATTGATCCCACCCCAGAACATCAGTGACCCTCCACCATAATAGTCATAATGGACGATGCAGGCATCCTCGTACTTCTCTCCTGGCCTGTGCCACACTCAAGCACGACCATCAGTGTGGTCCAAACAAAACTGGACTCTTCAGTGAACAGTACGGGGGTCAAGTCAGCAAATGTTCATATCACATGATTTTTGGCCCAGGCCAATCGTCGTCGCCGGTGTTTTTGAGTGGAACACGAATGCAGAGTCTCCTGGCACGAAGATTGACGTCATGGAGTCGGTTCCGGATAGTCTGGATGCAGACATTGGTCCCAGTGGCGTTCAAGAGGTCAGAACGAAGGATCTGAGCAGAGCTGAATCGATTTCGACCGGCCTGAAGAGCAAGAAATCGGTCCTCCCTAGGAGTTGTTGCTCGTTGGTTGCCACCTGCATGTCGTCTCACGGCTGTACTAAACGCGCGGTATCTGGTCCAAGCCCTGGAAACCACACTCTGTGGCACATCAAGGACGTTTACCACAAGAATCTGCGGCCATTCCAACACGACGAGACAGTTCATCACTCGAAAAATGGCGTCTCTGACGTTGCTGCGCCATTGTCAACAACGATCAAGCACAAAATGACTACAGTTAGCAAATCACACTCTCTAACAAAATTTTAAAATTTTGTGCAAGGAGAAAAAAATGTTTGAAAATATGAGTACTCACTCGCCTTGCCTTAGAGCGCGTGCAGCCACAGTGAAATGGAACAAATAGCAACGTGAACATGTTTACGATAGATTTATCTTTACAGGCACGTGAAAATTATGTACATCATTTTCTATGTTTTAAAATATTTTTATGTATAAAGTAGTATCCTTAGCAAAATGTGTGCAGCGTATATTAGTGTACTCAGTACCGGTATTTCATACCTACATCAGTGTACTCTGTACAGGTATTTCATACCTATATCGGTGTACTCTGTGCCGGTATTTCATACTTATATCAGTGTACTATATATCGGTATTTCAAACCTATATCAGTGTACTCTGTACCGGTATTTCATACCTATATCAGTGTACTATATACCGGTATTTCATACCTATATCGCCCGGTGGGGATCCGGGTTAGAATAAATCCTCAGTATCCCTTGTTTGTCGTAAGAGGCGACTAAATGGGGTGGTCCTTCGGATGAGACCACAAAAACCGAAGTCCGTGTCACAGCAGGTGATCCCTCCCAGCTCAAAGGTCCTGAGCGCTGAGCATAAGCCTAAATTTTGCAGCCCATCACTGGCAATGGTGATGTTTCCAAATGAGTGAAAAATTCTCGAGTGAGATGTTAAACAACATATAATCAATCATTCATACCCATATCAGTGTACTCTGTACCAGTATTTCATACCTATATCAGTGTACTCTGTACCGGTATTTCATACCTGTCTCAGTGTACTCTATACCAGTATTTCATACCTATATCAGTGTACTCTGTACCGGTATTTCATACCTATATCTGTGTACTCTGTACCGGTATTTCATACCTATATCTGTGTACTCTGTACCGGTATTTCATACCTATATCTGTGTACTCTGTACCGGTATTTCATACCTATATCAGTGTACTCTGTACCGGTATTTCATACCTATATCAGTGTACTCTGTACCGGTATTTCATACCTGCATCAGTGTGCTGTATACCGGTATTTCATAATCATATTGATGTATACTCTACCGTTGTCTCGTGCATATATTTTACTTTCCTCTCTTAATGTACCTATTTTTTTTCCTTGCACGAAGATACACGTTATATCTAGTTAATTTTGAAGGGAAGTATATATTTTAGAAATGCATTTAACACCTGGATATCTCCCAAACATCTATAAAACACACTTTCAAGTCTTATTAGATATTGCTCATAAGTTACATGTCAACAAATGGAAGTTAAGTAATATATTGTTTAAAGACAGGTAATTACTGCAACTCCTTATTTGAAACATATGATATTTATACATTTGGAAGTCAGTGTCGGACAAGACTTTAATTCCTATGGCCCTGACCTTGGATATTCTTGGATGAGGTTACTATTGCTATGAGTCTTGGATGAGGTTAGTATTGCTACGAGTGTTTGATGAGGTTAGTATTGCTATGAGTGTTTGATGAAGTTAGTATTGCTATGAGTCTTGGGGTTTTGAAAGAGTATCAAATGTAACATCACTGCAGAGTGTATTACATGTAACATCACTGCAGATACATATCAAAGACTAGACTTTTTGACATTATAGGCAGTTGCTTCTTCAACAAGAATGGTAAAAGGAAATATTCATATCTAGTGATCAGTCATCCAAAAATTATTTTGTTAAACACCACTCTGACTCCACATACAAGTACTCTGAAGTTGATATTAAAAAAGATGCTAGAGTCCCTTATTGACAATATCTTCGTAGTCTTTGGTGATTGGGTATTCCAACAATTTGTTGGAATTGCCGTTGGCAAGAATTGTTCTCCTTTGTTAACTGACCTGTTTTTATATTCTTACGAAGCAGAATTCATTCGAAAGCTTTTACATTAGAAGAAAACATCTCTTGCTGTGGCATTCAATTCGACATCTAGACATATCGACAACATTCTGTTTATTAACAATGGTCAGTTTCACTCAAATGTCGATTCGATATATCCAAGTGAACTTGAAATGAAAGACACCACACAGTCTTCCACATCTGCTTTGTACTTAAATATTTTATTGAAAGTAGATGCTGACGGCAAATTAACAACTCAATTTTATGACAAACGGGATGATTTCAATTTCTCCATTGTCAACTTCCCTTATCTATGTAGCAATATTCCATTATCACCTACATATGGTGTTTATATATCTCAACTGATTCGATACACAAGAACTTGTTCTGCATATGATCAGTTTTTAAATCGAGGCAGGCTACTGACAAGCAAGTTATGTTACTGTTTTTTGTTTCGTTGTTTGTTTGTTTGATTGTTTGCTTTTTTTCTGCTTTTTAGCTATTATCTCATGGAGAAGGGTGTTGCCCTTCATTTGAACAAATTTGATTACCCTTTATCAAAGGATAATACGTGCCAAGTTTGATTGAAAGTGGCCCAGTAGTTCTGGAGAAGAAGTCGATATTGTGAAAAGTTTACAGACAGACGGACGACGGGTGATCAGAAAACCTCACTTGAGGTCTCAGCTCAGGTGAGCAAAAGTAATCCTCTATTGTGGTCTCGCCCTACTTCTGGGGGCCACAATTTGAAGAAACTTGAAATCTGCACTACCTGAGGATGCTTGCATATTAATATATTTGCATTCACTGACTTTTTTCTCTTCCAGGAGGAGACATATTACATTTGTACTTTCTGTCAGTCTCCGTCTGAATGCCAGAAAATAAGCTCCTCCTATATTGCCATTGAATAGAATTGAAACTTTGTGTAATGCTTCATTGCGATTTGTAGATATGCTTATTGCAGGGACATGAGGATCCAATATTTTGCTAAAAGTTACAGTGGATCTAAGAGGGGTGGGGGATGTAAAAAATCTTGTGAACATCTCTCCTCCTATATGGCTTATTCTTGAAACTTTGTACAATACCGTTTGTAGATGTATAGGTTGTAGGGGCAGGATGATCCAATTTTTATCTTTAGAATTATAGTGGATCTAAGAGGGGTGGAAGGTGTAAAATAGCTTGTGAACACTTATTTTATTTGGTTTATCGGATAAAAAATTTAAAATTTAGTACAGTACTTCATTATCATTAAATGATGTTCATATTGATCTGCCCCAGGGATATAACATTTTCCTACAATTTAAAGTGAATCAAGGAGTGCTTTATAGCTTTTTTTCATGTACAAGTATATGTTCACTTTTCTACTGGTATGTCAGCATAGCAGTCATTATTTTTGTATCGCATTGACATTGACATTGGTCACATCAATGTTGAATTTTTTTTCATCTTTTTCCTCAAAGTACAAAGAGAAGTTTATAATGTGTATGTTCCTACTTATGCTCTCTCCTCCATACCAACACAGTACATTAAGGGGGGAGGGGTTTAATTTGGAGTACTTCAGTTTGGGGAAGTGGGGAGACAATTGTTTTTAACAAAAACAAATTATATTATTTCTTTTGAAATTGATATTGCTTCAGTCATAGACAATGAATACATGCTTGTGAGAAACTAGTTCGATCCGATGTTTTAGTACCCCTGTCGGCAAAATCATTATACCAAATGCGGAGCGTTGTCAAGGTCAAAGGGTGTATTGGCTGTTCCGTTTAAAGGGACATGGACACGATTTGAGCTGAAAATTTCAAATTCTATTTTTCCATTTTTTAAAATGTTTACAATGCTTATTCGCCGGATAGCTCAAAAATTGCCCAGGCGGCTATAAACAAACAAAAAACAAACAAAACAATGCTTATTTAAGGTATTTCTAATGATCAACCAAAATTTGAATATCAGTTGTTGAATTACAAATGATATACAGCACTCACAATTCTTCGTTATGTAAACAAGGATCGTGCCATTATCCAAATTGTAAACAGTAACCTTAATATGCCAGATTGAACTACAGTGAAGGACTGACTGTAGAGAAAAAATAGGCTTCGATATAAAAAAAATATGGTTTCTTAATGGTTTGCTCTACATTTAACGGAAATCTCTTATGCTTGTAAAATAGTGTTGATGGTTATTATCAAGAAATTGATGTCGGTTATATGACTAGGTGGTACCCTTGAAAGGTAGGCTACCCAGGAGTTATCATAACCCCCCCCCCCCCCCCCATCATTGGTACGTTAAAAGAACCCTCACTGCTCCGGCCCTGAGTGATAAGCATAGGTCTAAATTTGTTTTACTGGTGACGTCTCATTATGAGTGCAAAATTCTCATCGGGACGTAAAACAAACAAACGCAGCCATGGCGCGAACAGGGCTTGACCTCCCGGTTACAAGACGAACGCTCTACTACTGACCTACCGCGACCAGTGCATTGCCAGAGACCGCGGACTGTATATTATGTATATAATGAAGTAGTGCACCTATCAATTTTATTGAGATTCTCTAACATTCAATTCATTTACAGGTTTTTTTTCCCAACTTTATCGACCTAGTTTCTTTTACATTTTGCAATGACCTGTTCTCTCACAGAGACTACTGTATTAGTTTAAACAATATTTATTCATTAATTTCATACATATACAACAATTTCACAAATAAACATATAAATTTGAGATAAGGAAACAAACCAAATGGTTTATATTAATCCTGCTCTTATGGCTTATATACAATTCAGAGGTGATTTAATTAGCATGAGTACGTTGATTATAAACAAAGTAAGGATGTAATGTAGAACTAAATGTATGCTTTCTATTTTGTCACATAAATAAACTGGAAGGTTATCCCATATAATATCCGCATATTCTAGTAGTGGTCTTATAAAGGAATTGTTTGTAGTGTTTTCCTATCGAGAATTTATTTTACTTTTCCCATCACACTTAATCGGGGGTGGACTTTAGAAATCATTTCTTCTACGTGCAAGTTCCAGGACAGGTTGTTTGTTAGTATAACACCCAAGTGCCTGTGGGATTCTACTTCTTGCAATATGTTTTCATCAAAGATAAGTGAAGGATGAAAAGGTTTCATAAGTTTTCTAGAAATTGTCAAGCATTCTGTTTTATTCGGATTGAAATTAACTAGCCATTGTTTAGACCGGTCATAAATTTTGTTTAAATCTGCATTAATAAGATTGGCTGTATTATAAGGATTATCGACAATTACATATAGTGATGTGTCGTCGGCGAAAGTTTTATTGTACATTCTATGTTAACGACCAAGTCATTTATGTAAATTAGGAATAGCAGTGGTCCTAGTATGCTGCCCTGTGGTACACCGGCTTTTATTTTGGATATTTTTGATACAGTTCCATTTATAACTACTTTTTGATTTCTGTTATTGAGGTAGCTTTTAAACCATTTCAATAAGCATCCTTTGATCCCTATTTTTTAAGCTTGAATAACAATCCTTTATGCCAAACTTTGTCGAAAGCTTTACTTATGTCGAAAACACTGTTCTAACTTCTTTTACCTTGATCAATAGCATTGTACAAGTCACTTGTGAAACTGAGGAGTTGATTAACTGCAGAATCACTTGGTCTAAACCCGACTGTTTTGGTGATAAAATGTAGTTATCTTGAAAAAATTGTATACTAACTCCTCCATACCTGTTTTCTTTTCTGTCCCGCCGAGAAGGAAATTGGAATCCATGCAATCGTATTCCTTCTGATGTGGTTCTGGTGTCCAGCCATGTTGCGTTGGGACATATTATATCAAACCCACCAAATTCAACTTGTAAGATGTCTAATTTATTAAGGACACTTTGAACATTAAGATGAACATTTTGAGTGATTTTTAAAGAAAAAATTCAAGGGAGTTTGAAGAGCTTACATTAGATAAATCTAAAATCCACATGTATTTCATTAACAGGACCTGGATTTAACTCAACATCTCCACTTAGCAAGATCAGAAAAATCATCCAAAGTATATATATATATATATATATATATATATATATATATATATATATATATATATATATATGTGTGTGTGTGTGTGTGTGTGTGTGTGTGTGTGTGAAATGATCCATTGTGTAGTTTTAGATTTAACTTGTTCAGTACCGTCATTGATGTTAAACTCTTTTGTACAATAAGTGAATAAAATCAAAAAGATAATTATTATCAGAGCATTAAGACCGTGTAATACGATGAGATTCACCAAAGCTATCGTGTACAAATCTACAGATGTTTTTGGTTGTGTCGTTGTGTCATAGTATTTACCTGTCCTGGTCCTGTGAACTATGTAACTAACTGGCATTATATCTTGGATTTGAGACAAGGGAAAAAACATGATTCAATTAAAAGGGTCAGGAGGAAAGCTGTTCATCGGCAATGTAGGTACATATCAAACCTCCTTACCAGTAGGTAGGTATCCACTTCATTCATATGAAAACTTCCTATTAAGAACAAAAACAACGATGGAAACGTATGTACAGTACACAAGATTAATACAATGATCCAACTATTGGAAGAAGGAAGGAAAACATTTACAAACAAATAAAACATTTAAAAATGTTTTGAATATTGCCTCCGTTTGTGTGCAAAACTGTGAGTAGTCACTGTAACATTGATAGATGCGTTATACCATAGGACATGCAATGTTTATGTTTAACACGTACAAATATAATGAGCTACATGTATATGAAACCGTAGGTTTTAAAAATGATATTACTGTTATCTTAATTTAAAAAAAAAATGGGATCAGCATTTTCGCAATTGGAAGAAGGTAAGTTACTTAGTATCTTTTAAGTAGCTACTAGTCAACCAAGCGGAACACCATACGCTGCTCAAAGCGCTTCACATAACATTACCCCAGTTGACCTTATACCATTCCAGAGCTTTCTCAGTGCAAGCTGCCGTTAAGGCAGCTAGAGCACTGACATTCTAACAATATCTTTCATTGCCCATTTTAACAGGTACCCATTTTAACAGGTACCCATTTTACACCTGGGTGGAGTGAGGAAATTCGTGTAAAGTGCCGCGGCCAGGACTCGAACCCACAACCTTTCGTTCGAGAATCTAACATCCTTTTTTTTTTTTTCTCATTTATTAATTGACCAAAGAATCTAACATCCTAACCACTAGGCCACCGACGCCACATAAATCTCCTGATACTGACATAAACACAGGCTTTTGAGAACAGAGTAGATAATAAGTGGCTTTTGGCACACACTGAGAACAGTTCACTGAGCGCTGACTGAATATCAAGTACATTTTTAAAATAAATTTCTTCCCCTCGATAAAAATTGCCACCTCTATGGTCGACGCATGCGCATTTTTTCCATTACTTTTGGAGAAGGTATAATGGAATCATTGGTCAATTCTGTCTGTCTCTCTGGCCATCTGTCTATTGATAATATATTGTTAATAAAAGATAAGATGTGTTATTTGCTGACGCATGTCTGTTAAATAGTTATACTTGGAATAATATTCAAACGTTATATTAAGCTTTAATATTCTGAGTAATGCTCTACTCAGAACATACAGTTTTGCTTTTACATTAATTGCTCTCGAGAAAAAGTTCTTTTTCATGTCTAAATGAAGTGTTTATTCTTTAAGGAGCACAAATTCACTATTTCCCCCTCCAATGAATAGTCCCATTAGGACAATTCTAATTTGCTCTGATCATAATCATAAGTCGACGTGTCATTTTCTACTGTGTAAAAAAAGTTGAATACACTGTTTATCGTTTATCGTAATGAATTGTTCCTTTTCGGCAACACACACACACACACACACACACACACACACACAGCGAGAGAGAGCAGCATCTGAATGCGGAAGTATCCTCATGCAAGGTAAAAGTCAAAGTGTTTACACTGAGACTCTTGGAAATGCAACTGCTTATATAAGTAATGTGGCCTATTGACCCATTGTTGAACTTCTATGATGTTCAAAATGAAGGTACTAACTGATGACGAGCAATGACCTTCACAGATATGGATTTTATGAGGATGTTATCACACTGAAATTCCCACTCGACAGGTGAGGACGACATCAGGAGAAACAGGTAAACACGCGTAGACTTTTATAGGTAAATTATAGAATGGGTTTACTCACTTTTGTTGAAAGAGCATATCATGTATAAATAATGCATGATTTTAGGTACGTATACATCTGGGTAATGTAATGATGTAACGACACATCGATTGAAGAGAAACAACGATTTTAAAACGTGTTCTCTATAGTTCTCAGCACTTGTATACTACTTTATAGATTAGTATGATTCATGTGTTAATGGCGATTTTCCTTTTATAATGATGACAAAGGACTTGTATAATATATGGATCGAATCTGACACTTAATGAAATAAATAGTGGTTTTAGTTGAGGGGAACATTGAAAATCTTCACCTCGAGAAAATCGAGGCGCAGGCTATGTCTATTCAAAATTCCTTCCATGGATTATTCTCGCGGTCGGTAATCAAGTAGAAATACTAATTATAGTATGTTGATCAAATCAACCCATGGTTTTATCAATCGAACCAAGAACAGAATATCAACTGATGTCGAAGTCCGAGGCCAATATCTCGATTTTCTGCAATAGATTAGCATGCTACAGCTGCTATATTTATTGTTATTATTATTTTACAAAAATCAACATGTAGTAATTGCTTTATTTATTTATTTATTTTTTATCTTAGATCTATTTTTAGAAAATTGAGGTTTACAGTGTCATTGTAGCATGTCATTTAAGAAATAATTTCATTTTTGAAAATACACGAGGATATGAACTGCGGCGCTTCATGCCGGTGTAACGACGAAAAGTGACCCCCGTAGAATAATGACCGGGGGGTCAAATTTCTACGTAGAAAAATGACCCCCCGGTCATTATTCTACGGCAAGTAGGGTCATTTTTCGACTGTAGAAAACCCTTCCAGACCGTTTATTCTACGACACCACACACGTTGAAAAATGACTCCCATAGAAATATGACCCCCTACTTTTTCACTATATTATACAATAATATCTTATGAAATGAGATGCAATACTCAATATTCGTTCATCCCAGGGTTGGATAGGGTCGGTGAAGATAACTGTGTCTCCTGTTTTGTTTTTTTTGTTTTTTTTTTAAATATCCTTAAATGTCGTGGAAGCAAATTTAACACCACTTCTTATATGGGCCTCATAAAATATGATTTAATAATTCCTATTTCTTTGTGATTGGCTGAGATTCACCAATGTAGAAAAATGTTACTTCTATATTTATCTGCACATGACTTTCAATGTGTACGGGGTTGGGAAGGAGGAGGTGCGAGCTAATAAATTTTTTTAGCTGTCATTTTCCCCTGATAACGCCCCCCCCCCCCATCTATCCCATGAAAGAGCCTGGCATTGGTGTCCTCAATGGGACAAGGGGACATTTAATCTCATTCGTCTGCAAGTCTGTCTGTTTAAATTTGTCACAAAAACTTTAACCTTTGTCGTAACCTTTGAATGAGATAGGGCTTTCGTATTTCACATGTATATTACCTGCTACAAGATCTTACCAAATATACTATGATTTTTAAAAAGGAAGGAGATATGGCTATCATTTTATATATGTATAATCCTTTCTAAAACTACGTTTTCTGACCCTGTGACCTAGACTTTGAAGATTGACATACTTTTCAAAAATGGTATATTTCTGTATATTTCTAGATTGGGAAAAGATAGAGGTTTCGTATTTGCATTCCTGAAACAAGACGTTCTCGAGCATGCTATGGTTTTTTACCCCTTGACCTTCATGTTTGACCTAATCTGCCAAAAAATCGCTGGAAATTACTTTTGAATGACATAATTATATGATAGGGTGTTTATATTTGACACAACATGCCATAAATAATGGTCTCCCATCCACTGACACCGGAAGCGGAGATCACAATTCTTTGATTTCATTTCAAAGCAACTAAAGTACATTAAAGAATTCCAAATTGATATATATATTTATATATTTATTTATTACAACTGCAACTATAAAAAGAGCACAGAAACTTGCCACTAACTTTAATGTATTTTCAACATTTACTAAGGGGTATCATATTTCGATTTTTTTGCAACAAACTTGTCTTCCAAATCCTCCCATTCACACAATAAATTGAACACATTTGGATCTATTTCCTCGCTTAATTTTTCTAAACCTTTTACTTGATGGGGAAAATCATTGAACTTCAATACGTATACGTCTTCTGGTCTTTCTAATTCTCTGACAATATTGGAGTCGGTTTCATTGTTTACCAGTGCAGCTTCAAGCATTCTTTTTGAAATATACTGGTGGTATTTCTTTGGCACGAAGTTTTTGATGTAGATGTAAGGTGTTCTGCTGTAAATATCCTCTGTTACATCCAATACAGGTTCGTAATGGTTTCCAATATTCATAATAAAAATGCATTTCGAATTGGATTCGTTTTTTCCCTAGTGTAGGGGAGGGTACGGCAGCCAGACGTAATTGTCGTTGTTTTTGTCATTCATCCCGTGCTTGCAGTAAACAAAGATCGTTGTATTGCAAATTGTAGCGAATGTACGGATTTCTGTATCAGTACCCCAGGAACCTTCATGTTCCATCCGCGAACGTTTCAAATATTTTGGATCCGCTTCCATGGTTTGCAATAGATGTTTATTCTCCTTCATAAAGCCAACAACTTTATTTCGTACATCATTGTGATATGATTGAACTCCAAATAAAACATAACTAAATGTTCTAAACAAGCAATTTCCATCTCCTCTCATAGACACCGTCACTGTTGGAATGGAATTCGCATTTACGTGCCGTCTACGTCCTGTTTTGAGAACATTCTTAACCTGGTGGCCAAACATTGCAGCGTTAATGTCTTGCCACTCATTATCCACTGGATAAAAAAGAATGCGAGATCTCGATTCAGTTTTATTGGTAATTTCAACTTCTGGAATCTTGCGTTTTTTCGGTGGAAGCGGTATACCACGGCTTTTAGTTAATGGAGTGTCTTCCTCTTTGGGCGAATTCCTTTTTTTGTCAGCTTTTTTCTGCGTTTCATCTGGTTTTCCATGTGTTTCATCTGGTTTTCCATGTGTTTTGCCTGGTTTTCCATGTGTTTCATCTGGTTTTCCATGTGTTTCATCTGGTTTTCCGGTTTTCCATGTGTTTTGCCTGGTTTTCCATGTGTTTCATCTGGTTTTCCATGTTTATCATCTGGTTTTCCATGTGTTTTGCCTGGTTTTCCATGTGTTTCATCTGGTTTTCCGTGTGTTTCATCTGGTTTTCCATGTGTTTCATCTGGTTTTCCATGTGATTCTTCAGGCTTTCTACTCATTTCATCATCTTTCAATTCCTTGTAAATTTTCAACCTATTTCCATTTACTGCGCATTTCAGTCCCTGTAAAGTGTATGTTCCCTTCTTGTTAATGCCTTCAACTATGTAAGGACCGCTCCATAATTTGTCTAGTTTTCCCCCTTTCCGGGTTAACTTTCGGGTATTGTGGAGCAAAACTCTATCTCCAACTTGAAAAGTTTTATTTTTTATGCTCTTATCATGATGCTTCTTTTGTTTCTTTTGTGATTCCTTTATGTTTTCCGCTGCCTCTTCTCTTTCACAAGAAAGCTTTATGAAAGCGTCGGAGCACTGTTTCAAGAAATCTTCAAACTTGTCATTTTCTGGGATCGGCGAAGTGGGTAAATCAAGTTCAATGGGTAACTTGGCTTCGCGACCATACACCAGAAAGAATGGTGTATTCTTCGTTGTCTCATGTTGCGCAGTTCTATAGGCAAAGAGCATAAATGGAAGTTTCGTATCCCAGTCATTTTGTAGTTCATTAACACAAGAAGATAGCATAGAACATAGGGTTCGATTGTAGCGCTCCGTATGCCCTCCTGTTTGTGGGTGATAGGGGGACGCAATCCGATGTTCAATTCCATAATCTGAACAAACAGCATCGTTTAGCTCATTGCAGAACTCTCTGCCTTGGTCGGTTATAATGACTTCTGGTACTCCGTGATCCGCAATGAACTTGTATAAACTGTTAACGATTGTTGAAGCCTTCTTATCTGCTATAGCTTCTACCTCCACCCATTTCGTCAAATATTCCGTGAAGACAAGTAGGTACTTATTACCTAAAATGAAAGAGATAAACGTAACTACGTTTTGTATCTTCATGTATGTTCCTAAATAGCCATATAGCTTCTTTATCTTTGAAATATTTTGTGAAAATTGGTCTGTAATACTGCTTAAAATCACATGTTTTGTAAGTAAAATGTATTGAAGGTGATAACAAGCATTCACCTCCGATGATTTTAATTTTAACGGACAACTTCAATTCGTAAAAAATTAACGCGTAAAAATTAAATCACTCCTTTTTGATCAAAATTCGTAAAATAATTACAGCAGTAAAAATTACCCGTTATACGGTAATATATTTATAAATATATTTATAAATGAAATATCCAATTATCTGCTTTATATATACATGTACATAGGTTAAAAATATCTATGTCTTAAAACACACACAAATAATTATATACCCCCAGTATGTAAATGTTATATGGAAAACTATTATAATAATAACAATGAATTTTGGATCACATATTATATAGTACCCCAGCAGAAAAAAACGGAGTAATACATTTCTTTTAGATATTTGTCAACGATTTATGGTTTTTTTTGGTTTGTTTTTTGTTTTTTTGTGTGAGAGACAGTTGTGCGGGGTTAACGTTGCTATTAAATCAGACCTACATGTCAGTTAGATTCTAACAAAATGAAATCAAAGGCACAAGCTGCTCTCACTTTGTTGAAATTTTGAGGTCATTAGTTATTTTGCTGAATCGCATTTCATTGTTTCTCGTTTCGTGTTTTACACATACCCATTTTTTCATATATAGAATGAAATCATATTGCATGTTTAAAAAATCCAGTCAAGTGGTCTAATACATCAGGAAAATGCATAATAATCTGTTTCTTTCCAATTCGATAACCCTGTGTAATTACTGTTACTTTCCCTACATTAGCTAACCGTTAAAAAAACACGTTAGAATACTAGTAGGTTTTAAGGACCCTCTCTACACCAGTGCAAAATATTTTTTGGACATTGAGAAAATACATTTTATAAAAGTGTTAATATTAACTATTAAGCTTATTTATATGATTTTCACTATATGGCGCGTGGCATTTACCCCAGGAAAAAAACAATCAAACACTACACAGTAGTAGTATTAGTGAATACAAATGACTATTAATTACTTCCATAGAAAACAAGCTAATTCCGAGAATTTGTGCTTAGGGAAAAAGTAAACCATGCGCAGTTCGGGGGTGGGGTCGGATCCCCTTGACTGAATTTGTAGAATTATTAAATGTATACATGTATACTGAAGCAAATAAAATATGCCAATATGGATAATTTATAAAGATTTGATTGCTTATTCTTTATTATGTGCATAGAAGATTCTTTTGATATGGAATATTTATTAAAATTATTATGATGATTTTATGAGTTTGTACAAGTCAGACCTCATATATTTTTCATTTCACATGCTGAATACTATCATTTAGTAAAAAAAAAAAAAAAAAAAAAGCATTTCGAAAAAAAAATTTGGATCGTCTGAGATGCAAACCCGGGCCCTCTCACGTACGAAGCGAGAGACATACCACTAGAGCACGGAACTGCTTTATACTGACGCAAATTATATGCAAAGATGAAGTTACATACATGTATATTTTCACGTTCGATATTGTCAAAAGTTTACACAATGCATGGTGTCTAATTTAACCTTTATTAAACATTTCTAATAAATGTAATAAGAATATAAAGTCCACCAAGAACCTGTTTTGAACGTAATAACTCTCCTCATACCCCCGTGCTAAAAAAGCGACACATAATACAATAAATACTAATAAATCAAACGGGACGGGACACTTTGAGAGGGGTAAGAGAGGACCTAGGGAGTTTATGTATACAATTACATTGCAAAAGCTCAAAATCTTTTTGAAATATCGCCCGGAAAGGATAGTGTTTCATACAGAGAGAATGTATCAATTTACGACCTTGAACCTTGAACTTTTGACCTCAAAATCAATAGGGGTCTTCCTTAGGCCACAGGGAGTTGTTATGTAATATTTCATTGCGAAAGCTCAAAGGGTGCTCGAGATATCGTGTGGAAACGAAAGCGTTACAGACAGAATGACGGACGACAGACGGACAGACCCAAATTAATATCCCCCACTTTTCAAGTGGGGGACAAAAAATAGATGAAAACAACATGTTCATTCACTTTATCTAGGCCTTTTAAAATGTTAGGAATATTTCAAGTGATTAAAAATTGAGTAGTAAACTGTGAATTTCTATTAAAAATTATCTAAAGGCAGATCACTTTAACTGCATAAAGATGCCATAGAAGATGTATTAATTTTTACATTTTTAGAATTCTAGCTCATAAATTTGATTCATCGTTAAGTTTATGAGTTTCGATTATTTACATTAATTCCAGTATTATGGTTTCACGTGTGTCGATGGAACATTTATTTATTTCAGAGTTTGAACCTTATATATTTAACTAGTATATATTTCATTCGAATGTTCACTTTTCGAGTAGTTTAGAAGTGGCACCCACATACTTACCCTCTCATTAAAGCACATGAGCTGCAGATTGCGAAAATAAAATACAGGAATAGGAGGCCAGTCGCATATTGATTTAATTTTAATAATTATTAATTCAATAAACTCAAGCAATTATTAAATAATAAAAAAAATGTTTTATTTCATTTAATAAAAAGACATTAATTTTTTAATTACATTCGAGCGTAAACTTATTTAATGAAAACATCTCAATACATTTTTTGCAATTTTATCTATGCATGCTGTGAACTATTCTTTATAAAAATGTATAGAATTCTTTATGAACTACCTCTGCTAGTTTCCTGCAATGACCATAACTATATCCATTCCTATTTGCACAAATGGCTTTGACTTTACTGGTATGGGTCTCAATGGCTGCTTTGCTTTCTTCAAGGTAGATTTCCTTTGGCACCGATCACACCTCTCTACGTAATTCTTAACGTCATCATACGACGATGCCCAGTGATATCTTTCTCGAATTTTCTTCCATCTACGAAATATATTCATTTGGAAAAATTTAATAAATGCGGGGGAGAAGCAAATGTTTAATCTGAAATTTCTGATTATAACTCAACTTGTGTGTGTGTGTGTGTGTGTGTGTGTGTGTGTGTGTGTGTGTGTGTGTGTATAAAAGCACTGAAAACCAATAACACTAGAAATCCTGAAGGATTTCTGTGCAAGAATTTTTTTTAGTTTTGTCTCTTACATGTATCAGTGAACAATTCAAAATGTGAGATTTCAAAGTAAGTCTTAGACGTCACAAAATTTCGGATGCATGGGCGTCGGAAGCAAATTGAAAATGTGTGTGTGTGTGGGGGGGGGGGGGGGGGGGGGTAAATCCAAATTATCAATGCCTATATAATGTCTATTTTTGCCAAAAAACAATGGATCAGTTCAGACATGCAACAGTTCATTCTATGACCGGGCAACAGTTTTGACTAAGCCCCCCCCCCCCCCCCTCCGGTTTTGACGGATGACAATAAAAGACAGTTATCTTCCGAGGGACAATCCCCAAGTCAAGCATCAAGACTGCCCCCTCCTAGCTTCTGATAATCTTATAAGACACAATTACCTATTAAAACACACGATTTCCTTGTTTATCATTTTCCTATTTCGATATTTGATATCATTAGATTGACCCTATACGGAATATAAAAGTATTTCCAAGCTTTTGTCTGATGAAAATTTTCACAGGGGGGGGGGATTACACCATCTATTTATCAGGTGCCTTTAAAACAAGTACAAGTGCATGCACATGTCTTATTAGTTGTATCAAATATTGTTTCAAAGACAAATACAACCAATTACATCGTAGACCATCAGAAAATTGGTGCATGCCCGGCCTCCTCTCTCTCTCTCTCTCTCTCTCTCTCTCTCTCTCTCTCTCTCTCTCAAAACATCCGTATTATGTTTATACGAAATTTCAGACATTTTAATTCTTTAAACTCGGAATCAGACCGATGCAAAATATAAAACGTGATTTTATATTTTCTCACTAAAATAATTGAATTGATATACATTATCTTTAGAAAAAATGACCGGGGTATCTTTGAAATCGATGTTAAACTTGTCACAATTGATTTTAAGAAATGCATGAAATATATTCACATAAATAAATAAACTTATGTTTTATTAATGCCTAGGTGCCCACCACTCGCTGTTGTATGGGTATTGCTGATAATTTTTGGAACCTCCTCTTCTTTTGCAACTCTTAATAACCGTTTTTTATGATGGTAATGTAGAATCCCATTGAATAGAACATTTACTACATTTTCGTCGAAAGTTGCGCTTTAAATTTTTTGGCAAAAATTTAGGATATTGTTTCTTTTCCACGAAAAGCGATATTTCCGTATATTCTTTCGAGTCCATGGTGTGAAGCAAAATGACGAACAGAATTGTTGCCTTTGAAACTTCAAAGAACCGCAAAATGACGAACAGAATTGTTGTTTTTTAAACTTCAAAGAACCCCGCCTATTTGATGGCATCATTTTATCCTAAACAAAGTGATTGATGTTTTAAGCCTATAATATTTTTCCCATGGGAGCAAAGTTTTGAAATCAGACTGTGTTGTCACAATCACTAACAAAGGCAGCTGGTAAACGATCAAAAATAGCCAAAATAAATAAAACGCTAGAATTTGAAAGGAATTTGTGAATTGAAAATATTCTTACCAAAACCAGCCTTTTGCATCAAAGAATGACATAGGGTCATTATTCTACGGGGTCATTTTTCTACAATCCACACGGAGAAAAATGACCCCAAAGCCATATTTTCTACGAAAAAAGGGGTCATTTCTCTATGTAGAATATTGACCAGGGGGTAAAATTTCTACGTAGAAAAATGACCCCCGGTCATTATTCTACGGGGGTCATTTTTCGTCGTTACACCGGAATACTTCATGACGCGCGTTAGTTAGCGCTTAATGAAAAGTATGTCGACATGAATCATTGCAGTTCATGTTTTCGTGTGTTTTCAAAAATGAAGTTAACATATATTTACATTCTACTTTCATTTCTATCAGAATTCCAAGCCATTTGAGTAGACGAAATATATTTATAGGCATTCTTAAGCACACTGTTTATAACTGCAGTGCGTTCATGAGGAAATGGCTATCGTTACAATTTGTAAAAATATCAATGATGAAAAAAATATAGGAAATGTAAATATACGATATTGTATGATTAATCATATGAGATCATTTCATTCGATAGATTTATATAATGAAAAACCAATGATAAAACTTATCTGTTTTCTGATGTAAGATAAACAGTTTATTGTGACATTTTTTCATAACAAAACACTGATGTTAACAGTCAGTCGAGGTTCAAGTATTACGCAAGGTAAGGAGAGAACGGGATGTGGTCATTGAGATCTGAATCCTGTACGCTCTTTATTTTACGCGAGTACTTAATCGAGAAATAGCTCGAAAATGTCAAGTCGGTGCTGGAAGTCAAAAAGCCGGTGTCTTGGGCAATTTTTTTTTGCAGAATCCTATTATTATTATTATTATTACAAGGCATTTATATAGCGCATTATCTAACATTATCAATATTACTCTAAGCGCTTTACAACATACACAATTAATATATCGCCAAACATACATACAACATAGAGAAATTAAGAAAAGGACTAAATGGGGTATTTTAAAACACAAAGTATATTTAGTTACGCTAACTACAAAAAAGACTAATATAGCACACTAAAACACCACACACACACACATCGCATATATACATACACTTGCATACGCACACATACATACATAGGTTTTTCTTTAATATGACCGATACATGTAAAAAGAAATACACATAACTTAAAAGAACAATAATAAAAATGAGTTTTAAAAGTAATTCATGCATGGTAAAAGTGAGTTAAATATTTCCGTATGCAAGTCTAAAAAGGTGTGTTTTGAGAGATTTCTTAAAAGCCCACATGGATTGTTTATCTCTCAAATATCTGGGCAAGTTGTTCCAGAGAGTGGCCGCAGATTTGTCCAAGCGTCTCTCGCCGTATATTTTGGTGCGGATTCGAGGTTGCACTAGTAGTGTACAGTCCTCTGATCGCAGCGAACGTGTTGGTTGGTAAGCACGAACGATGTCTTGCAAATACGTTGGTGCACTGCCGTGAAGACATTTGAAGACGTACACAAGAATTTTATACTGGCACCGGAAGGGCACAGGTAACCAATGGAGATTAACAAGAGTGGGGGTGATATGCTCGTGTTTTTTAGTTCTCGATACAACACGAGCTGCAGTGTTCTGAACACGTTGTAATTTGTTCGTTATGTTTGTCGGCAGTCCATATAACATCGCATTTCCGTAATCTAATCTGGAAGTGACTAGTGAGTTCATTAGCGTTCTACAGGCATCGTTCGTTAAATATGGACGTATACGTCCAATATTTCGAATGTGGAAGAAGCACGCTTTAGCAGTGGTACTAATTTGCTTCTCCATAGTGAGTGTCCTATCGAAAATGACACCAAGGTTTCTGACACATGAAACATTACTGACCACTGTGCCATCGAAAGAAAGTTGACAAGTTGAAAAGTCGTTCACCCGGTGTTTAGGGGCAAAAACAATCAGTTCGGTCTTATCCTGATTCAGCTTTAGAAGATTTGATCGCATCCAGTCACTGATATCTTCCAAACATGCTTCTAGACGACTTGCTATGTCTATCCAATCATCTAGTGGTTCAAACACAAGATATACTTGTGTATCATCTGCATAGCAGTGATATTCCATGCCATGTTGCCGACAAATTTGACCAATCGGTTTCGAAAAAAGACAATAAAGTCTTGGGCCCAGCACAGATCCTTGGGGCACTCCGTATTTGAGATGTATCCCATTTGAATAGATCGATCCTATTGCGACCCGTTGAGAACGATTTGACAAATATGATTTTATCCACGCTAAAGCAGACCCACATATGCCATAGGAATATTCTAAACGGTGGAAGAGGATATTGTGATCTATAACGTCGAACGCTGCTGAAAGATCCAACATGACTAAAACGGCACACGAGTTTTTGTCTAATGCTGATGTAATGTCATGATGAACTCGAATAAGCGCTGTTTCGGTGGAATGTCCAGTGCGATATGCTGATTGCAAATTGTCTAGAAGTGAATTGGATTGCAGATGACATTCAAGGCGTGTCGCTACCACCTTTTCAAGAATCTTTGATATGAAAGATAAGTTTGACACTGGACGGTAATTTTTTAGCACATCTTTATCCAATCCAGATTTTTTAAGAAGCGGTCTTACAATGGCCTCTTTGAATGACGATGGAACGCATTCTTCGCTGAATGATTTGTTGACAATTTCAGTGATGACATTAACAACACTATCTAAACAGCTTTTCAGGAGGTAAGTCGGAATTGGATCCAGTTCGCAAGATTTTGATTTAGCCTTCTGGATGATCTTACGGATTTCATCAACAGAAGCTGGGGAAAAACTAGTAAGTTGACCACCTTCAAACTTGACATCAGCCCTCAACACATCAATATTTTCTTTGTCCCTGATTATGCAAAGATCATTTCGAATAGTGTCAATTTTCCCCATAAAATACTCACTAAAAGTATTAGCTAGTTGTTCGTCGCTATCATTTGATGGTAATATCACTTCACTGTTGTTGCCCATTAGAACGTTGGTGAGTTTATAGAGTTCTCTTTGATCACTACCAACTTCTGCTATCTTGCTTGAGAAATGGTCTTTTTTACTTTGGAGCAGTAATTGATTATAAATTCTGCATTGCTCCTTATAAATCTCTTCATGGATTGTCAAATGCGTTTTTCGCATTGTACGCTCTGCTCTACGGCGTTCTCGTTTCGCTGCTCGGAGTTCCTCAGTGTACCATTCTGTGTTTGGTCGGATTGTTACTGCTTTTGTTTGCAAAGGAGCGTGTTTGTTGATAATGTTTGAAAGGTCAGAAACATATTGAGTGACGAGTTCATCGACGGTACCTTTAGGATTTTGAAACAAGGGTGAATTGTTCAGATCCTGGATGAAATCAGCTTGTGATATTTCTCTAATTTTGCGAAATTTGATAGTTTGTCTCTTTTTCTGACTCTTTTGCAGCCGAAGTTTCGCTGAAATTGCTAAGTGGTCACATGTTGAATTTCCTCTTTGGTCGAACAGATTTGGATCATGCGTAATAGGTTTTCCATGCAAAATCGAGTCATTCTCTCTCGTGATCAGAACATCCAGCGTATGCCCACGTTGGTGCGTCGGACCGATTACATGCTGTCTAAGTCCATGATCATCGAGTGATTGTAAGAATTTGAGAGCATCAAAATCTTTCGGATCGTCTAGGTGAAAATCCTACATCTAACCGACACACATACAAGCCGATACAAAACAGCACCTAGAAGATTTAACGTTAACATAAATCGTTACAGTGAAAGGTAGATAGTAAATAAAAATTCATGAAATAAATAAACTATCTTGTACATGTAGTGTATGCTCTCGATAGTGAAATTTATCTTTAGATTATACGTAAATACACAGTCCTATCTTGGATGATGAAGATAAATGATTAAAAACGTAAACCTGTTATAAGTGGAAAGTGGGATATGTACAATCATATTTTGAAATCGAAAACTTTTAAGTTTGCTTTAATAATTAGCAAATCAAAATTCAGTTTTCATAGAACAAAATCGGAAAATTTTTTAAAACCAGTGATCTGATTGATTTGAACGTATTTTATTGTAATATAATTACAAAGGGATCAGGCACAAGTTCTAAAAACTTGTATAATACTTAAATGCCTTTCTCCAAATGAGAAATAAGACCCCTACAAGAGTCGAACCTCTGACGATTCGAACTATACATATGGGTCTACGTCTTACTGCTCGGAAAGAGGGCCTTGAAATGCGGGAAAATCTTTCTAGTAGGGAAGCGTGTGTATTCAACAAAACTTAGTATCATATTAAGACATATACCAATGATTTTTCTTTCGTATGAATATAAAAACCAGGTAAACGCGTGTGTTACTGCAACTTCAGTGAATTTATACTTGTTTTGAAGTACATGTAAGTCAAACGCCCTATAAAGTAGTCAAAGTTGTTTTACTTTGTGTTTTCTTCATAGTCCAGATAAAATATGTACTAAAATCTTCAAATTGTTAGTTTATTCTCTTTAAGGAAGAATTGCATGTCTTTAATTTGTTACTCGAATTAAATTCAGTGAAGTTCCATCCTGACTACATATTCAAGGTCAATGACCAATGATTAAAACTGAAATAACCAATAGTTTTGCACGATCTTCGCAGGTTTTCTTTACCTGAAAGTCATAGCAATAAGAACATGATAAATAAAAATTAGACAATGCACATGTATATTGTTGGGTAAAGGTTTAACGTTACTCATCCGAACAACACTGATCGATGCATCATGGCTGAAGTGTTTTTAAGAAGGAAATGACCCTTGATGAAACATGCAAGTTTAAGCATTCCCTCTATAACAGGAGGCACAGTATACTCGTAAGTCTCTTATTTAATTATCATTATAATTTTATTTATTTATTTTTTGTGTGTGTGAAACATTTTCCTGTATACAATATCTTCTGAAAACTTAAAAGTAGTTTATGTCATGAAGAATTTATATTTTTAACACCATTCCAGTGGTTAATGTGTTTTAGCTTCAATACTTTTATTGAACATACACTGTACTGTAATCTATTCGAGAATTTTTCGTGTTAACGCATATATTGACACGGGACCTCCATTTTTTATATGGTCTCGTTCAAAAGATCTTATTTGCACTTCTAATGCCGGATATTTAGTGAAGGAACAGTCACTGACAATTTAGAACGCCGGATTTACGCGGTGGCCGGGATTGGAGACCAAACCTCGTACGACTCTCATGCGAAGCGCGCGTCCTGTTTGCCGGGTTATCATATCTATTTTTGTCAGCTGGAATCATTGTCATTGTTTACAGCTGGGGAGATAAATATTTCATTAGATATAATCTGCAATTTTATCATCGCTTGATAAATCGAAGTAAAGCGGTTGATTGTCATTTTTTTATTTATTATTTTAATCTATACAAAGCAAATATGTGCAAATGCGTAATTATAATCTAACCACGAAGCGTACGATTACTTGTTTTAACCCCAATGAAGATTAATTTTGCTGATTAAAATTGTATCAGGAGCAACTATTATATGCAAACTACTGGTGAATATGATGATGTACATGTGTATTCTGATCGAGTTTGTTGATAATGCTGTACACTGTGTATTCGGCGTTGATTATACTGTACACAGTGTATTCTGGTTGAGTGTGTTGATTATACTGTACACAGTGTATTCTGGTTGAGGGCATTGCTTATACTGTACACAGTATATTCTGGTTGAGGGCGTTGATTATACTGTACACAGTGTATTCTGGTTGAGGGCGTTGATTATACTGTACACAGTATATTCTGGTTGAGGGCGTTGATTATACTGTACACAGTGTATTCTGGTTGAGGGCGTTGATTATACTGTACACAGTGTATTCTGGTTGAGGGCGTTGATTATACTGTACACAGTGTATTCTGGTTGAGGGCGTTGATTATACTGTACACAGTGTATTCTGGTTGAGGGCGTTGATTATACTGTACACAGTCTATTCTGATTGAGGGCGTTATTATTCAGTATTTGATGTTTTGTTGAATATATCATTCACCCAGACAATTTGGAGGGGCTTCGTTGTCCCCGACTTATTTTAAAAATGTGTTCTTAATGCAATCCATAGAAGTTACTGATATATAAACTCCCGGGAACACCATTATTGTTTTTTTTTAACATTTCAAAAACAAAATTCACTGATAACATCCTTCTTGAAAAAATCGTATACATGTATACAAATTACGTCTACAGTCACGATGTAAGAAGTATATAAGAGTCACTTATAATTTACAAAATTTAAGAGTCTTCCTGGACTTCATCTCCTCCCCCAATCCGTGCCATCACCAAGAATTTGTCCTGATGCCAGCGTTTACTTTGTGCTTCACAGACACATATTCTTTTTTTCAGATAGCAATTTGAAATACCATTAGTCCACTATGGGAAGATCTTTCAAAATCCCAGACGTGCAGCCACTGATTTTGAGTTCCAACGAAGCTCCAAAAGTCAAATATAATCTGGGAGGGAAGAACAAATTGCTTGATAACCGTTGGGACCAGTACATTACGTGGAGTACCAGACTTATAATCCTTCTGATCTCAACAATGAGCTTTATCTATTATAATCTTCTTCAAAGCTTCGTAAACAGTTCTTGGCTTATTCTACGAAAATCGTGGATTTTTAATTCGGTTTATTTTGAGACGTGGTGGACAACGTTTTGTTTCGCATGGATCATCCCTCTATATCCGTTTGCAATACATTTTATTCCGCATCTTAACAAATATAAAATTCACCCATCTGTCACATATGTGCATCAGACCATTTTAGGAATGTTGAAAGAAGCTGTGGTGTACATGGCACCTTTAATGTTTCTAGATACCGTTATTGTCAAGAAATACCACAATGTGGATCCGAATGACTGGAAACTAAAGCAACAGTCCATTATTCAGTACACTAGAGCGCTCCCAGTGGATCCACCCGATCTTAAATGTATTTTATTTCATCTCATTGCCTCTATCATGACATTTGATGCCTTATTTTTCATTGTGCACTTGCTCTTTCATAGAAATATATGGATCTACCGAACAATTCATGCTCATCATCATCAACATGACGTTATGCACCCTCATGTGACCAACAAACTTACGGTAGTTGAGAGACTTGTGTTGATTCTGTCTGCCAACTTTGCACTTAAAATTTACAACAGTCACCCTCTGACTCGAATGCTGTTTGTTCCGGTGTTTATTTGGCTCCTTGTAGAGAACCATACTGGCTACGACTTGCCATTTGGATTACATCACGTGATTCCATTTAACCTGTATGGCGGATCTGTAAAACACTACAAACATCATGTACATGGTGCAAATTATTACCAACCATTTTTTACTTACTTTGATTATTTTCTCGGAAAAACATCAACTAATAAGAATATTAAACACAAATATGAAATATGAAATCTATCGAAATATGACATTTTTAGTTTACCTATCCTATTAGAAGTTAGTTGCAGAACACTACACATCCTCTGGAAAAACTGGGACATATCGAAGAGCTACTTATAAAAAGAAACACTTATAAAAATTAATATAGAAAAATCCCTAACATATTTTCCCACTACATTTTTGCCCAGACATACCTTTAAACATTCATTCAAACCAAATACGAACTGAAAACTCACAGCCTCAAATAATTTTGTTTGTTGATGTAGCCATGTTAGATTGCCAGTCAATTCGAATGAAATTAGTAGAATTTGAAGCCGTGAGTTTTCAGTTTACATGGGGGCTTTCATGAATGCTTGAAAGTATGTTTAGACATAAGTGTTGATATTAAAACTTTAAGACTTCAGCAATAAAAGCCATCAATAGTGCGAGGAGGAAACTGCTGTTAGTCGAAGATTTTTACAACGGTTGTATTTTACAAAAAGCTCACCCATAATCGATCGTTCTAGATTGTCACCTAAGGCTGATTAAGTGTAAATGATTGTTTTGCAATGTCTTTAGTATGTTACACAGACGTAGACTTTTAATTGAGTACTAGCATAATGATATTTCGTATTTTTGTAATGGTATATATCCATTCTTAATTACTTTCGGCTAACTCTCTACTTGATATACATTTATTTTACAAGATATTTATTTTTGGCAACAATAAAATATGTCACTGATGCATCTATTTGAATTATAACAAAATACCCATGAGACACTTCGCTCATTGAGTCACAAGACTTGCCCTATATATTCGCATATCCCTATTGTGGACCCATCCTGAATCTGCACTATGTCAGAAAGCTGCTACGTAAATTTGAAATTTTCTGGCTCCGTGGTTCTTGAGAAGAAAATTTTTAAAGATTTTTTTCTTATTTTTTTTTTTCATATAAAACTTTCATCCTCTATTGTGGCTCTACCCTACTTACTTGGGACATGATTTTGACAAATTTGAATCTGCACTATGTCAAAAAGCTTCCATCTAAATTTGAACTTTTCTGGGCCAGTGGTTCTTGAGAAGAAAATTTTTAACTAACCCCACCCTATTTTTACAATTTTGTGATTATCTCCCCCTTTGAAGGGGCACGACCCTTCACTTGACCCCACCCTAGTTTTGCATTTTTGTGATTATCTACCTTTTGAAGGGGCATGACTCTTCACTTGAACAAACTTAAATTCCCTTTACCCAAGGTTGATTTGTACCGAGTTTGATTGAAAATGGCCCGCTGGTTTAGGAGATTTTTAAATATTTTTTCCCGTATACATGTATTTTCGCATGTAAACTTTGATTTATGTGGCCTAATTGTGGCCCAACTCTACCCTTGATTTTAACAAACTTGAATTTACACTATGTGAGGAAACTTCCAAGTAAACCTTACTGGCCAAAGTGGTTGTGAATTGTTTTCCCCTATATTTTCGCATGTAAAACTTTGATCCTCTATTGTGGCTCCACCCTAGCCCCGGGACCATGATGTTAACAAACTTGAATCTGCATTATAACAGGAATTTGAATTTTTCTGGCTCATTGGTTCTTGCGAAAAAGATTTTTTCCCATTCTAGTTTTGTATTTTGTGATTATCTCCCCTTTGAAGGGGACGTGGCCCTTTATTTGAACAAACTTGAATATCCTTCACCTAAGAATGATTTGCAACAAGTTTGATTGAAATTGGTTCTCGAGAAGATTTCTAAATTTTGTCAGTGTACTTTTGCTATTTCTGTATTATCTCCCCTTCAAAACGGACGTAGCCCTTCATTTAATCAAACTTCAATCCCTTCCCCAAGGATGCTTTTTGCTAAGTTTGGTTGAAATTGGTCCAGTGGTTCTGGAGAAGAAGTTGAAAATGTGAAAGTTTACAGACAGACGGACAACGGATGATCAGAAAAGCTCACTTGAGCTTTCAGCTCATGGAAATCCGAAGAAGTACATGCATTACTACATGTACGAGGGTTGTTCGATATGTAATGTGTATTGTACGATATCTCAAAAACATTCTACTCAAATATTGAAATGAACATTACATCCCTCCAAAGTATTCTACACGCTTTGAAATACATGATTTCAATCTCTAAATCCGTTTCTGAAATGCGTCACGGTACGCTGATTTAGGTAGACCTCTGAGGCTGAGCCAAGAGCTTGTCGGGACTTGCAACGACGACCACATAAGAATTTTTTAAGTTTTGGAAAAAGGAAAAAGTCGCATGGGGCTAGATCTGGAGAGTATGGTGGATGTGGCAAAACAGTAACCTTCTCCGACTTCAAAAATTGCTTCACAGGCTCAGATGTATGTGATGGAGCATTATCATGAATTAGACGAACATGCCTAAATCCTGACACCGGGCGTCGTTTATGGTAATATTGCTTGAGCTTTTTTAGTATAACATCTCGCTAATATTGACCTGTAACACTTTTGCCCTTCGACACTGGAATTTGTACGCCTATACCATCACATGAGAAGAATATGCAATAAAGAACCTTCTTTGTGCTTATGATTCTTTTGGCAACTACAGGCCTTCTACCGCGTTTAGTTACCCATATTTTGTACCAACTTTTCTTACTGGTTCGAAATAGTGAACCCATGTTTCGTCATCAATAACAATATTTGCAAATTGTCTTTGATTGAATTTGGGAAACATTTTGAACAATTGCTGCGCGGTTTGTACTCGTATCCGTTTTTGGTCATCTGTCAATATATGCGATATCCATTTGTCAGAAATCTTTCGTACTTTTAAAATACGCTTCAAAATGAAATGCACCCGCGATGGCAATATGCAAATAGCTTTGGCAATATCACGTATCATGTACCTGCCATCACTTTCCATTATTTCTCTGAGTTTTGAGACATTTTCCTTGCCTGTTACAATCAGGTCGGCCAGATTTTGCTGCATCTTTGACGGACTCTGTGCCAGTCAGAAATTTCTTTCTCCACCTACGAACTGTCTCGTAAGATACCTTATCAGACCCCCAATTTTAGTAAAAATCTGCATTACCGAATGACCGAGTTTTGTGCAAACTTTTATATAAAATTTAATTTCTTCAATATTCTCAACCCGTTTCCCAACCATTTTTACAACAGTGGTCAACGACTGGATCTATTGAAATGACTACAAGTTTAAAACTATGTGGAGCTGAAGCTCGAGTTTATAATGTTGGAAAGGTATTGAATTCAGGAGTATCATCATCCACGAAATCGTGGAAAGAGTTCGCGCTGTGGTACAATACACATTACATATCGAACAACCTTCGTATTTCGTTCAAACAAGTAGTAACTGTTCTATCGCTAGACGGTCGATATTACACGTGATAAAGATACGACCCTCAGAATTGAAGAGTCTGCATCTTTCCGGTTCCCGGAAGCAATAAGCATGGAGGAGGATAGTACAATTTGTAGAATTCATTTACTATGGGTAATTAATAGATTACTAGTATATAATGAGGAATGTGTGTATATTATGATGATAAGGATAAAATTTTTAGTTTATTTCCCTATCAGAGTATATCATATCCTTGCTCATCCTTGACACATGCAACATGGTTGTCATCAGTACTTGTGCACAAACACGGTTGTACTCGTTACATGTGTACGAACACGTTGTCATCGTTACATGTGTGCAAACACGGTTGCCATTCTTGCATGTGTACGAACATGGTTGTCATCGTTACATATGTATGAACACGGTTGTCATCGTTACATATGTATGAACACGGTTGTCATCGTTACATATGTATGAACACGGTTGTCATCGTTACATATGTATGAACACGGTTGTCATCGTTGCATGTGTAAGAAGACTATTGTCATCGTTATATAGACTTTTACGCCGTGCTGGCTATATTTCAGCCATTTTACGGCGGTTGCTGATTACAAGCATAACCTATTGTTTTGCTGATTTCGAGCATAACTTAAATACCATAACACAGAAGCGATGTGGGCAAGGCACCCCACATTTTCTAGCACTTCTTTGTATTCACCAGTCAGATGTAGAAGATTATTGCTTGCTTGTCCCTTTTCAATCCAACAATTGTACTTATTAGAAAATACATGGCGAGATTGTATTTTAGTTATGTAGATGAACACATATTAAATGTCTATGGTAACTGCGAAATTTCTGAAATCAGAAAGAAAATCTTACAAACATTGTACGTGTTTCTGGTATATACCAAAAGTGATATATCTTGGATATTGCTCGGATAGGGCAGAGAATTCTATTTTGATATCTGAAGATTCTGCGTCAAGTTTCACCCATGCATCTTGTTTAGTAATTCGAATATTTGATACCTTTTCTTTAACATGATTTGGTTGAGGTTTGTTTGATAGCATTTGTTGCGCAAGTTGTTCGTTTCGTGGTCCATTAGAAACAAGGGGTGGTCTATAAACATTTGTCAAAGAGCTCTGCTACAATTTTGACATAATCTCTGATGAATTGTAACAGTGTATTTTTTACAACATTTGAGATAAACTTCCATTGTTTTAATCTACCGTTAGCAGACTCAATCAACCAACCCCAGTGATGCATAGCCATAGTTCAAAAATTGTGGCAATTCAACCAAAGCTGGTGGAGTTCCTATGCGAGTGAAGTTCTCGAATGGGACGTAACACAAATAAACAACTAAAAAGGTAATATCTAAAAAGGTAGTACCTGCGCCCATAAAACAGCATACAAACAAACAAAACTAGATGCTGTCATAAGACAGCAATGCCCACACGCAAATGTTTGCCTTTAAATATACTCCGTACCATATATATTCTCCCATGCCAAGATGCATCAGTTTGATTTATTTACAGTAATCCCAACCACTATTCCATGAATAATTGCTAAAAAATTGACATAAAATGTAATAAAAGTTTTTTAAAGATATTAAAGAAATCTTGCACCACTTTCACAATCAACTGATCAAAGAATGGGTCATGTGACGTCATATACCAGATGACTACCTATTTTTTTCCATTCGGAGCGTAGATTTAAAGTGACTAATTATCGCAATATTTCGGCGAACTAATTATAAGAGTTAATTACTATATGCATAAGAAAGACAAATTGTATATGATTTTGTATACTTAGAAACATGCGATGTGCCCATTATCAAAGAATTTCCAATAAAGTTGATTGATTTTTATATTGTTTAACGTCCCTCTTAAGAATTTTTCACTCACATGGAGACGTCACCATTGCAGGTGAAGCGCTGCAAAATTTTGGTCAAACCTTCTGTGACATGGGGCCTCGAGTTTTGTGGCCTCATCCGAAGGACCGCCTTTTACGACAAATAAGGTACAGCTGGTATTACAATGGCTTTGTCTTAGGGCAATGTGGTAAGGAAATAATAAAACTGCGATTTGTCCTTTATTTAGAGACTTCAATAGAGTTGAAAATTCATAACGAATCTGAATGATCATATAAATAAATTCGGCCGACTGGAATAACAATGGCTTTGTCTTGGGGCAGTATAGTAAGAAAAGAATGAAATTCGATATTTTCGATGGCATTAGCGAAAAAATAAGAGAAAAAGTGATGTGTTATTGTATCCGTGAACGTCAGGCAATGTTTTCCTGGAAAGACCTGTGGCTTTTTTTTTCGACAAAAAATAAGCTTGAATATGAATTATATTCATTATCTAATATGCATACAGATGTTATAAGAAATGTTTAATTAATTATAAAATTTATACCATGGTAATTTAAATTACACGTACTTGGAATTTTTTTTCAAAGACATTTATTATCTGCAAGTAATGTCTGGGAATTTTATCTCTTGGTTTGTATTGCAATACGTGATGGAAAGATAAAATATTCAATAAATTAATCATAGTTTAAGGGGTCGTGATACTACATATAAATACATTGTAATACATATAATTACATTGTAGGACAAAGTATTCAATTTTCAAATAAAATTTAAGTTCGACATATACTGTATACTTATGTCTGTTTTAAGACATTAATGGTGTCTCTATATAAGAATATGAATAAATGTAATGTAGTTTACATCATATTATTTAATTAAAAATTTCTTATGGGTCAGAATCCCCTTAACAGATAACGCAGCAAAATTCAGAGAAGAAAGACAATTTAGAAAATTGAAACAATTTATTTACAATTACTGAAAGAAAAAATATAACAATAAGAAATACTAACTTTCGATAGGCATAATTACAGAGAGTCCAGAATGCCTACAGGTCACGGTATCTCAGTGGTAGAGCGTTCACTTCGTAACCGGGACGTCGTGAGTTCGAGTCCAGCTCGTGCCATGATCGCGACAAACCTAAGACGTAAAAATAGGTAGTGATTGCTCCTTCGCCAATCGCTCGGCATTTAGAAGTTAGAATCACGGGTCTTTCGGATATGGCCTTAAAAACGGAGGTTCCGTGTCGTGGCAGGCGTTGGCACGTTAAAGAACCCTCACTGCTAAACATAGGTGTAAATTTGTGATACTTCACCTAAAGCTGGTGACGTTTCAATATGAGTGAAAAATTCTCGATGGGACGTTAAACAAACAATAAATCCAAGATGGATTAACACGCACAAATTATCACAAAAGCGACTGCAAATATTCCAAAAGTCCAACATGATGTAAATACCAATCGGCTATCAAAAGTAATTTCCTGAAGTATTCCAGTTTAATAATAAAAAAATTCTTAACATGTTTGTTTACCAGGGCTTAATAATAAGACACAGAATTTTCTATGTAATTACTTTTTGGACAGAAACAACTCTATCTACATTGCCATTATGCTCTTGAAACAAAGCAGCACCGATTCCTACTTCACTAGGATCAACAGTAAGCTTAAAATGCTCAGAAAAATGTAGAGCTGAAAGAACTGAACTATTCATGAGGCTAGATTTAATTTCCACATATTGATTCGTCACCGTCCTTTGTCCATTCAAATTTAGTCCTCTTTTGCAAGTTGGTAAGTGGACCAACTGTTGAGGAAAAATTATGGACAAAATTTTCTGTAAAAACCAGCCATGCCTAAAGATCTTATTAACTCTTTCTTGTTTGTAGGAATCGATAACGTTACAATAATCCCCACTTAGATGTAGATATATTTGACCTACTTTATGACCTAAATATTCTACAGTAGCATGAAAAAAAACTCACTCTTCACAAGGTTCACTGTTGTGTTTGCTTTCGCCAGAATGTCAAAGAACGCACGCATGGTTAGAAGATGCTTCCCCCGTGTGACGCTGTTGATGATAGCACCGCATCATCAATGCAGGCTTCACATCCTTGAAGATCAGGAAGAAGGGAGTGAATCATCCTCTGAAAGGTCGCTGGAGCACTTTTCATGCCAAACGGCATTACTTTGTATTGAAATAGGAAATCAGGAGTGACAAATACAGAAATTTCTTTGGCTCTCTCAGTTAATGGCACTTGCCAGTCACCTTTTAATAAGTCAAATTTAATGACAAATTTAGCATTTCCGATTTTGTCAATACAGTCATCAATTTTAGGTATGGGATACAAATTTGTTATCGTGACAGAATTCACTTTTCTAAAGTCAGTACACAGTCGGTAGGTAACATCACGTTTAGGTACAAGGTGAGCTCCAGTCACAATTACTTGGTTCAATGATGTCATGTATTTCACTTCTGTTCTAAGTACTGCAATTTAATGGACTGAAACGATAAGGATGCTGTTTGATGGGCAAAAACGCCATCAACTATAACATCATGACAAGTAACATCTGTCTTCTTTGGAACATCCATGAAGGATAACTGGTCATGAGACGTTGAACTTGTTCTTTCTGGTGAATATTCAATGTCCAAGTTTGGCATCAAGATTGGCAAGAATTTCGGAGTTCTTTAAACGGAGACTCTGTCTGAGGCCTTTTTCCACTAGTTTCAACACTACTTTCATTTTCTTTACAATTTTGAAAAGTTTAAACATTGACTAAAGTGGAAACTGATTTACAGAATTTCGGCCGCGGTCACATCTATCAAAATACCCTTTCATTATGTTAATGTGATAAACTTGTTTTTCTTTACATCAACCTGGTGTCTTTACTACATAGTTAACTGAACTTGTTTTCAATTTCATAAGGACTATGATAACTGGCCTGTAAAGGATCACCAGGAATAGACAAAAATGCAAGAACCTTATCATCTGGTTTAAAAACTATGTTCCTGGCATCAAGTCATACAAAACTTTCTTCTGGCTTGAGAACTTTTAAAATTTTGTTGTGCTAATTTTACAAACATTTTAAAGTCTCTTTTTGAAATTATATACATAATCTAAAAGGTTAAGAGCATAGTTTCAGTCAGCCACTTTTCCTTAAACAATTTGAAACGACCTCCAACTGTATGGCCAAATACTAATACAAAGGGACTGAAACCAAGACACTCCTCAACTGCTTCTCGTGCAGCAAATAAAACAAGATGAACCCCTTCATCCAAGACTTTATCATACTGATAACAATGAAAAGGCTAAGATATTAAACAGTACTCGATCTCATAATTCCTATAGAAAATACAAATCAGAGAGATGGGCAAAAACGAACCCCTGAACCCACCAGAGGCGGGATCAGGTGCTTAGGAGGAGTAAGTATCCCCGGTCACACCCACCGCGAGCACTATATCTTGATCAGATAAACGGAGTAATCCGCAGTCAAAATCAGTGTGGCAAGAACGGTCTAACATTTGGTATGAAATGTCAGATAGCATTTGACCAAATGGAAGGTTGTACTGGCAAACTAGATTGTTTTTACGGTCATAGAATTTGCGAAATGCGAACTTTAGACAAGATGAGACTGTAGAAACCCCTGTAACATCAATTTGTTTGTCAGTAGTCTGCTTCGATTTAAAAACTAATCATATGCAGAACAAGCTCTTGCATATCGAATCAGTTGAGAGCTATAAACACCATATGCAGGTGATAATGGAACATCACTACATAGATAAGGGAAGATGATGATGTAGAAATTGAAATCATTTCGTTTGTCATAAAGTTAATGAGGAGCAAAGACAGGGGCTTGGTAGAACATTTACTAGATCCAGCAATGCATCATTGTTTGTAAGGGTTTTTGTGGAGTTTGGGAATCCAGTATAGGTACGGTAACTCATATTCATCCACTCCATTGACTGGGGTATGAAAGATGCTTAAAACTGTTTAAAAAGGGCGGCAGGTATAAGTGGGATTACAAAATGGGGAATTTACGCCAAGTTCTTAAGTGATAGTATTAATGCTTTTTTTAAAAGTGAGAATTCAACTCAAATTGTTTCTTTAATTTTGTTTCCATTTTTAGATAAAATATCTTACATTATAACTTCCGTGTGTTTCTTTCGAAATAGATTCTGAGCACAACTTCCCGTTCTCCTAGTAATTTCTGTTTTTCTTGTTCATAATAAGCCTATTGCTGACCTCCTCATAATACTATTGCATACAATATTTTCAGTTCCGCGTTTTAGCAACACCAGTTGCCTTAGATACTTTCACAAACTAAAAATGTCCAGGTGTCCTCTTTGCAGAGCCGGCAAGTTTATATTGCTCTCAAGTTCTGTGATATGCTCATTTTTCCAAAAACGTTTTATAATTCCAACCTTAATTTTTATTCTGATTTCTTTGAATACCGGACACTGCGATATATATATATATATATATATATATATAAAATTTGCAAAATATCACTTACATGTACGCAAGCTGATTGCAGCATAGACCTCTATACGTAACACAAGGTCTACTCTAAAACGGGGTATTTTCTGGGGACGAATGTGAAACACAGTTTAAATGACGAATTAAGTGTTACTAAAAAGAATTAATACAGTACCTACAGATCGATGGAGTGACAGTGTTCGCTGGCATTTTTCCTGCTTTATATTGTTTTTCACGGTTTTTTAAAAATTTTTATTTTCTATTTTTATTACACACACACACACACACACACAGATATATATATATATATATATATATATATATATATATATATATACCTGTCGGCTGTAACAACGCTATGTTTTCGATCGATTATGACGTTTTTTCTAAGCATGTCAAGAAGGTCCCTTTTCGCTTGGCGCAACTCATACATCTTTTGCTGATTTACTGATCATTCAAAATTATCTTTCTCCTAAAATGTGATTTTTGTAGGTGAAAAAGTCATGTTGATGCCGAAACATTTCATTCCACCAAGCACATGATAACTATTAATGTATCGTATGTACTGAGGAGAAGAGGGATACAGCGTTTTGCAGGACAAGCAAACAAGTTGCTATTTGGTTTGCTGCTTAGTATCTATGTACACTGTGGGGAAACAAATTAGGGTCAAGTGCGGTACCCTAGTCCAAGATGGCAACAGTCAAGTACGCTTCCGTTATTTTGCACTTAATATACAAATAAATAAAGTATATATTGCGAATGTGGTTGTTAATGTTGCAATAAACTATATAGTAGAAGGTAAATATTTCGTAAAATTTGCATGATCAGCGCCTATTACAGCGATATAGCGGGTAGAAAATTCGACCATGATTAGGGTAAAGCAAATTTACGACTAGGGCAAAGGACATTTGATCAGTTTTAATGTCTAAAGTAACGCATACAGAAATAAATTAGTAAATGAGTAAAATGCCGAACTGCTTGTTTCAAAGTCTGCCCCAATTTGCTACTTTGTTTTGAAACAATCTAGTATTGAACTCGAGACCCTTATATTACACCTTGTATATGTAAAACTTGATAGCCATCAATAATAGCATGCTCTATTGATATCAAATGCACAGATGCACATCTTGTATACTCCTAGACTTTCACCTAAAAATCATTACATGTCATCTACTATTTCAACAAAGACACTTTCACGATCTGCATAATCCGTTGGTTTCAAAATGCAAAAAAAAATATTTCTGAAAAAAAAAAATCAGAGATTGTAACAATGTTTTGTAAAGGAGAGGGGGCTTTGACCTAAAATTCAACCTTAAGAATACTTAATTTGTATGAAAAATATAAACATTAGAAAATATATACATATATGATCTTGATCTTTGACCCCACATTCAAGGTCGAAAATGTAAAAACCAGATGTAAGGTTAAAGAAACCTTAACTGATAACCTCTCATAGTATCAAAGATAGTCAAGTCAAAACATAAAGAATTAAAAGGGGTGGTATTAACTGAAGTTAAGTTCTATATAAGACCAAACAAAAATTTTTTTTAAAAGACTGCACATGAAGTACCTTACAACTTTGAGATTTGACCAACAAAATAATGGTTTTTCCTGTTGCTTTAGATTCATTCAAGATCCACATGGATTTCACATGTTAAGGGTTTTTTTGAATTGTGTTGCATACTGTGTTGCACATATTTTTATTCTGTTAGACAAAAAGTTTACTGTGTTGGAGCCGCATAGTAAAATGCTGATGGAGAATTCTGAATACACTGTAAATACCAAGTGTGGTCCCACCCTGGAGTCAGAACTGCTACCTCAGGGATCATGAAATTTACAGTTGTGGTAGAGGCACATGTACAGTTGTAGAGAAGAGGTTTTTTGAAAATTAGTCACTTTTTGCCCTGCCCCTAAGGCCCCAGGGGGGTGCTTCATACCATATTCAAAAAGAACTGGAATGGTAATTATTAAGAAGTTATATGTACAATTGTTAACGCACAAAGGAGAATTTTGTGTAAGGTCCAGTAATTCTATAAGGGGTTGAAATTCATGTATGTAGGTTGATATCAGAATATTTCTCAAAAATACTGTTTTGAACAACAAAGCGTTTCGATAAGTCCTGAGGCATGACAGCATTTTGATGACAAGAAAATAATATACAGAACAACATCACTTTCCACAGAAAAGTGGAAGGCCTTAAATATATGGACTTCAATGTTGATTACAATATGGTTTCATTTTCCTGTCATAGTGATTACCCTTCAACTGTTCAGTAATGAATCCTTTTGTGGTATGCTCACATAAGACTGGTATCCTAGCTTGTTACTTCTCTGGTACTTTTAATCAAAATGGTCTTCTGACACCAAAACTTGACCTTAACACTAGTTAACAGGGTCACTATAGTGCTTGTGCAGATTCTTCTTGTTCCTTCCTAGGAGAATCCTAGCTAGCCGTGAGACAGAATTAAGTAGGGGAAGAAAGGTTATTTGGTAGACTGTGCTTTTCTTTTGACTTTCCTTCCATTTCTTTCTCGTTTTCCTTATGTTAGCAAACCCATACTTTGTGTGTAGAATCATTTTCAAGCAAGTACATGTATAAGGCTGTTAAATTAAAAGAGAGAAAATGTCTCCATCTAAATACATGTTCATCGCTGTAATCTAAGGGGAATGATGCGGAGATGACAGCAATTTCGATATATTATAATTAGACTCCTACCCTTTAGAAATAACTCTGTCAAGGTCTTACCTCTTGCAGCGTCGTGGTAAATTGGAAATAAGTCCATTCATCGGCTATGATTAACATTCCAACATCGTCTACTGCTTCTCAAATGCAAAAAATCAGTAAAAGGGGGGGGGGGGGTCAATATTATAATTGGCAGTAAATATGTTAGACAGCGACTTAATGGATCTTGAACAATACTCTATTGGTATATACTTTTTCCCCCAACGTTAAACATGTAAAATTCACTTCTTCATGTATTCGTTGTTATTTAAATAAGTTGAAAGTAAATGCCAAACGTAATAAGAAAACTTCACGATTTACTGAATTAACATCCACACAGGTACGTACAGGCATACACATGGGCATACTCTCAAGCGTCCACAGTGATATTTATACAGTCAGTTGATCTTCAGTGTTGTCACAAAAAAAGAGGAGGGTGGGAGATGGGTCATGAATATTTCCAATGTTATTTTGAGATGGCGATATATTTAATAAACCTTCCGTTCCAGTCTGTTTCAAAACCACACAACTGTGCCTGAATTATATTGTTTGTAGGACTGTACATTTTTCGCATTTGAGAAACAGTAGACAATACCTGACGATTGATTATAGTCCATAAATGGAGTTGCTCTAAACGGTAGGGGTCTAATTATACTATATCGAACTTTTCGCCGAAAATTGCAAGCGATGCAGCTGTTAAAAGAAAACCAAGATGGCGGCGTGATATACCTTGTGAATAGCTTGTTTACAAGAAGACAGTTTTATTTTATTAAATATTTAAGTCGTCGAGAGCTTGTGTGTTGAATATACTCATTTTCATTGGTTCCACAGATCACGATATGCATGCGTGCAAATCCTATTTTGCCTATTCAGCATTTCGGCCGCTTTTTCAACACATAGCAACTAATCTAATTTCAAATCCAAACATTTACAGGTCTTCAAGTAGCATTTGATTAAAAAATAGGGCTTTATGTAGGGCACAATTTCAGGAATTTAAATGGCAATTATAGCCCCCCCCCCCCCCCCCCCCCCCCCAAGATATGATATTAAATGCATACCTATTTTGACAAGAATCAAATCATTGCTTACCAAGTAGCGACATACAAAGAATACACTCTTTCACCAAGTCTTGAAGATGACTGCACAGTAGACCATCAAGATTTGAAAGATGTGTACAAGAAATACTTAAATGAAAAAGAAATTGGGGGGGGGGGGGGGGGTGTTAACATGATGGAAAACAGAAACTACATTGTTCTCAGCAAGCGCAATAACCAAGAGTATTAAAAACGGTACGTGGTACGCCCGTGAAAAGCTTATATACGGCGTTTTTTCTTAGCCATGATTGCACAACTTTGCTTTGGGTAGAATTAGCCATCATCAGGCTGTGACATACTTTCTTTGCATCGTATGAATAAAAGGTCCTAATGTAAAAACTGACAGGAGGTAGATAGACAAACCAAGAGTTCTGCGTACAAGATACTTCCCTTGATTTGATCACATTCAACAACCTGTAAATAATTTAAACATCAAAGAAAATCAAAGTCCTTACACTATGCATATCTTCTCGCTTTTTACAAAGACCAGCTAAAAAATTGTGAGAGAAGTTAAAATAACAAACCATATCCTTCATTTAATACTAATATAATGTTTCCTCAAAATGGACGAAGTTCAATCTGCAATTTTCTCAGAAACTGAAGAAAATCAAAACCCTTGTCAAATGCACATCTTCCATACCCATATAAATACTCTGTAAAATAAGAAGGTCCCCACTCGTACGCCATGTAACATTGACTAAAAACTGACTAAGTAGAAAAACCTGTAATTTTCTCAAAAATTGAAGAAAATCAAAATCCTTGTCACATGCACATCTTCGATACTCATACAAATACTCTGTAAAATAAGGTCTTCATTTGAAAATTGTGGGATGAGTTTGCCAGACAAATTACATACTATCCATATAACATTAATTTTCAAATAAAGGGGCAGAACTCCTGCAAAAGAAGTCAAAATGGATCAAAATTGTGACACGGTCTAGAGAGACCCACAAAGAAGCTACACAGCAAGTTTCAGCTTGAAATGTGAAATAGAAATGAAAATAGAAAAAGAAAACCCCAAACGGACTGATGGACATACAGACATCGCTGTACCATAATATGGTACTTAAAATGGGCGTATAAAAATGAGAATTATTTTTGGACTTTATTGGAATTTATAGGGCTAATGTAGGGATTTTAATGCCCTTTTCAAGCAAAAATATAGGGATTTAATAGGAAATATAGGGCCACTTGAAGACCTGTGTTTAACAACATAGAATTATGACTCAAATAAGCAATTAACCTCACATTTTAATTATCTAATAATGGCTAAAATGTGAATACCATGCATATGCAGATATATTATTTTCAGTGAAAATTGCAAGATAATGTGTAGTCTACTACTACATTCCTCCAGTTATTATGATAATTAAGGTTACATGCCTTGTATTCTCACAGAACCAATGTATTGCGCAATAAAGAACTTACATGACGCAGAGAATGGATACAGAGAGGTCTTTACGAGAGTAGTACTAACTACAGCTAAATACCGACTAAATATTTAACATCGGGCAAAAATATTTTTCATTTATTTTAAATTAATATTATTAGTGTAATCTTGGAATGTAAAGCACAATTTTTATCGATACTCTGACATGGTCAAAATTGTGCAGGAAAAAAATGTAACTCTTCTATGTTGTCGTTCAGTTTGGCTTTAAAAATGTGCAGAATTCTGGTCAACGCATTGCTACTTCGTCATTCACCCCTTTCTGAGTTGAATATACAGGTAGTAACATTTCCTCCGACCAATATTCATATATGCGGTACCGCGACACCTGTTAAACTCTTGTCTGCTGTCAACGTAAACATGATGTTGAAAATCACGCGCTTACATCATTACACCGCATATTCTTATTTAAGTAAATCTTCTGCATACCCTTTCAAAAGTGCTGCCGTAAGCGAAGCTATGTTTTGAGCTATTAATTGTAAAAGAACAGAAAAACAAATATGTAGTTTTCCTCAAATGTCATTTATTAAAATGACGAAATATAGTGCTGAAATTATATATAAATATACTGGGAGGCCAAACAAACATAATATGACAAAGTATGGATAAGACAACCTGAATGAAATCTTACATAACACACAAGCAGGTTGAGAATTAAGGGGGCCTTCCAGTAAACCTTAAATAACAATAGCAGAAAAAGGTGGCCTAAAAATATGCCAATCAAATCTACATAATACACAAGCAGGAAATTACACAAAAGCCCCGAGAGTGGTGGTTACACTAAAAGGAGCTGGGGTGGAGGTGGGTGGCAAAAAAAACCTCAACTGGCTTGATCGAAATACAAAGAATGACCACTAAGCATTTGATTGGCCCAAATTATAGCAAAGGGGCCCCATGCGGGTAAAACGGGACAGTTATGGGATATTCCCAAATGAGTTACAAGATTAAAACAAAATCGAACTTTTCATAAAACAATTTTTTTTTTGACAAAAAATTTTATTTCAGCTTTCAGCACAAGGAAGAAGATAAACACACACACACACACACACACACACACACACACACACACACACACACACACATTAAATCATATAAGTTTTATACGATTTATATTTTTTTTAGAATGTGGGAACAATTCTAAATGTAATAATGTATAAAGAAATTGCATGTGTCCATAAATGAATAAATTTCATAATTATTTTTAAAAACAGTTAATAGTCAGTAAATGTACTAAAGTGAGATAATAAATACTTGATTAAGAAAAGAGGTATTTTTTTTACAGATTTATATAGAGGGATAGACTGCTTGCAATAATCTCACACAAATCCCTCCTCTGCAAGTTTTACATTTCCTTCGTTGTCAATTTCATGGCGTTGCCCACTTCCTCCACAGACTCGAATCCAGCTCGAGACTTGAATACCCTTGTTTTTATCTTTCTCAACGCTGAATCCGCCGTACATCCCGGGAACAGGGTAGTAGAAATCGCCCTTCTCAAACAAATATGAGACTTGTGGTAGTGCCTGATCGTTATTTTTAATAAGATTCTCCACTCTACTCAAAATGACTTTATGTAACCCTTCCTCGAGTTTCTTTATGGTGCTTTCTTTCTGCTTGATCTCTTTAGGGATTTCAATGAGTTTCAATACTTCCTGAGGAAGTTGTGACTTTACCCCAATATCATAAGCGGTTTCTCCAATAGAATTTTTAAGGCATTTGGCTGAACCTTTTCCCAACAATTCCTTGAACACCTCCAAAGGAGCAGATCCAAGGGCAGCATGATGAAGTGGTGTGTTCATGGTGCGTTGGATATTTTCCTCAACAAGTGCACAAGAATTGGCCAAATCTGGGTCACCATCCACTTTTTCCAGAAGATTTTCCCATTCTTTATTCATGCCATGCATTGCTATTTCTCTGTGTAGTATAGCTATCTCGTTTCTGTAGGCGCTCGCCTTCACATTTATCGGATACTGGTTGGACATACTTATATCTGAAAAAAAAAAGATAAATACATTAATTTAACATCATGTGCAAGGCAAGAAAAAAATGTTTCCATCAATTGTCCCGGAAAAATTAAAGTGTCTACTTTTTGTTAACAAAAATCATTGAAATACCAATTCTGTGTGGGTTTTTTTAAAGATCTATTTTTTCCCCCATTGTTTATTTCCAGGAAAAAAAAATTGATCCCACATTGTGGCTCCAAATTAGCCCCGAAAGGTCATGATATAACCGAACTTGATATACACAATATAGAGATGCTTCAATGCCAATGAGACTAACATCACCTTGCTATGTTGGAGATTTTCTTTCTTGTACACGTGCATTATGTTAACTTTGATCACTTGAAGGCTTAATAATTTGAATTTTAAAAAACCCACCAAATTCTTTTCAAGATTGATGTACTCTTGAAAAGAATTTGTTTTGATTCCCTGTATATTACCATTTGATCTCATGCTGTGGCCACACATTACACCTGGGACCCTGAATTAAATTTGTATTCCCATTTAAAACTTTGATTCCCTACTGTGGTCCCACCCTACTTTCAGTTCGAACAAATTTGGATCTGGACTATCCGGGGATTTTTGCATATCAATATGACTAATCATGGTCCTATTGTTCTTGAGAAGAGAAAGATCTTTCCTTATGTAAAATTTAATTCCCAATTACGAATCCTGGGGCATGATTTGAACATTCTTGAATTTACACTATGTCTGGAAGCTTTCATGTACGAACCCTCCATTTTCCTGGGCCAGTGGTTTATGCAAGTAGATTTTTTTTAGAAGACCCACCATAGTTTTTCTTCTTGATTATCCCTATTTTGAAGGGGATATAACCCTTTATTTTTAGCAGACATAAATCCTCTTTACCCAAGGATTATTTGTACCAAGTGTGATTGATGAAATTGGCCCAATGGTTCTGAATGGAAAGATGAAATGTGAAAAGTTTACGGATACATGAAACGGACGTCAGGGAAAATGTGATCATAAAAGCTCTCGTGAGCTGAAAACTCTTTCAGCTCAAGTTATCTAAAACACTACAGCTGTAGCTCATAAGATTGATTGATTCTATGTTGTTTAAAGTCCCGCTCAAGAATCTTCCACTCATATAGAGACGTCACCATTGCCGGTGAAGGGCTGCAAAAGTTAGGTCTATGCTCGGCGCTTATGGCCTTTGAGCAGGGAGGGATTTTTATCGTGCTACACCTGCTGTGATACGGGGCCTCGGTTTGTGCGGTCTCATCCGAAGGACCGCCCGATTTAATCGTCTCTTACAGGGTTTGTACGACAAGCAAGGGGAACTGAAGATCTATTCTAACCCGGATTTCCACGGGGTAATTTTGTGAAAAATATTTGCTATATACCCAGATATTTAAAAATGCAAGGAAGAGTTTGGTTGGTCGGTTGTTTTATGACCCGTTTAGAATATTTCTCTCATATTGAGACATCAATAGCTGCTGGTGAAGTACCACAAATTTAGTCTTACGGTTGAGCAGTGAAAGTTCTTAAACGTATCAACGCCTGCCACGACACGGGACCTCCGTTTTAAAGGTTATATCCGAAAGACCCGTGATCTCGCTTCGAAATGCCGAGCGTTTGGCGAAGGAGCAATCACTACTTATACTTGCGTCTTAAGTTTGGCCCGAGCGGAGCTCGAACTTACAATATCCCGGTTACGAAGCGATTGTTCCATCAATGAGCTATCGCGACCTTTAAAAGGGGAGGGGCTGAATAAAATATTCAATTCTGTCCAGTATTTACTTCCTTTGGTTTCAATTCTTTCTACTATGCAAGTTTAAGAATATATCTTACTTAATATCTTCAACTTTTGGAATTTCATTTCAGTTCTGTGTGATGTTTTGCGAACTTCTTAAAAGTTAACCTTGCAAGCAAGTCATACACATTTGAAAAGATTGTGTTCTGCATTATACATGTATGGCTATTGTATAGACGTATTACATGTATATTTATCCATATTCATACGCACATTGTTTGCGACTGTAAAGCAGTCATGAAGAAATGGCTATCACTGCAATTTGTAAAGATATCAAAAAGCGAAATCAATGGAAATGTATATATATCAATATTGAAATTATTCTGTCATTGAAATGACTTACAGGTGGCCATTTAAAAAAGGAAGATGCTTAATATACTCATTAAAAATGCAACTGGCTATTTTATATAATGTAATTAAATATATTCTATGGATGAGCTTTTCTTTTTGCTTTGGCGATGAAAGCTATCTTTATATAATCTGGAATATTATATAAAATGTGAACAATAAACTTTAATCTACCAGAATAAACTACAATGAAGGACTGACTAGAATGATAAAATAAACTTCGATATAAATACGTGGAGGTTTCTAAAAATGGAAACAAAATCAATAAACTACTAACTTTAAAAAAGCGACCCACAGACTCCTTTTATGGAAGGGAATTATCGCCATAATCATCATGTTGAAATGTTAAAATTCAGGTTGAAAACCGGATGTTGATATGCCCTAATCAAGTACAAAGTAAATGTTAGAATCATGCCGGAATACGGTAACTCGAAAATGGACTATTTCCATTCTTAATTCTAAATTTTATTATGCTACATGACATATCAAATATTAATTTAGATTTTACCTGACATTCTTACTATCGAAATTTAATCTGCTTTAGTTTCGCTTTCCTTGTTAATACTAAAATGTTTCAATGCATTCATCATTTTATGTCTCATTATCACGACAAAGAGCATTGTGTAACATCTGCTCCCTGGATACGAAAATGAAAGTTGGATGACTTATGGAGAACTCATATCCAGAAGAAACTAGTACCTTGAAATTTTATTATAAAAAATGAACTCGTGTCCTAATGTATATAGGGTACTTATGGAGACGTAGTGCCCAGATACGACTTCTCCCATTTTTGCAACCTAAATTTACTTTCATGCGAGTAATTTAAGCGAAAAGGACATCTGATTACAGAGTTGGACTTCTCTAAGAGAACTCGTATCCTAATTCTGTAACACACCCTAGAATTGTGGTGGTAATTTCCTTCCATATCCTTGTCTGTCCGATTTTACACCCCTCTCAACTAAATCCTACATCCACCCAGGCTTATACGGCAATTTGCATTTAAAAAGCTGAATTGATTTATAAAATGTTGCGAACCATCATGATATGGTATGCAAATGAAGCAAACAAAACATTAGACTTTGTTGGACTGCTCTGCAATGTACGTTGCTGTTTATTGAAATAGGTAAAACACACACACACACACACACGCGTGTGTGTGTGTGCAGCTGAAGAATTTTCAAATTGTGAAATAGATCTGATGCACAGAAAAGTAACCACAGTATTAGTTAAACCGCTATTTTTAAGGGTTATGAAATATATTAAAAAGAAAATATCCTGTTCTGCATTTCTATGTTAAAAAAATGAAAGACTTATAAAATATACATAATATATCATTAACAAGATATGAGTAACTTGGTCCGGTCCCACATTCCAAACACTGGGGTTGTGAAATTCACTATTTGGTATATCATTTTCTGCTTTTCCAAAATAGGCATATAGTTTATATACTGTAATCAGGAAACTTAAAGAGTATGTGTAAATGTTTACATGTATGCACTATATATATAGCTTTTATTGTTTTGTCATCTTTTCATTTTGTGATCTTTTCTCCTTGAAAGAACCAAAAGACAACAAATTGTAAAATGACACAAATCAGCCACCATAGTAAATAAGTAACCTGATTAAAACCCTGAACATTATAAATAGCTGTGCTCACTCCAATGGTAGTACTGTCAACATATTATGGATTGAACAGATTAATTTCTAGGAGAATACCAAATATCATGAGTGCTTGTTTATTTCAATTCTTGACTGGCACTAAAGCACATGTAAAAAAAATTCTAAATATATAAGATTAAAAAAAGAAGTGATGTGTGCTGCATTTAAAGAATGTTTAAATGTACCGCGTTAGTCTTATTTATCTTTGTGATATTAAATTTAAAATTTGTTTAAAATGCCCCATTTAGCATTTTATGTATAACTTTGCTTTGTTTTATGTGATATATTATGTTTTATGCATGTGTTAAGTGATTAGAGCAATAGTTTTAATGTTAGATAATGTGCTATATAAACACTTTGTAATAATAATGATAATGTAAGTGTTGTTAGACATGTAAAATAAATTACATATATACTGTGTTACTTGGTATTATAGTTAAACAATCCTGTTTCTTTAGGTAGAGTCTCTGATATATAAACAAATTTCGTTTGTAGACACAATATTGAGAGGATTCAGTAAACAAGATACAGGATTACTATATGATATTTTTGAATACTTTTTTTCTTATATATTTGTATAAAGGACAATCAAGTAAAAAATGTATCTAATCTTCAACACTGGTCCTACAATGGAAGCAAAATATGTCTTTCTAGGTATAAGAGGATGCAATATCTACCTGTTTCTATATATAACTGATGTGAACTTATTTTAAATTTTGTAAAATAAGAGTGCAGGTTCTTGTGAATTGGAGATGCAATTAAATATGGTTGCATTTCTAGCTTTTTGTCCTCATAGTTAAGTAATATACTATATTAATAAAATGAAAGATTTCCACATTGAGTGTTATCATATTTTGTAATTCATCAAAAGTTTTACTTACACAATGAAATCATAAAGAGTTTATTTGTTGTATGTATCACAGTTAATATTCAATTTTCTTTGTTATTGTTGTATGCCAAGATTTCTTTTATTTCTATCTGTCAACTTTGTATTTCTGAAACTTTGTGTTTATGAAATAACCAATTAGAAAACTGGAAAAGACATGAATTGGAACAATTGTGAAATAACATCACTGGAAACATTTTAGATGAGGCCTCAATGGGGAGTTTGCATCAGAAACCCATGGTCTATGACAGAGTTACCTGCTGTAATAAAACTAGTTTGTTTGACAATAAATCATTTATTTATTGATTATTTAAACATGCCATGAGTCTGTATATTTTACTCCAGAATGCAAGCAAAAAATTATATCATTAACCTTACTTCAGTTTCAACAACAGTGTGAGAAAAGTGAACAAATTAACACTCCGGCGTCTCCTCACCAAACTGAAAATGTAGTTTATGTATCACTGTAATGTAAAACATTATGAAATAAATGAACCTCAAAAAATACTGAATGGTCTCATGCATGATTTCTGTAAATGAGACCATCAGATATATCTAGCTTATATATGGCTCCTAAACTTTGAAAAAGACTGAATGGGCTCATGAATAAATTCTGGAGATGAGACCTTGAGAGATATCTGGCTAATCTGTAGTTCCTGAACATTAAAAAAGATGAAATGATCTCATGTATGAATTCTGTAGTCGAGGTCAGATTCTGCTATATACAAATTGAAGTAATATTTATTGTATTAAGATATTGAGTAGATAAGAAAAATAAAACAAGACCATTCATTGCTAAAATAAATAGATAATCAGTAATGTTGATGATGACATATGCATAATGATGAAGTAATCACAATATTTCGGATTGTGGAAAATAAAAGAAATAAAACAAACTATGAATCTCCTTTAAAATAATTTTAAAATTTCTAATATATATGATGATACTGTTGTCAGTATAAACTGAAAGTATTACCAAGTGATCAGATGACACCGTGGTCTCTTCAACTGTTTCGCCTGCCTCACATTATCCGTTACTACCGAACCCGTAGGGATCCAGGTTAGAAAAGGTCCTCAGTACTCCTTGCTTGTCGTAAGAGGCGACTAAATGGGGCGGTCATTCGGATGAAACCGTAAAAACTGAGACCCCGTGTCACAGCAGGTGTGGCACGATAAAGATCTCCCCTCCCTGCTCAAAGGCCAAAAGCGCCGAGCATAGGCTTAAATTTTGCAGCCCTTCAACGGCAATGGTGACGACTCCATATGAGTGAAAGATTCTCTAGAGGACGTTAAACAATATACAACCAACCAACCGTTACTACCGGAAATCAGATACTGTCGAAACATATTACTAACAACTCTGCTCTGTCAACTGCAAATAACAGTGTCATGCAAAACCTGGTACAAACCTTGAAATGCTATGTCATATATGAATACACCATAGACCAGTATGTATATCTAAATTCAGCCCGGTTGCTCCGTATATATATGACAAAAATATTCTGTTTGTTAATCCAGTCAGGTCAGTGTCATCAGGAGGAAACGTATCATTATCATAGTAATTTTTAGATTTTATGCAATAATTATTGTATCCCGATCCCGACACATGTTGATTAAAGATTATGGTAGAAACATGTGCGTCTGTCATTAGTGTTGAAAAAATTATTGCCTAAGGTATGCGATATATTTATTGTGTTAAGATATTCAGTAGATAAGAAAAGCTAGTGAGGTCAAATTGAAAGTGTTGATTTTTAAAAAAAATAAAAGTCGTTATTGCGAGATAAAATGTCGTTAGTACGATATAAAAAGTCGTGATAAAGAGATAAAAAGTCGTCATTACGAGATAAAAAGTCGCAATAACCAGATAAAGAGTCGTTATTACGACTTTTGAAATCGTTATTACGACTTTTAAAGGTCGTTATTACGAGATAAAAAGTCACAATTACGAGATTCTGCTATATACAAATTGAATTGACTGCCAGAATGAGAACGGAAGAACTAGTCCAACAGTATTTCATTTCGATTTATATATTTCGGAAATGCTTGCTTTTCTTTTCTTGCTGTAGCCCATCATGTTGTGATTTGCATTTCAATGTTAAAGCTTATCCATCGACGCTTAAATTTAAGGAGAAGAAAAGACTATATGATTTATTGATTTATCAAATAAACTTTTATAGATGTCCCTATAGCTATACCTAATATAGTATCGTTTTGTCTTTAAAATAACGCGCGCGCGCGTGTGTGTGTAAGTGCGTATTCTCTTCTAGACATTGTGAGGACGTCCTCACTTTACAGGTTTGGTCTGAGAGAGAGAGAGAGAGAGAGAGAGAGAGAGAGAGAGAGAGAGAGAGAGAGAGAGAGTTTTATATGAAATGTCAAATGATCTCTCTCTCTCTCTCTCTCTCTCTCTCTCTCTCTCTATATATATATATATATATATATATATAAATTCACGCTGTTGAAAAGTAAAGTGATTTGTCAAAATAAACTCTCACCCAACTTTATGAAGGTATACATAAATATACTTATCAAAAGTAAAGTTCAAGGAAAACAGTCATACCATTAAAACGAAATGCTTGCAAAATGGACGGATTTTTTAGTACTACTTATAGTACAAAACCTATATGTGCATTATTTCAGCAAAGGTGAACCTTGTTGGCTGTTGATGTGGGGAGGGCGTGTCACACACGCATTAGAACATGAAACATCTAAGGAAGTTTGAATCCAGGGACTTTCAGAACGAGAGTGTTGACAGGTGGCGGCTAAGGGTTATATTATTCAAGACATAGGGCTGCTTTAACACACACACACACACACACACACACACACATTAACGCTGAAAATTACGTTCATACAAGTGTGTCCCTGAATAGCAATAAACTAAAAAAACCCAAATGATAGTTTAGCGGAATCCGGCTCAACCCTTAAATCCTGTGTACGGATTTTTAGAAAATTACTAAACTAAACCTGTATATATAACAAGTGTTTCTGTGACATTGTTGTTCTTCCAATTGAGTGGTTACATAATGTCACATTATTTGGTAAGATGACAAGTTATGAAAATCAAATGCAATGTATACATTTTTTTCTTTCATTTTTCTTGAACTTTCATGTGGCATATAATTCCAAATACCTTCCATGTCTTCCATGATGATCCTATCATTGTCTTTTATTAAACGGAAGACCATTTAGGACCGATTAAAAATATTTTTTGAATTTGAAATTCCGAATTCCAGATATCGTTATTACAATTTTTTTTTTTTGATATTTCAAACATTTAAATTCGTTATAACGGATTAAATCTGTTATAACGAATTCCTTGAATCTGTTATAACAAATTTCAAAATTTATTTTAACGAATTAAATTTGAAAACACGAATTTTGGAAATGGTTATATCAAATTATCAAATTCGAAATAACGGTTATAAAATCGTTGATATCAAATTAGTACATTATTCGTGATAATTAGGTAATTGCAGACAAAAAACAAGTTAATACAATCTTTTAAAACGAGTAGTTCTCACAAAGAAAATTTCGTGATACTTGTAGGTTAACGAAGATGTCGCAAGATTAGATTTGTTATAACGAATCAGGCAATTTGCAACGAGAGACACTTTTTAAGTTCGTAGAGTAGGGCGGTCTTTTTAAATCGCTTGAAATATCAAAATTTTATTTATCTAAGACCTTCGAAATATGCCCCGTCTGCCTCAACACACATTTTACACCGATCTACCCATTTCTGGAACGCCGCCCGGTACTCCCTTTAGGTGTATGTTGCAGACACTGGTAGACCGAACTGCCTATACGACAACGGGATTCAAAACGGTGCCCTGCCAGCATTTCCTTTAGTCTTGGGAACAACCAAAGGTCACAGGGGAACATGTCAGGGCTGTATGGGGGATGGTCTAAGACATCGAGCCCAGATTCTTTCAGATATTCCTGTACCGTAGCGGATTTATGGGCCGGTGCGTTATCATGGAGTAATTTGATGCCGCGGACACCGGTGCGCGATCTGCGTTTCTTATAGAAATCAACAAGTTGAGTAAGAACACTTTCTCTGTAAAACTTTCCTGTGACAGAATTACCTTTCGGGACTGGAATTTGAAGGACTGGACCTTTCGAATCAAAGAAAATCGCATACAACATGCGATTTGATGTTTTGCAACGGCGCGCATGGTCAGGTCTGTCGCCCTCAGATGAAACCCAAACCTTATTTTTAGCCTTAGAATCGGGTTGAAAATGATAGATCCAGGTTTCATCACCTGTAACTATCTCTTCCAAACGACGTGGGTCACATTTATCATATTTTTTTTTAACTTGCGATGCAAGTCTAACCCGACTTTGTTTCTGCTCGTCAGTGAGCAAATGGGGCATCCAGCGCGCACAGATCTTACGTAGCCCAAGTCGTTCACGTAAGATCTTCAAAACACTTGACGAATGAATGCCACGTAATTCTTCTATCTCCTGTACGGAATAACGTGCGTCGTCCTCAATTAACGTTTTCACAGTAGCAATGGTCTTTTCCGTCAAAACGGAAACCGGCCTACCCACTCGAAGGTCATTTTCAATTGACTCCCGACCATAATTAAAACGACGTACCCACTTGCAAACTGTAGCATATTTTAAAGCACCATTCCCATAAACCTTTTGCAAATCAGCATGAATTTCTGTCGACAGAAACCCGAGGTGTGCTCGAATCTTACAATATACCCTCTGTTCAGAGATTTTTCCATCGATATTGAACACTATATTTTATTATAGTGTATAAAACCACGTGTTGAAAATACCCAGCGTGGACCTCGTGCGCCGCATACCGTGATACCATTCGATAGAGGAATGATTACGCAAGTTCTGTGTAAAAAATCGTGCAACTTCATAATCGCACTAAAAAGTTATAGGCTTACTCTACGAACTTAAAAAGTGCCCTCGTATAACGAATTTCAGAATTCGTTCTTTCAAATTTAATTCATTATATCAAATTCTGAAATCCGTTATTACGAAGTTTACAAGTTCATTATAACAAATTTAATCCATTATTTTTAACTTTGAAATAACGAATTACATTCGAAATAACGAATTACATTCGAAATAACGAATTTTGAAATTCGTTATTTCAATGAAATATATTTTTAGGGGTCCTAAATGGGCTTCCGTATTATATACTGAAAGTCGTAATAACAACTTTTTATCGCGTAATTTCACGATAATGACTTTTTATCTCGTTATAACGACTTTTTATATGTATTTTTGATACTTTCAATTTGCCTTCACTAGGCGTTCGTAAGTAGATGGGACTTCCGGGTTGTTAGAATAGATCCTCAACAGCCTTAGCTTGCCATATGAGGCTACTAAATGGGGCGGTCCTTTGGATAAAACCGCAAAACCAAGGCCTCGTGTCTCAGCAGGTGTGGCACGTTAAAGATCCCTCCCTGCTCAAAGGACATAAGCGTCGAGCATAGGACTAGATTTTGCAGCCCTTCACCGACAATGGTGACGTTTCTATATAAGTGAGAGATTCTCGAGCGGTACGTTAAACAATATATATAATCAATCAATGAATCAATCGCAAGTAGATGTATATCGTCTTTAATCCTATGTTGGAATGTTTTTTGACATAATATTCAACAAAAAAGTAGTGTGTACAATATAATATTAGTCTTATCTTGGAGCAGACATACGTATGAAGGGCGATTTTTTGTGGATTCAGCTGTGCATGGGGTCGTCCGCAAGCTTTCACCCATCGTAAACATTTGTCGAAATTGCGTATCGTTTGGGAAACGACACTTTAAGATTTTCAACACTGTCGGGGTAACGAGTGTCGCTGCTACACGTCCCCCATGCACATATTTTAACCAAATTTGCTTTGGTATTATTATATTATAAAGTGAAAATCTGCGGGAAAACTGCACTTTACCGGTGAAAATAACATGGAAATACCACGTGTTCTTCTTATACTACAGAATCACGTGTCGGCGTAATAATTTTGCTTACATTGCAATAAAATAGAAACTCAACCCACTTTTGGAGTTCCTCTCATTTTTTATGTTAATAAACTTCGTTTAATTACGAAGTTAATTAATGAAAACGAAAAGCATTTTTAAAACAAACCTTTTACTTTTGTTCCGTGAAGAGCATTCCAAATTCGTGACATTGCTAATCACGTGATATAACTAAGGGTTTTAATTGGACAAGGTAAGTGACATCTGAAAGTGACGTTGCGGAAAAGGTAAACAGTGAATCAGCTGATCGAACTACTATGCCCTTTGTTTATGATGATTTGTATGAAATTTGCCGTGAACGGAGATTTTTAATTGATTAGCTGCAAATTTCAGGATTACTGGGGAATTTCAGTGGTAGATGTGGTACTTGTAAAGAAGGGAATGTGAAATTAGTGGAGGATAAATCTTACAGTAAGGACGGTGTTGTTTGGAGGTGCAGCAATCGGCTCTGTAACAAGAAAACATCGGTAAGAGAAGGATCCTGGTTTTCCAGTACCCATTTGCTATTGGAGCAGGCTGTAAAACTGACTTATTATTGGGTTTACGAACTGCCTGGGGATTTTATTTCGAGAGAACTGGAGATAGGAAGTGACCACACAATAGTTGACTGGAAAAACTTTGCCAGAGAGGTTTGTCTGTGTATTCTCAGGACATTGAAAAGATTGATGGACCGGGAAAACACGTGGAAATAGACGAGAGAAAGTTTGGCAAGCGAAAGTATCACCGTGGTAAGAGAGTGGACGGTGTATGGGTGTTTGGAGGTATAGAAATGGAATCTAAGGAATGTTTCTTTGAGGTAGTGGAAGACAGAAGCGCTAATACTTTAAAACCAATCATCAAAAATTTGTTGCACCAGGAACAGTTATCTTGTCGGACTACTCGAAAGCATATTCGAGTTTGAGATCAGAAGGATACGAACATTTAACAGTCAACCATTCCATTGAATTTAAAAATAAAGAGACATGGAATGCAGTTAAGAAATCGCTACCAAAAACGGTGGCACAGAAACAACACTATGACAGTCACCTAATTGAATACTGCATTAGGAAAAAATCACGCGCGGATCCAAAATCAAAATGGCGGATGTACCTGTAAAGTGCAGTCTATCCAAATCTACATTTAATCCATTACGCTGATGTTTGTCACATTAATGTTTGACGGAGGTTATGGCGGACATTAATTCAACCAATCGGATTAGCTATAGCTACGTAACAAAAGCCGTTGCTAATGACATTATGGAAGAGTGAATTATCGCTCGCCATTTTTGACGGAGGTCGGAGTCTCGTGCAACTTGTTGCTATGAGTGGGCGGGACGTGGAAGAGCGAAGTGTAAAGCGCCAATGTATTGTTACGCATAAGCAGAGTTCATTATGACGTTATAATATAACGTCCGTAAAATAGTACGGGAAAATTGTAATATTACAAAAAGTGTGTGTGTGTGTGTGTGTGTGTGTGTGAATATTAATGCTTTGTAAAACTAAATTAAGTAACATTTAAGAAAGGTTTATATTTTTGAATAAATAGTTTTTCTTTGGTTTCACGTTCTTTTTCTGTTGTGTCTTTGTTTGTTTGTTTTGTTTATAGCCGCCTGAGCAATTTTTCAGCTATCCGGCGGCTGTCACCATTACCGGTGACAGGGCTGCAAATTTAGGCCTATGCTCGGCACTCAGGGCCTTTGAGCAGGGAGGGATCTTTATCGTGCCACACCTACTGCGACACGGGACCTCGGTTTATACGGTCTCATCCGAAAGACCGGCACCCACGTCCCACAGTGGGATTCGAACCCCCGACTCAAGGATCATCAGATCTTTGAGCCCGACGCTCTAACCACTGCGCCACGCGGGCGGCTGTTGTGTCTTTGTAGAATTTATAAAGTGGAAAGACGGTAAAATTCGGATTAATGTTTTGGGCGCAATTTCTAATGTGGTCGCTTATATGGGTGCACTGGTATTTGGGTTCTTGGATCTGTTGTCCGTGAACGGTCATGCAGTGTCTTAACGTGTCTCCTGTCTGGCCGATTAATTCTCACCACATCCGACGCAGGTAATTAGGTAAATAAGGTTAGAATTAACACATGTCATCGTTTTAACTGTAAATTTACTGCCGTTTTTAAAGAAAAATTCGAATCCATGTGTAATGTACGGGCACGTTGCGCAACTTGGTTTGTTACAATTTGTGATGCCCGGGAGGTTCTTTGATAGTAATGGTAAAACAGGCTCTGGTTAGAATAGATTTAAGCGAGGAACTCTGTCGTTTGCTTTTGATGATTTGAGTTTTCCAAAACTTTTTCATGTCTGAATCAGCTTCTAAGAAAGGAAGGTTCATTTCAAATACTTGAAAAACTTCCTGATTTTTAGGGTACTGTGTTGAAACATATAGTAACAGACTTAATTTTTCACCTTCTTTCAAGTGATATTGGTTTTTCAATTCCGTTTTCAATTAATTCCCTAGGATAATGTCTTTCTAAGAGTAATTTTTTAAATTCCACGAGACAAATTTCCCAAATTTCGATATTATCGTGCAAAGACGTATACCTAAATTATATGGGATATTATTTTTGGTATGTTTAGGGTGGCACGAATCGAATAACAAGTATTGATTGGTATCCGTTATTTAAAGGAAAAAAAATCGGTTATAATGTTATGTTCTTTCTTCTTCTGTAATGTTATTGAAAGTAAATATTTAGAAGGAGGAAGTATTCCTTTCCCAAAATTTAAAAATTTCATGATCTCAGGGGTAGGGTTTTTGGTACCAGGATGGGGCCAAGATTATCATAGTGATTAAGGTCTTGATCAATTCAAAGTCTTTTTTTTAATTTTGCTGATACTGTATAAAACTAAATGGATATTTAGGAAAAGCAGAACTGCCTCTAGGACAGGTCCAAAATAGTCATATAATATTAATGTAATATATATTATGTAAAGTCTTTCATCAGTATGGGCACTTTCAGTAGCATTTGTATTTTAAGCACAAATCTTGTTTATACTCACTACCTGCTGCTGAATATTAGAATTTACCTTAAAAATTAGAAAAATTATTATAGATTTCATGGCCAAAACTTAGGTGACTGATAGGCCTGTTGGGCCCCATATTTGAATTTAAATGTTTGTATGTGTGAATTTTTAGGTTATTTTTATGCTTCTTTAAAAATGAGTTTTGCACCTGTTGGTCTTTAGACTATATCTTGTCCACTCAATATCTCAGGTCACAATGTCAAAGGTCAGTCTGTTGGTTTGTAGACCAAGCCTTGTCTGCTCAATATCTAAAAAAACCCCTCTGCTTAACAGTTACCAGACTTGGTACAGTGGTTGCCCCTAAACAGTATAGATGACCCCTATTTTTTTAGGATAAGAGCGAAGGTTCAAAGTGGACATGCATAAGATATTTTCTGCTCAATATCTTGAGAAAGTTTTACTTGACATATATCAAACATGTTTCACTGTTTCTGCATAAGTAATAGATGACTTCTATGAATTTTGAGGTGAAAGGTCAAACTTCTCTGGATGTAAGAGATTGCCTTATCAGCACCTAAAGTACCTAATTAGCTTCAGAGTTACCGAACTGCTTCAGTTACCAAACATGGTACAGTGGTTGCCCCTAGAAAGTAAATGACTCTTATTGCTTTCCAGGTCACAAGGTGAGTCAAAGTGGACAAAGTAAGATTGTTTTGGTTCACTATCTTGAGAACACTTTGCTTGACAGGCATCAAACATGGTACACTGGTTCTACCTACACTGATAGGGTTGAGGTCTACACTGGCTTGGTAAGGTCTACACTGACCAGTTAAGGCATACACTGACTGGGTGTAAACCTGAATAGGTTATGTTATCTACACTGAATAGGTTATGTTATCTACACTGAATAGGTTATGTTATCTACACTGAATAGGTTATGTTATCTACACTGAATAGGTTATGTTATCTACACTGAATAGGTTATGTTATCTACACTGAATAGGTTATGTTATCTACACTGAATAGGTTATGTTATCTACACTGAATAGGTTATGTTATCTACACTGAATAGGTTATGTTATCTACACTGAATAGGTTATGTTATCTACACTGAATAGGTTATGTTATCTACACTGAATAGGTTATGTTATCTACACTGAATAGGTTATGTTATCTACACTGAATAGGTTATGTTTACAATGACTGGGTTAGAATCTACACCGACTGAGTTGGAGTCTTCACTGACTAGATTAGTGTCTACACTGACTAGAGTAGTGTCTAGACTGACTAGATTAGTGTCAACACTGACTAGAGTAGTGTCTACACTGACTAGATTAGTGTCTACACTGACTAGATTAGTGTCTACACTGACTAGAGTAGTGTCTACACCGACTGAGTTGGAGTCTTCACTGACTAGAGTAGTGTCTACACCGACTGAGTTGGAGTCTTCACTGACTAGAGTAGTGTCTACACTGACTAGATTAGTGTCTACACTGACTAAATTAGTGTCTACACTGACTAGGTTAAGGTCTACAATGACTAGGTTAGGGTCTTCACTGACTAGTTTATGTTTTATACGGATTGGGTTGGGATCTGTCTCTTCGTCCACTTTTCACATTTTCATCATCTTCTCCAGAACCACTGGGCCAATTTCGATCAAACTTGGTACAAATCATCCATGGGTAAAAAGTTTTCAAGTTTGTTCAAATGAAGGACCATGCCTCCTACAAAGGGGAGATAATCACAAAAATGCAGAATTAAGGGTGAATAATTTAAAAATGTTCTCAAGAACGACTGGGCCACAAAAGTTCAAATTTACCTGGCAGCTTCCTGACATAGTGCAGATTCAAGTTTGTTAAAATCATGACCTCTGTGGGTAGGATGAGACCGCAAAAGGGGATCAAAGTTCTATATCCTGATATATAGGAAAACTTTTGAACTATTCAAGCTAGGGCGTTTATATTTTGTATATGCATTTTTTACTGAAAGATCTTTCATGCGATACAATATCGTGTGATCTTGTAACCTTGACGTGGAAGTTTGATATACTTTTAATAAAAATATGACCTTAATTCAACATGTGCTAAATTATTTAAAATAGATCTTTCAAATCTTGTATATAGATTTTTTTGTGTTAAGACCTTCATTTCATATCAATTGTTTTGACTCTGTGACCTTGATCCCATAGTTTGACCTACTTTTATGAAAACATAACCTATATGGAACTGTTTTAGTTAGAGCTTTCATATTTTGTGTGTAAATTCTTTATTGCAAGACCTCATTCAGTGAAGTTTGACCTTTTGACCTAAGTTTTTAAACTCCGACCTATCCAATATCTCCTAAATAATAAATAAAATAAATCATTCATATTTCACGTATAAATTTCTTATGACAAGACCTTTCAATTCATACTCTGACCTTGGAATGTTACCTACTTTTAAGAAAATATAACCTTTTAAATTTCTTTAGAACTATACAAGGAAGAGGTTTCATATTTTGTACATAGAGATTCTTTATGACAAGACTTTATGATCCTATCATGATTGTTCATGTGACTTTGACGTACTTTGACCTAATCAATATCTCATGAACTGTTTAAGGTAGAGCTTTCATATTCTGTACAGAGATTCATTATAGCAAGACCTTTTTATACATTGGTGTTTGGTCTTGTGATCTTGAACCAGAAGTTTGGCCTACTTTTAATAAAAATCTTATGTTTTCAATATCTCCTGAAGTATTTAAGGTAGAACTTTCATATTTTGTATATAGATTTCTTAAGGGTATGTATTCCATAGCATACCATGGTCTACGACCTTTGTGACCTTCATATTATCCAGAACAGCAAGATCATGTTAGTCATGTTGGTGTTGAGGCATCTTTGTTATGTCACGAAGATGTCATGCAAATTTTCAGTTATGTTCTGATCCTTTCAGGCTAGGTTAGGACAACAATATGGGTTAAAAATGTTGCGTAGGAATTAAGATTTTTTAACAATCTTAAAATCACAAAAAATCACAACAGCGCAACAATAGTAGGACTAAGGTGAGGGATGTGACCATTTGTTTGAAAGATTGTCTGTTCTTTTCATGTGCTTGAAGTACCATCTGTGCTTCCATATAGTCTGTGTTTGAAGCACCACCTTTGCTTTTTAGCTCACCAGAGCTGAAAGCTCAGTGAGGTTTTCTGATAACCTTTTGTCTATCTGTCTGCCCGTAAACTTTTCACATTTTCATCTTACATGGAAGAATCCTGATATAGTGCACATTCAAGTTTGTGGAGCCACAATAGGAAATCAAAGTTTCACATGCAAAAATATTGGAAAAAATCTTTTAAAACATCTTCTCTAGAACCACTTAGCTAATTTCAATCACACTTGGTACAATCACCCTTGAATGAAGGAGATTCAAGATTGTTCAATTGAAGGACCATGTCATTTCAAAGGGGAGATACATGTAATCATGAAAAGGCAAAACTAGGGTGGGGTCATTTAAGAATCCTCTCAAGAATCACTGAACCAGAAAAGTTGAAATTTGCATGACATCTTCGTGACATTGCAGATTCAAGTTGGTTAAACCATATCTCCCGGGAATGGGAATGGTTTGCAATAGGGGATCAAAGTTTACATACGTTTATATAGAGAACATCTTTAAAAATCTTCATAAGAACCACTGGGCCAGTACAGTTGAAATTTACATGAAGGCTTCCTGAGATTCAAGCTAATTCAAATCGTGGTCTTCGGGGATAGTGTAACATCACAATAGGGGATTAAATATTTTTCTGATATGAAGGAAAATCCTTTTGATATTTTCATTATCTCCAGAACTGAAAGTTTCCCGACATAAGAGTATACTCAAGTTTGTTCATATCATGGTTCCTGGGGTTGGGGTCGGGTCATAATGGGGGATCAAAGTGTTACTTGCTGATATATAGGAAAAATCTTCTCAAGAACCACTGGGCCAGAAAATTTCAAATCTACACGAAAGCTTCCTGACATAGAGAAGATTCAAATATTTTCGTTACCGGAATAAACTCAGGTGATCTATTGCATTTGGTCTGCATCTGTTGTCGTGCTTGACATTTGAACATATTTAAGCTCTTCTTGATAACTACCTTCTTTTCAAAGAACAAGGTACGGTTATGGCCAAAATATGCCCTGTCATGGAATTTCACCAAAATGCTAAATATGGTATTTGAGAATGTACAATTTTTAAAAATGGCCATTGTTAGTGTTTATTCTTAATAGAAACTACAATATATTTAACGGAAATTCTTATATCAAACCGATGACGTCGCCACTTTGACGTTAAGTTTGACGTACATTTACGATGTTTCTCCCCAAACGTTAAGCGATGTTTTGAGATGTTCGACACAATAGAAAAAAAATAAAACTTGCACCACATATTAAAATTTGGAAAAACATGAATTATTTGTTTTGCACTAATTTGACGTGCATTGAAAATCCCGTGTGTTTTGGTGTTAAGTTTAACATAGTTATAATTTATACCAATGAAATCCTTCAAACTGCAGGTTTAAATTTCGAAAATTAACAGGGCCTATTTATGCCCAAACTGTACCTTGTTCTTCGGTATGAAGCATCTTCGGGTCAAGAAGGACATAAATAGTAAATTTCAGGATTCCTGCACTTTTGGGGCCTTAGCAGCTGGGCGAAAACTACCAAAAATTTCAAAAATCTTCTTCTTTAGAACTGCACTTGTGTAAGAAAACTAAGTGTATAGTGATGTAGAGCAGGAATGCCTCTTCCAAAATTGTAAAGTTCATGATTCCTGGTGTAGATGTTCTGACTTAAGGGCAGGACCAAACTTGCTATATAGTATTTATGTGAAAAACATTTAATACACATCTTCTTTAATGCTGTTGATACTAAATTCAAACTAAATGGATATTTAGAATGAGCAGATAGCCCTTTACCAAAATTGTAAATTTCATGAACCCAGAGGTAGGGGTTTTGCCATTAAGGTGGGCCAAAACTGTCAGTGCTTAAATATGTTAACAATTTTTCTTAATATTCTATAATAGTTCTGATTCTTTTCAGATTTGGTATATTTGGGACAAGGGTGGGACCACAGTAGATGATCAAAGTTTTACATAAAAATATTGAAAAAAATCTTTAAACATCTTCTCCATAACTACTTGGCCATTTTCAAATTTGGTACAAATCAGCATTGGGTGAAGAGTTTGGTTTGGTTGTATAATGTTAAACGTCCCACTTAAGAAATTTTTAACAATTGCTGGTGAAGGGCTGCAAAATTTAGTTCTATGATCAGTACTTATCACCTTTGAGCAGGGAGGGATTTTTTATAATGCCACGAGACTTTGGTTTTTGTGGTCTCACCCAAAAGACCACTCCATTTATTCGGCTCTAAGGGGTACTGAGGATCTATTCTAACCCGGATACCCACGGGATTTGGATGAAGGGCCTTTTTGTGGCTGATATTTTTATAAACACGTCACAGACAGTTGTTTCATATACTTCGTAAGTTATGCCCCATCCTACCCCCAAGGGCATGATTTTAACAAACTTTAATCTGCACTATGTCAATAAATTTCATGTAAACTTTAACTTGTCTGACCCAGTAGTTGTTGAGAAGAGTTTTGAATGACCTCACCCTATTTTTGCATTTTTGTAATTATCCCCCTTTGAAGGGCTCATGACCCTTCATTTGATTAAACTTGAATTCCCTTACTGAAGGATGATTTGTACAAAGTTGATTGAAATTGGTCCACTGGTTCTTGAGAAGTATGAAAAAAATTTCAGTGTATTTTGCTATTATCTTCCCTTGGAGAAGACATTGCCCTTGATTTTAACAATCTTGAGTCCCCTTCACATTCAGACTTTCTTGTCAAGTTTGGTTGAAAGTGGGCCAATGGTTCTGGAGAAGAAGGTGTAAATGTGAAAAATGTACAATGCCAATAACTGACAATGGAAAGTTTTGATCAGAAAAGTTCACTTGAGTCTGATTTATTCAATATCTCCTGTACTATTTAAGACAGAACTTTCATGTTTTGCATATCGATTTCTTATCATATGTCCTTTCATTTCATACCATGATCTTTGACCATGTAACCTTGAAGAATAACCTACATTTAAGAAAACTTAGCCTAATGGATATCTTCTGAACTAAGGAAGAGCTTTCTTTATGGTAAGACCTTGTGATATCACGAAGTTGAGAATAACTTATATTTAAAGAAAAATGTTTCAGAAACACGTATGTCCCTAGTGGTGCAAAATTGAAAAGGGTTACACATATGTATCATTTAATTAATAGTAGTGCCAAAACAATTCAAGATATTGAGTGGACAATATCGGAAATTCCTATGTCCAGACTGAGAGTGGATTGACCTTTGATCATGTGACTTCAAAATCAGTAGGGGTCATCTACCCTTTAGGATGTACCAGGTTTGGTGTCCAGCGGATGATTCTCAAAATATAGAGGAGAAAATATCGCTATATACAGCTTAACCCTCAGCTTTGACCACTGGATCCCCAAATCATTAGCCCTTCACCGGCAATGGTGACGTCTCCATATGAGTGAAAGATTCTCGAGCGGGACGTTAAACAATATTTAATCAATCAATCTCCCTACGATGTACCACTGTACCAAGTTTGATGTCCGTCAAGGAAGGGGTTCTTAAGTTATTGAGCAGACAATATGTCCAGAGTGAATTGACTTTTGACCTTGTGACCTAAAAATCAATACGGGTTATCTCCTCTTTAAAATGTACCAGTGTACCAAGTTTGATGTCAAGTAAAGGGTTCTTAAGATATTGAGACAAGACTTGGTATACAGACGGACTAACCGACCGACAGACAGGTGCAAACCAATATACCCTCTCTTTTTTAAAGAGGGGATGGGGGCATCAAAGTCTGATCAATTCAGTATCTCCTGGACTATTTAAGGTAGAACTTTTATATTTTATTTAGTCGAATATTTGATTTGATTTTAATAATCTCTTTACGTTTCTAGGACTTTCTATACTGTGCATGAATACATAATATATGCAAATTAAGTATGTCTGAACGTGCGTCACAGGAATTTGTTTCATAACCTTCGTAAGCTATGCTAATTATTAAATAGCATAGCTTACGAAATCTATGAATCAAGCACCTGTAAATTGTTTATAAATATATCAACTACAAAAAAAATTACAGTAAAGAAAGCCAATATCTCGCTTTTTTGGTAAAAAAAAAGCATGGTAAATGTTTGAAAATAGTTTATTTGTCAAAGATAATAATGAGGATAGCTACATAAAAGATATAATTCAAGCTGAGAACTCTCGAAACACTGACCGCTTCACTGGTCAATCCAGTCACACACTGGTCATACTTGGCTTTGGATGAGTGGACAAAGTTACAATGCAAGACTGCATGGCAGGAGTGATCACAACTGCCTACGGAGACGTGGTCGGCGCTAGTGAAACGCCACCTATAAAACATTTTGAACTCTTCTCCATTCAAGTTTTTCATCCGTCTTACGAAGAGATCCATGGAAGCTGGAGTTATGTCAGGAATGGACATATCTCTAGTGGCCACGTACTCAATTTTCCACAAAGGCATTTGTAAACGGTTGCTTTCCGGGAGGTCCATGTAATATTGAATTAAATCTAAATGTCTTCCTGTGGATTGATCGTATTTAATCAAGCGGAATCCAGGGTTGTGTGCCTTTCCTGTAACCCCTAAGGCTGGTATTTTGAACCTCCATGGCGTAACGGAAGGTGCCATAAAAAGTGAAAGAACAGGTTTTTCTGAAATTAAAAATAATATCAGTAGATAAATTGTGTCACCTATTGAAGTTCTGTAGAAACCTTTTAAACCAAAGAAGAGATATTTCTGCAATCAATACTACATGTATATATAATGTACTGTGTATAAGGTTTTCCACAGTTGTATTGTTCTTGAAAGAGGGACCAAGACGTACAAAGTTGACCTTATACAGGGTCAAGTCATCATGACTGATGGTGTTTCAATCATGGTGCAAAGTACGTGCCTCTGTTGTCTCTCAGTTTCAAACTTTTCTGTTTGACCCGGTGTTATACAGTGAGACTTCCCCATTAGTGAGACTTCACCCGGAAGTCTGGCTGTATAGTGAGCCTTCTCCCGGGGAAGTCTCACTATATAGCCATTCACTTATAGTGAGGCTTCCCCCCTTTACTTGAGTATCCGGAATAGTCCTTTTTCGCTATAATTTATGTGCATTTATTGAAATACAAGCACAATTTCTTTCATGCTTTATTTTTAATTTTATGCTTTGTTTTAATTCAGTTTACCACAAAATAATGTCCGGAGATTAAGACCTCTAAAAGAACGATTTTTATATCAGTCGATATGGCTTCTTGGTCAGTGCATGAGGTTGTTTTAGCAATGACTTTTTTCATATTTTAACTAAAAAATAAAAATCAAACCTTCAATATATATATATTTTTTTAAATTTTCATTGTCATATGAAGCGACAATCAAAAATATAAAAGAGCTGTATTCTGACTTGACTCTAAGACAACCTCAATTTGAAGTGTCACATTATAATCAATCTGTGTTATCATAATTATAGGAATGTGATGTTCTATCATGGCGAGCAATCAGGAGTGGTTTCAAAAAAAAAAAAAAAAAAAAAAAAAAAAAAAAAAAAAAAAACCCAAAAAAACCTATGTATGTATGTGTGCGTATGCAAGTGTATGTATATATGCGATGTGTGTGTGTGTGGTGTTTTAGTGTGCTATATTAGTCTTTTTTGTAGTTAGCGTAACTAAATATACTTTGTGTTTTAAAATACCCCATTTAGTCCTTTTCTTAATTTCTCTATGTTGTATGTATGTTTGGCGATATATTAATTGTGTATGTTGTAAAGCGCTTAGAGTAATATTGATAATGTTAGATAATGCGCTATATAAATGCCTTGTAATAATAATAATAATCTTAAGAGGGGTGTGGTACGGGAGGGGAGTAGATTAATCCTTGGAGTCAATGGTTCTGAGGAATCTGTCGTTATGCTTTAGTGTGTCCATGGCTAAGCCCTAGTCGGGGTGTGGGATGAAGCCCATGGTGTTATCGAGTAGATTTCGTAAAATCTACGTAATGCCTGGCCATTCAGTGTTACTTAAGGAGAATGGAGTGCCAAATTAATATAAACTCAAATACTTGAAGATATCTTTAATTATTTAAAGACATCATCAATTCATTTGAGACGTTAAAGATGTCTTCTAATAATTAATGATATCTTCAATTCTGAATTATTACGCGCTTTAATTGAATTGGTGATATCATTAATTATTCTGCTGAATTGATGCGCGCTTTAACTAAATTGTTGCTCTCTTTAAATGAATGAATGATATCCACAATTGAAATGATGCGCGCTACAATCTGAACAAGGTAAGATACAAATGTACTTGAGTTATGCTGGATTCCAAGTCACATTGGTGTCCATGGCAACAACAAAGCAGACAAAGCTGCAAAAAATGCACTTTAACATAATTTTGTACACTTCAAAATTCCCTACAGTGATTTAAATATTTCATAAAGCTATATGCAAGTTGTCTGGGCAAATCTACTGGGATTTCTGTGACACAAGTAAACTTTATTCAAAACACAATAAACACACTCATCGATAAATATTAATTGTACAATGTTTGGACTTTCATTTCGGATAGTTTTAGTTCGAAAACAACGGAGTTTGTTTCAGATATCTTGTATTCAGAAAGTGATGTCTACTTTGCGTTTTAGCAATTTCCATGGTGGTATTTCAGAACGTATTGAAGGTTTTACAATGTGCATTTCGTTTTGTATTGCTATCTTATTTAGCCTGGTTCCCTGTCCCTGTTAGGCTCCGTGTTGCTAACTCTTATTCAGTTGGATGTCTATAAATAAATGGTAGAAATCAGTACGCTGTGTTGATTATAATTTACCATTCAGATTGATTTCTAAATACGAGGGCTGTTCGATATATATAATGTGTATTGTACCACAGCGCGATGACTATTTGTACGATTTCGTTTGTTTTTGTTTGTTTGTTTGTTTATAGCCGCCTGAGCAATTTTTCAGCTATCCGGCGGCTGTCACCATTACCGGTGACAGGGCTGCAAATTTAGGCCTATGCTCGGCACTCAGGGCCTTTGAGCAGGGAGGGATCTTTATCGTGCCACACCTACTGCGACACGGGACCTCGGTTTATACGGTCTCATCCGAAAGACCGGCACCCACGTCCCACTGGGATTCGAACCCCCGACTCAAGGATCATCAGATCTTTGAGCCCGACGCTCTAACCACTGCGCCACGCGGGCGGCTGTACGATTTCGTAGACGATGATACTCTTGAATAGCTCTATTTAATACCTTTTCAACGGTATCAACACGAGCTTTTAGTTCCTCATAGTTTTAAACTTATAGTTGTTTCATTAGAGCAAGTCGTTGATCACTGTTGTAAAAATGGTTGGGAAACGGGTTGAGAATATTGAAGAAATTAGAGTTTATATAAAAATTCGCACAAATCTCAGTCATTTGGTAATGCAGATTTTTACCAAATTGGGGGAAGTTTATGGGTCTGATGAGGTATCTTATAAGACAGTTTGTAGGTGGAGAAAGAAATTTCTGACTGGCACAGAGTCTGTCAAAGATGCAACAAAATCTGGCCGATCTGTGACTGTAACAGGCAAGGCAAATGTTTCAAAAGTCAGGTTGATTGATTATATGTTATTTAATGTTCTCATAGACCCTTGATTATATATTGTTTAACGTCCCACTCGAGAATTTGTCACTCACATGGTGACGTCACCATTGCCGGTGAAGGGCTGAAAATTTAGTGCTATGCTTGGCACTCAGGGCCTTTGATCAGGGAGGGATCTTTATCGTGCCACACATGCTGTGACACAGAACTCGTTTTTTGCTGTCTCGTCCGAAGGACCGCCCCATTTAATCGTCTCTTACGACAAGCAAGGGATATTGAAGATCTATTCTAATCCGGATCCCCATGGGATTGTTCGCAGGTACACGATACGTGATTTTGTCAAAACTGTTGGCATATCGCTATCGCGGGTGCATTTCATTTTGAAGCGTATTTTGAAAGTACGAAAGATTTCTGCCAGATGGATACGGCATATATTGACAGATGACCGAAAAGGGGTACGAGTACAAACCGTTAAGCAATTGCTCAAAATGTTTCCCATATTTTGAGTAAGAAAAATTGGAAACAAAATAAGGGTAAATAAACACGGTAGAAGGCCGGTAGTTGCCAAAAGAACCATAAGCACAAAGAAGGTTCTTTATTGCATATTCTTGTCATATGATGGTATAGCCGTACAAATTCCGGTGCCGCAAGGCGAAAGTGTTACAAGTCGGTATTACCGATAAGTTATATTTAAAAAGATCACGAAATATCATAAACGACACCCTGTATCAGGATTTAGACATGTTCGTCTAATTCATGATAATGCTCCATCACATACATCTGAGCTGTGAGGCTATTTTTGAAGTCGGAAAAGATTACCATCTTGCCACACCCACCATATTCTCCAGATCTAGCTACATGCGACTTTTTTCCTTTTTCCAAAACTTAAAAAAGTTCTTATCTGGTCGTCGTTACAACTCCCGACAAGCTCTTGGCTCAGCCATCAGTCATTGCCTTAGAGGTCTACCTAAATCAGTGTACCGTGACGTATTTCAGAAATTGGTTCAGTGATTGAAATCATGTATTTCAAACCGTGTAGAATACTTTGAAGGGATGCAATGTTCATTTCACTATTTGAGTCGAATGCTTTAGAGATATCGTGCAATAACATATCGAGCAACCCTCGTACACGTAGCCATCGAAACATTACATGGTGTTAAAAGTGAAGGGATATCAATGCCGAAAATCAATCCACCTACGAGCTCCAACTTTAGCAAACCAAGCTAGTGGCAGAACTGGAAACAAAGATATGAATGCTACAGACAAGCAACGATATTACACAAAGGTGATGAAAATATCCAAGCGAACTGTAATGAGGAAAGAAACTGAACACGTATTGAAGTCGCTAGTTTTCATCGAAGCTGGAGATGAGAAATGGTATAAGACAGTAATGAAAAAAATACGATGAATATTTCGTTCCGAAAAAAAAACACGGTCATACACAAATGTGCACGATTCAGAGAAAGGAAATGAGGAACCGAGGAATCTTCAGAAGCACTTTTTGAACTAGCAGAACAGTGATTTCGAGGATAAAACGATCAAATACGCGACAGAATTTTAAATGGGCTGAAAGACAAGCGAATACAAAGAAAAACTGCAGCTTACAAGTACTCTTAGCATTAGAAGAGGCTATACAGAACGCACGTCAGATAGAACTCGTGAAAACAGAAAAACAGGACCAAACAAGCCTGGATGAGGTGAAAGGGTATGGGAAGCAAAAACATTTTACGCAATTGTATGAAAGCCGATGTAACCGTAAACATGGACATGATGGGAGATGCCCAGCAATGGGTCACCACTGCAAGGCTTGACAAAATGTGAATCATTCTAAAGTTTCCTGTCGTACGAAAGGTATAGAAACAGCGAGTGCAGTTTCATACAATAAAACACTCAATGAAACATTTCACTTTCAACTGCGAATTGCTCCGTTTACTTGATCAAGATGTAGGCCCACGGCGGGTGTGACCGGTAGCAGGGGACGCTTACTCCTCCTAGGCACCTGATCTCATCTCTGGTATATTCTTTCATAAATATAGACGACAAGGATACTATACTAGCTGACACGTCCTTCAGGATAAAAAGATGTCGCTCTATGGAATCTATAAGGGCTGCAACTGAATCCCTATGATTATCCTTCGGAATATAAATTTGTCATTTGTACAATCGTTGTCATCGGTGAAAGCGTATCAAGAGATCAAGTTCTGCGTTCTGGTGTACCGCAGGGCTCGGTCCTAGGGCCAATGTTATATTGCCTATTCTCGAAACCAATTGGTAAAATCTGTCGAGACCATGGCATGTTGTTCCACTGCTACGCAGATGACACACAAATCTACCTCGTTATTAAACCAAATGAGATCTGGATGGACTTGAAACATCGACTTGAGACTTGCTTAGCTAGTGTGAAAAGCTGGATGCGTGCAAATCTACTCAAACTAAACCAAGATAAAACGGAATTTATTGTTTTCACACCTTAAAATCAACTTAAAAAACCAGTGTTACACCAGATTGATTTTGAGGGAGTTGCCATTTCCGAATCAGAGTGCGTAAAAAATCTTGGTGTGTTTTTCGATAAACCACTAAGCATGAAGAATCATATCAGCGCCGTGTCAAAATCAAGTCTTTTCCATCTGCGCAATATTAGCCGCATTCGCCCATTCTTAACTGAAGAAGCTCGTAAAACATTGGTGATTGCTTTAGTAATATCAAGACTTGATTACGGAAATGCACTCCTTTACGGAATTCCTGAAACCAACGTATCAAAACTCCAAAAAATTCAGAATACAGCAGCAAGAATCATAACTCGAACCAAGAAGTACGAACACATCACTGAAGTATTAATATCTCTTCATTGGTTACCGATTAAATTTCGTACTACAAGATCCTTCTCTACACCTTCAAGTCACTACAGAATACATCGCCATCTTACTTGAAGGAACTGGTGACGATTTATGCGCCGTCACGAGCATTGCGCTCTGAGAAGTCAATGCTACTTACGAAACCTCGTGTGCGCACTGAGACATACGGAATTCGTCGGTTTGTGACCACGCAGTAGCGACACTCTGGAACAATCTACCAGACTCGCTGCGATTCCAGAAATCAATTTTTACATTCAAACGGGACTTAAAAACGTATCTTTTTAAATTAGCATACAGTGTTTAATCATTTTACCTAGACGTATATCAATTTTATTTCATGTATTTTTAACCTTCAGTCATCTTGGTGTCCTTCTGAATCTTTTGTTGTTAATATTACTTTCATTTGTATTCTAGTGTCTGTATAATTGTGTAATTTGAATTGAAGCGTTTTAATCCTTACCATGTTTACTATATCACAGGCTTTTTGTTAATGTGGTCATGTGATATAATTTTTATCATGTTCAGCGCCTTAGGGTAAATTTATTTTTATATAGGGCGCTATATAAATGCATATATTATTATTATTATTATTAATCATCAGATAGTTAGCTCTGGTACATAAATGGACATTAGTTTACTAAAATTAAAGATTGCCATGCTCAGTTATGAGATATTGTTTATGATTCCTTTTTAGATCCCATGTGCTACACATCCAAATGTTCTGTAAATAATTGTAAAACATGATATGTATTGATCACTAGTAATTCATTTATTAGTAATCTTCCCGAACGTAGTTTCTGACCAAGACGTTGCAAATTTGATCTGTAACGTTGTCTACGCTATTGAGTGTAACCTCTATGAGTTAATTATGTCGGGGAAACTAAGGGGTCACCCAATTAAAGAATATCGGGCCACAGGTTTCAAATTTCAACTTCTCTACAAACAAATTAATTCCTCAGACCATTTCATCTTGTCAATGAGGGTCAGAATTCTGGAAAAAAAATACCATAGAAATACAATCCAACTTTGAGTATTCCTTTTCGTAGGCAATGAGACGATCACTGGATTAAAACTCTAGACAATGCTTTTCCATATGGATAATTCTTAAATTTCATTGCCATCCAGGTGTACTTTGATAAGAGACGGTGGATAATTTTTTCTGGATTTTTATGGCTCATACAAACCTTTCAAAACTTTACAAATAACCTTGCCCTTTGTTGAATGACCTTGACTCAGGTTCATGATACACGCATTGAAGTTGAAGCAATGTTTGTGTTAAAATTGTGCGTCTAAAGTCTCTATATTACAAAATATAATCCGGACAAAAGTTTTTCCCTTGACCTTGGCGCAGAGTCATTGTATACCATCTGACCATAATACACTTTTAATATCTAATAAATGGGTGGGAAACGGAGAGAAAAATGTGATTAATTCCAATGTAAACCTCAAAAAATTCTTATTGAGTGTAAATATTTACTTCCTAAATTAAAAAATGAAATCCAAATATTTGTTGTTTTTAACATGCATATTTACAACAACCCATATAAATCCACTCCGTGCTTGAATGTCTACTAAAAGGGCAGCATTATATTGCTATATTATTTTCTATAAGAAAAGTTTGTTTTGTTTGAACTACATATACAACATCCTGCTTTTTGTGAAGTGATAATATGTATGTACACAGCGGTAGGTACACGAAGACTGACGTAAATAGTCAATAAATTTACAACTGACCTTTCTCATCGTAGAAAAGACGAAAATTGTCGTTATGCTCGTGACCAAAATGCAATCCTGTGATGATATCACTGAATTTGTAGAGGATAGCATTGAGTCTTTTGTGGAAATCCTCGTACATCCATCTTGTTCCAAGAGGCGGGGCCATTCCTGGGGGCACATGGCCGGTCACTAACACCTTGTTATAACAAAAAAAGTAATAAAGTGTATACTTTTATTTTTATAAATGAATAAGGACACGATATCCCTCACAACTGTTTGGTGACTATTATTCTCTGTACATACAAATCTTTTGGTTTTACTAATGAATTAACACGATATTTTGATTTTCACAATTTTAACATAAAAACAATGACAATAAAAATACATTGTACGAAATTAGTAAAGATAGTCGACACAATAACGAAAGAGATGCATCTTAATTACGACACGCTACGTCAACGAATTCCAGCTGCTTGTCTTCCCAAGTAAAAGGCTTGTGAATCTACCACATTTCTCATAGACCCTTGATTATATATTGTTTAACGTCCCACTCTAGAATTTTTCACTCATACGGAGACGTCACCATTGCAGGTGAAGGGTTGCAAAATTTAAGCCTATGCTCGGCGCTCAGAGCCTTTGAGCAGGAAGGGATCTTTATCGTGCCACACCTGCTGCAACACGGGACCTCGGTTTTTGCGGTCTCATCCGAAGGACCGCCCCATTTAATCGCCTCGTACGATAAGCAAGGGGTACTGAGGATCTATTCTAACCCAGATCCCCGCCGGAATTAGACCCTTGCCACATTATGTTTAATAAAAGGCGGTCGATAGTAGCACAGTTAAAGGGCATGATTTGATCCGATTTTTTTTTATATTTCAGTTTGATTTATAAACAAGACTCGTGCCTTTTTTATTTGTATGTTATGTAACTGGTAAAATATTTCTTTTCAATCATATTTACATTCTTGTTATGACCACAATTAATATATGCCTCATGTTTGTTACTAGTCATTCTATTGAAAACATAAAATTAACTTCTAGCCATTTCAGAAATAAACAACACCGTGACTTTTTATATGAACTGGTTGGTCATGTGTTGAAATCCCTTGAAGCTCGATGGGTGTCTCAGAAGATCTGATTACGTATTTCACATCCCTGTGAACATTTTACAGTGTTTTTCATTTCTTATATTCATATTGGGCGGGGGACCCTATCATTTGATTCAAAATATGATTAGGTCATGGATGACGTCGTGACCCTTAGCTACGTTCATCTAAGGAAAATTCTTGCAAATGTAAATATTTATTTGTAACGAATAAAGGCACTAGTCATGCATTGCTTAAATGCGCATGCACATTGACAAATGACGAGTAGAGTGTAGGTGACTTTTGGAAGTATCCAATACAATGCATTGTGAACAATGACATTAAAAATTAAAACTTGAAAAATTTTGGATCAACTCGTGGTTATGCCCCGTTTATTATAATTTCGACTTTAGCTGGATCTCATTTCAGCCAATAAGTGTTCATGTTTTTGTAGCGAGTATGCGAGTGCATCTAATTAATTGATTTCTTCATGGGCGCCTGGGTCAAGGATATTGCACTGTAACATACGTAAACAGTGGAGGAAATTTAAACCATAAATAAATATTTCTCTATTTTCTTCAAATTGGTTTTGTTTCAAGAAGCTTAACTATATGCGTAATAACCACAGGATACTAATTTAGCAATGTTTTAAAAATTATATCATCCAACTAATTAATATTTATCAAGGTTTGCTGGTCAATGTTCGCCCTTTCCGTGGCCCAGGGTAAATATGTTTCGATTAAACATTATTAGCGCTGCTTTGGAATTGAATTTCAAGTCCCCCTTTACTCCTGATTATTATTATTTAATGATTCAAATCTTTACTAACTTCTGTCCATCCCTTTTGTATTTTTAATCATATTTTTCTGTCGAGAATTAATTCATTCAAATCTCTAATCATAGAAGTTGCGTAAACATGAACCGGATACGGTCAATCCGAATTACTTCAGAGGAAATTGATGATAACCTAACTATTTTTTGTTATTTTTCTAAATGAATAAGGAACCGATTTTCCTCACATACACATGCATTGTTTACTTGCATAAAATTAGGCTTTCATGATTATGTCTCTCTTTACTTTGAATATGCAAAGGTTGTGAGAATAAATTAATTGAAAATAATGGGATCAAACTGAGTTGGATCTCATGAAATGCGAGCTTGGACTTCGAATTAGCAACTTAAGAAAGATTGATTGTTTGTTTTACGCTCCGTGTAGAATCTTTCATTCATATTGAGAGGTCACCAGTTGTATGTGAAGTATCACAAATTTAGAACCATGCTTAGAGGTCAGGGCCGTAGCAAAAGGGTTCTTTAACGTACCAACGCCTGCTACAGCGAGAGATGAATGCTATTTCATTTCACAAGAACGGCCATGTATTATAAGTAAACTTTCTACGGCTTTAGAATTTCTCATTGATTGTACAATGTACTGAAGGATCTGAGGAGTTAGGAGAATTGCATCTCCACTTTTATTTTAAAAAACCCATTAAAATACGGTTAGACTGTCCCATGATGCGGCTCTAACCCCCCCCCCCCCACCCTTTGGAGCAGAATAAGCAGATCTAAGGTCCAATCCCTTGATTTTTTTTCCATGGATGTGCCTTCATAGTAACGCTAAAGTACATATATCACCAGAGAAGGCTGGTTTAAGGTTTATTACTCATACGTGAATGTTTTGTTATCTATTATATCTAGAAAAAAATAAAAACAAGATGTGTTTGTGAAATACTGATGCCCCCGGATTAAAATCAAAGTGGAACTGTAAGACATTGTTGTTGAAACTTTTGTGATACAGCTTACTAGTATATTAGAATTTTCTAAAAGTAGTTCAAAGGTCAATGTAAAGGTCATAATGTCAGATATTTTGGTGCTAATGGAAAGGTCTTGCCACAAGGAATACACATACCAAATATAAAAGGTCTACATGTTATGGTATGAAAGATATGACCAAGGTTAAAGATTCCTTTTAAATTCCCAAAAACTAGGTCAAAGGTCAAGGTCAGAAGATCAATAATTCTGGTATCATTGGAAAGGTTGGTTCACAAGAAATACACCTGCTAAAATGTAAAAACAGTTCCTTTCACTATTTGAAAGATATGGCTCATATACAAATTTGCTAAAAATAAGTCAATGGTTAATGATGAAGTCACCAGGTCAAAGATTTTAGAAAGGTCTTGACAAAAGGAATATACATACCAAATAAGAAAGCTTTACCTCTTGTGGTGTAAAAGGTTACAGAATTTTTGCCACAGACAGAGAATACAGACAGACAGGCCAAAGACTAAATGTCCCCTAATCTTTGATTCCTGGGGTATAAAAATCCACGGGTTGAATTTCAAAAGGAGTAAGGGAGTCAGAATCCAGCCAGCTAGTGTTTCAATGGTGACACTCTTATTCTATGTTTCCATGTATGTATAATTTTTGTTTGGACTTTCGTTACATTTTATTTTCATCTTACTTCATTTTATTTATTTATTTCATTTTTTATATTACTACATAACTTCTCGCATCAATTGTAAATATCTTTGCCGTTAAAATCAATCCTCTAGAACTAGATTGCTTTCTGACACTTCCGCCTTATTCCACGTCCATTTGAGATTCACCAATTCATATTTCGTCTTTTCGAACTTAACCTAACACAAACCACACATGTGATGCAAGACGCATATCTCGAAGACGAAATAAAAGGCAAGGTGAAGGCGGTTGAGTTAAAATGGAATGTAGAAAAAGTATATAAAAAATAATGATTATAATAATAAAAAAAAAAAACAATTTTAAAAACACCAAAACCCAGCGAAGACGAGGCCAATTTTCGAAAAAAAAGCGATAATAAATATGTGACTGAATTTCTTGGATGCTTTGGATTTAAAAAAAGAACAACAAATGTTTCAATGTTTTAGCAACACTATAAGCAGTATTTTATCAATATCGGTGAAGTTCCAAAGAACAAATAGTAACATTGTCCAATCGTTTTGCACCTTTTAAACTTATATCATTCGGTGCTGAACGCTCATAATGTACTCAACAACATAAAAAACGTACCTCTAAAATTATTTTTTTCTCACAAATTAAAATATATTTTATCATAATTTCAATCGTCCCCATTAATGCACCCTTTAAAGTTTTTATCCTGTAAAATTTAAAGGCCTTGTTCAATCAAGCGATTACAAACTCAGATTTTTAAAACACCTTTTTGCACGTGCAAAACATGCCAATTACGCTGAATGAAAATTAAAACTTGTTTTCTGTATCTTCTAACTCCATCTGCAGAAGGAAAGTCTGAAATTTCATTCTTGTTGACAAATTAATGCGTTTTGATGCCACGCGTAAGCACCGATGAGCGAACCAAGCTATAGGTATGCTTCGTGCAGGTCTTTCCTTTCGGAATGTTGCGAATCATTTCAATTGCAATCACAGTACCATTGTCCGCCTTAACCAACGTTTTCTTGCCACAAATTCCGTATCCAATAGGCAGAGACCAGGTGCATCAAGAGTTACCACCCCGCAGCAGGACCGCTTTATTAGACTTCAGCATCTTCGGAATCATTTCTTACAGCTTCACAGACTGCTAAGGTAACCCTTGGACGCAACAGACAAAGAATCAGTAGCCAGACTGTTCGTAGAAGGCTCCGTGAATATGGCCTTAATGCTCGTCGCCCGTATAAGAGTCCTGTACTTTGCGTCATAAACTTCAACCGCTGGAATGGGCACCACGTCATCTTCAATGGACACATCAACGATTGGATGAAGTCCTGTTTTCAGTTAATCACGTTTTCATCTGTCTAGAGCTGATGGTCTACGCGCGTATGGAGAAGACGCAATGAAAGGCTCGCATAGTGTTGCATACAGGAAGTTGACTGTTGGGGTGGCGGTAGTGTCATGATCTGGGCATCTGTATCTTTCCGCCATCGCTCTGATTTGCACTTTTGTGACAATAACCTTAATGCTCAAAGATGACATTTTGGCAGCTCATGTTCATTCATCTCATGTTTCATAACCACCAGGACTTGACAGGTTTTCAACAGGACAATGCTCGTCCCCACACTGCTAGACTCTCGACGGATTTCTTGAACAATGCAAACATTCCAGTAATGTCATGGTCTTCTTTATTGCCTGACATGGCACCAACAGAGCATGTTTGGGATGAGTTGGGACGAATGGTTAATAACAGGCCAGTTAAGCCGACCACGATACCGGAACTTCGACGCGATTTGACAGAAGAGTGGACTAACATGCCACAAGTCAAAATTCAAAATATCATTAGGACAATTCGACGCCGTTGCACAGCATGCATCAACACAAGAGGCAGTCATACCAGGTACTGACTTTGTGTTGTCGACGTTTCAACACCGTATATGACGTAATTCTTAATCAGATGTTTTTGTGGCCTTGTTATTCTAAAGCCAGTAAACAAATAAAAATTTTGTGATATAAAATTATGAGATAGAACGAAAAATAAAACAATGTTCATATTCTGTTTTATGTTGCGTTTTTTTATGTTGTTGAGTATATTTAAATATGGTTGACCCGTTTCGAACTCGGAGGCTAAAAGCTGGTGAAAGTTAATCTGATCTCCCGAAACAGACGATCAAAAGTCATTCAGATATTGTGAGTGTGACCACTAGTAGTTATATTTCAAAAGGTAACCTCAAGATGGACTGCAACAGATGACGAAACCGTAAAAATCAATGTTATGAAGGAAAATGCATGGAGAAAATGGTGTAGGGTTAACGACAGCGACCTAATTTTCGGAAGTTGGAATTATTTTATAAAAATTCTGTGAAGTCAGGTAAACGATTTATGTATTTCAAGAAAGACAACATTCTGGTTTTCAACTAAGAAAACTTTTATGCATTATCACGATTAATACCGAAGTTTTGAGTTTGAGCGAGCAATGGAGAATTTAATGGCGCCTTGTTAGTTCCCTGCCTTGTTAGTTCCCTTATCTCCTATTATACTATATAAATAAATTATCTCAGATTGTGTCAAAAGCCTGTGGCTTGGAGGACTGCATGAAGACGAATCACGTGCCAAACTGTACCTTAGCAGTACTGGTATTCGATAAGAAAACATTCTAACCGTTTCACATTTCTATGTAATTAAAAAACACCTAATTGTGGCTTCGCGCCTTTGCTTACGGTAACAGTTTTAAAATATGATTTTTGCATGCCTTACTTTTGAATAGATTTACCATGAAATGGAATGTCACTTTATACCAGTCTGTATGATTTGGTGAACAAAGTCTACAAACTGACAGTTTTCAAAAACTCTGCGAGGTATCATGAATTGAATCAGAATAGTTGTATACTATTTATATAATTTGTACTCTTATTGTTCTGAGAGGAAGAATTTTAAAGATATTACTATATATCGTCAAATATGGTTGACATAACGCAATAAAATAACAACCAATCAATATTTTTATGTAAAACTTTAAATTCTTCTAATAATGATAATAATAAATGATTAGTTTTTATAAAGCACTTTTCCAGCATATGCTGCTCAAAGCGCTTCACAGTACATTATTACCCAAGCAGACCTTATAACATTCCAGAGCTTTTTCAGTGTAAATTGCGGTTAACGCGCTAGAGCACTAACATTCTGACAATATCATCTACTGTTTATAGCCAGGTAACCATTTACACATGGGTGGAGTCTGGAAATTCGTGTAAAGTACATTTCCTAAGGACACAATGTCGGTCCTGCGGGGGCCAAGACTCGAACTCACAAACTCTCGGTCGAGAGTCTAATAGCCTAACCACTAGGCCACCGACGCCTACAAATTATTGTGGTTCCGTCTGACCCTTTGGGTCAAGAATAAAACAAATCTACACGATGGAAAGATGAAAGTAATGGATAGTGATCAATTTCATAACTCCTATAAGGAATACAAAATTTAGAGTTTGGCAAACACGGCACCCTGGATATACCAGAGGTGGGATTAGGTGCCTAGAAGGAGTAAGCATCCTCTATGGACCAGTTACACCCGCCGTGAGCTGACTTAAAACGAGACTGTTGAAACCCCTGTAACATCAATTTGTTTGCCAGTAGCCTGTCTCAATTTAATCATAATTATGCAGAACAATTTCTGGTGTATCGAATCAGATGAGACGTAAACACCATATACAGGTGATGATTTTTATTTGTTTATTGGTCTATTGAGAATTTTACACTCCAACTGAGTCGTCACCAACTGTGAGTAAACTCACGACCTCCCGGTTACGATGCGAACGCTTTAACCACTAAGCTACCGCGACCGGTTGCAGGTGATTATGGAATATTGCTAAGTGAATGTGGGAAGTCGATGATGGAGTAGAAGTCATGCCATTTGTCATAAAGTTGAGTTGTTAGTTTGCCCTTAACATCTATGTACAATGAGATATCTAAGTACGAAGCAGATGTGCAAGACTCTGTGGTGTCTTTTATTTCGACTTCACAGGGATATATCGAATCGACATAAGAAGCTAGGGGCTTGTCGGGACTTGTAACGACGACCAGATAAGACCTATTTAAGTTTTGGAAAAGAAAAAAGTCGCATGGAGAGTATGGTGGGTGTGGCAAGACGGTAACCTTCTCCGACTTCAAAATTGCTTCACAAGCTCAGATGTATGTGATGGAGACGATCATGCCTAAATCCTGACACAGGGCGTCGTTTATGATAATATGTCTGCAGATTTTTTGGTATAACATATCGGTTATACCGACCTGTAACAGTTTTGCCCTTCGGCACCGGAATTTTTACGGCTATACCATCACATGAGAAGAATATGCAATAAAGAACCTTCTTTGTGCCCATATTTTGTTCCCAATTTTTCTTACTGGTTCGAAATGGTGAACCCATGTTTCGTCACCTGTAACAATGTTTGCATATTGTCTTTGAATATGGGAAACATTTTGAGCAATTGCTCAGCAGTTTGTACTCGTACCCCTTTTCGGTCATCTGTCAATATATGCCGTATCCATCTGACAGAAATCTTTCGTACTTTCAAAATACGCTTCAAAATGAAATGCACTCGCGATAGCGATATGCCAACAGTTTTGACAAAATCACGTAGCGTGTACCTGCCATCACATGCAATTATTTTCCTGACGTTTGAGACATTTGCCTTCCCTGTTACAGTCACAGGTCGGACAGATTTTCCTACATCTTTGACGGACGTTGCGCCAGTCAGAAATGTCTTACCGAATGACTGAGTTTTGTTCGAAATTTTATATTAGCTTTAATTTCTTCAATATTCTTAACCCGTTTCCCAATCATTTTGACAACAGTGACCAAAGAAGGCCTCTACTGAAATGACTATAAGTTTAAAACCATGAAGAGTTGAAGGTTCGTGTTTATACCGTTGGAAAGGTACTGAATAGAGCTATCGAAGAATATCATCATCCACGAAATCGTGCTGTGGTACAATACACGTTACATATGGAACAACGCTCGTAGTGTTGATAGATAAAATGTTGGTATATCTAAATGTGGAGTTGAAGGCCACACGAAGAGATTTTCATCTTTTCAAGTAGAAGCTTTTAAATAAATTCTGCCTCATAAGAATATAAAAACAGGTCAGCTAAGAAAGGAGCACCATTCGTGTCCATGGTAGTTTCAACAAACTGTTGGAAGACCTGCTCACCAAAGACTACGAAGATATTGTCAATAGGGAAACTCCAGCATCTTTGCGTAGAATCAGATTGGTGTTTTTGAATGACTGATCACTAGATATGAATATTCCTTTTTCCATTTTTGTTGACGAAGCGGCTAGTCTTTAATTTATCGTGAGGAATGGTCGTATAAAGTGTTGTAAAGTCATAAGGTTTTTTTTGTGTTGATTTTGAGAAAAAAATTTGTAATTTCAAATGTACGAAGAGTTCCTCAGAAGCTAAAAAGAAAATATAGTACGTAATAATGTAAAAATTCTGTTATTGCTGTTAATTCTAGCGCACCTTTTCATTGTTTACTCGGGAGCTATTCAAAACTGCTTCTATCCAACTGAACTGTTCGGCAGGATCCGGAATTCCAGCCGTTACTTTGTCCGACGTATAGTATAGATTTGTGTTTAGAGCCAAGATACGTACTCCAGAGGAAGCTTTCACTGTATAGTAAGCACCTGAAAGTACAAAAATACATAATTATTGCATGATAATAAGGAGTATAGAACAATTTATCCACCCAAGAAAATCACTATCTATGTTCACGTCTTAGGTTTTACACGGCCATAGCACCAGCGGGGCTCGAACTCACGACCTCCCGGTTAAAACAAACGCTCTACCACTGAGCTAAAATTGGACAATGAAAAATGCCCTTTTTGAAGGAGAGCCAGGACTGAACTTCCGATAAAAAGAGCATTTTCTGTCATTTATATGGCCTGTGAAACGTTGCAATATTACACATATCTTGGTTTGTAGTCGGTAATCTTGATATCTATATGCTAAAAAATATCTATTTTATATTCGGTAATCTTGTTACATATATTTATACGCGAAAATTTGATTTATATTCGATAATCTTGATACTTACATATGTATATGCAAACATTTATATTTACATTCGATAATCTTGGTATTTCCCATGGGGATCCGGGTTAAAATAGATCCTTAGTACCCCTTGCTTGTCGTAAGAGGCGACTAAATGGGGTTATCCTTCGGATGAGACCGCAAAAACCGAGACCCCGTATCGCAGCAGGTGTGGCACGATAAAGATCCCTCCCTACTCAAAGGCCATAGAGTGCCGAGCATAGGCCCAAATTTTGCAGCCCTTCACCGGCAATGGTGACGTCTCCATATGAGTGAAAAATTCTCGAGTGGGACGTTAAACAAGATATAATCAATCAATCTTGATATTTATATGCGAAAAGTTTAATGTATATCAATAAATCTTGAGATATATCCGATAAATCTTGATTTACATTAATAAAATCGAATATAAACTGGTGACGTCTCAATATGAGTGAAAAATTCTCGACGGGACGTAAAACAAACAAACAAACAAACAAACGAATATAAATAAGATTATGGAATCTCAGAAAATACAAAAATAGTATTTTTAATAAAACCATGGCTTTTATGAGCAAGTTCAATTGATTTTCTGTGTACCTTTTCTGAAATTGTCCTCTTGACCAGTATCATTTATCCAACTTTTCCACTGCTCTAAGGTACGGTTATAAAGTTCGTTGTTATGTGGAGGGAACTGGTTGTGTGGGTAGTAGTCATGGTTACCGTATGTGGCATAAACCGGGACTGACGGGAAGGAGGACCGCAGCAATTCTGTCAAATTTCCTAGTATCCGGTCATGCACATCTAAATCGACTTTATCATCCCCAACGTGCAATACATTATCACTGAAAGAAATTGAATTTGAAGATCATATGTGAAAATCAAAGCTGCTTAGATTAGACTTGGTCACCGGCAGAACACAAACACAACATAATATTGGTTTTGAAATATACTACTCAAAGTTTGATAAGGATCATATAGTTCTTACATTATAAAATCAATATATGAATTGATAAGACACGCAAATTTCATCATAGTGTTGGACTGACCCCTCTTGAGCCTCAAAACACAGGTTAGGTAGGGAAATGCATGCTGCAGTGATCATGAGTAGCACGTGAAGCATGGTACCCACATTATTCACATTTCTGAGTGCTTGTCGTTGATTTGAATTTGGCCATTGTCTTTACATCTGACCTCGTTTAAGTCACTGTTACTCTATGAAAATGCCTCCACAACGTCAAAGACGTCGTTTGACTATTGAAGAATTGGCCAGATGCATAGGAATGCTCGAAAATGGTGCAAGACAACGTCACGTTGCAGAGCTATTGGGTGTCAGTCAGAGCGTTGTTTGCAGAGCTTGGAACCGGTATCAAGCTCATGGTTCAGCTTCTCATCGACATGGAGGCGGCAGAGAAAGGTCCACCACGCAGCAAGATGACCGTTTTCTCTTGATTTCAGCACGACGTCATCGGTTTGCAACGGCGACTGCGCTTAGAAATGATCTTCTGAATGCAACTGGAGTTAACATTTCCACGCAAACCGTGCGTAATCGTCTTCATGAAGGTGGTCTTCGTTCCCGGAGAGCCTGTATTCGCATCCCTCTTACTCAGCGACACAGACAAGATCGTTTGAATTGGGCCAGGGCTCATGTGAATTGGAGGGTTGCTGATTGGGCCCCTGTACTTTTCACAGACGAGTCGAGGTTTTGTGTTGACTTCACAGATCGTCGTGCACGAGTGTGGAGAAGGGCAGGAGAACGATATCAGGACGCTAATGTTGCTGAACATGACAGATATGGTGGTGGGTCGTTGATGATTTGGGGAGGAATCAGTCGAGCTGGACAAACTGATCTCCATGTCCTAAGGCGAGGCACGATGACCGGAGTGCGCTACAGGGATGAAGTCCTGGATGTGTACGCGAGACCATATGCTGGTGCTGTTGGTCCTGACTTCATCCTCATGGACGATAATGCACGTCCACATCGTGCTAGGGTGGTGGACGAGTACCTGGAACGTGAGACAATTGTTCGTATGGACTGGCCAGCTCGTTCTCCAGACCTCAACCCTATCGAGCATGTCTGGAATATGCTTCAGGTAGCGATTTCACGTCGTCCTGTACAACCAGCCACCCTCCAGGAACTTGAAAATGTTCTGATCCAAGAATGGAATAATATCTCTCTTGCGTCCATTCAAAACCTCGTTGGAAGCATGCGACGACGTTGCCAAGCTGTCATTGGAGCTAACGGAGGCCATACCCGCTATTGACACTTGTTTGTGCAGTGTGAAATGGAATGTGCAGAGTTTAAACAATTCCGTGATCATGAAATTACCATGCTTTTCAGGGTACTCTCCCTTTACCTTAGGAGTATGCGATGAAATGTCATGTTTGCCAAATTTTTCTGTCACAATTTCTTGAAGTAAACATTTCTGAACATAAATCACTCTGTGTTGGTTGTCATTCACCTTTGTTGAAAGTTTTACAAGTGCTGAAAAATATGATCCTTATCAAACTTTGAGTAGTATATATATAGACATACATATAATTATCTGAATCATCTTTAAATTTTTTTTAGATGTTTCTTACGATCACATTTTGAACATCAAATAATTAAATAACATGGGGGGGGGGGGGGGGGGGAGAGTTACATGCATCTCCCCAAGCTCGGACTCTTCACTATTTCAGTTCAGTGTAGAATGAATTGTTTGACCTACGTGTTAAGAGGAGTGTTGTAGTATGTTTGTATGTTATTTTACGTCCAATTCGATTTTTTTTTCACTAAAGTGCCACAGATTTTGACCTATGCATGACACTTACAGCTGTAGCTGTAGCAATGCGGGTCATAGCGTGCTGTTCTAAGGTAACATCCGACTTTCACTCTTAATGCTGAGAGCTTGAAGAAACATTCCCTGACTATTCAATGTTCTATACTAATTCCGTTGATTTAAACAGGGTTCAGAAAGCCCTGTCCTTGATTGTTACCAATTATTGGTCATTCTTGCTTTAATAATTACTGCCATGGTTACCCAACCATGAAACTTGGACTCAGGGTGTACCATGTGATTTGGTAGAAGGAAAAATCCTTTGTTCGATTGATCGATTGTATATTGCTTAACGTCCCGCTAGAGAATCTTTCACATCTATGGAGACGTCACCATTGCCGGTGAAAGGCTGCAAAATTTAGGCCTATACTTGGCACTTACGGTCATTGAGCAGGGAAAGATCTTTATCGTGCCATACCTGAAGTGACACGGGGCCTCACATTTTGCGGTCTCATCGGAAGGACCGTCTCATTTAGTAGCCTCTTACGACAGGCAAGGGGTACTGGGGACCTATTCTTACCCGGATTCCCAAGGAATTCTTTTGTTCGAGGTGTGAAATATATACCAACTAATCTCTTACACTTACATCATATATAGATATTTTACTAACCATAGACACTAACGATAAACTAACAACTCAACTCTATGACAAACAGGGTAACTTCAGGTTCTTCATCGTCAACTTTCCATATTTAAGTAGCAATATTCCATTATCACCTGCATATGGTATTAAATATTTTTAACTCATTCGAAAACTCCAAAGCATGTTCTGCTTATAATAATTTTTAAACCGAGGCTTGCGACAGACAAGTAAGTTAATGTTACAGAGGTTTTAACAGTCTCGTTTAAAGTCAGTATTTCGCAAATGGTCGTTATAATGATCTTATTTGCAAATACAACCTACCATTAAGTCGAATCCTGTCCTATTTCATACCACTTGTTAGGCCGTTATTTTGACTACGGATTACTCCGTTTACCTGATCAAGAGATAGTACTCTCGGCAGGTGTGACCGGTAGAAAGGGGATGCTTCTCCTCAAGGCACTTGATCCCACCTGTGGTGTTTCCAGGGGTCCGTATTTGCCCTACTCTCAATTTTGTATTTGTTATAGGAATTATGAGATTGATCACTGTTCGTTATCTTCACCATTTCATTAAATGGTTGTTATGACTACCCTATATCCTAAAATAGCAGTCGCTTTACTGCCATGTTCTACACATATGTATGTCACAGTTGCCAAACTCTCTGCACAGAGACATAGAATTAGAAATGTCGGGGTATTATGTGATTCGTCAGTGACTCGCTGTTATCAAACTAATACACCTTCCACATGGAGACGTAATATTGAAAATTTCAGGGCGTCTTGTGATTAGCTTTTATCCAATCATTTAAAATTACGTACAGATTTGTCAGAAGCGGATACCATCTCGATCCCACTGCATCCAGAAAAATCACACACACACAAACACGGATATATATATATATATATATATATATATATATATATATATCCCTCTGTGTGTGTGTGTGTGTGTGAGAGAGAGAGAGAGAGAGAGAGAGAGAGAGAGAGAGAGAGAGAGGGCGTAAATAAATGTAATACTCGTTTTGGTTATCCCCTAAACTCCAGAAGACATGACAAACTCAGTCGCGGCAACAACAAAAATCGAGACACGCTCTCTTAATCCCCTGTGGCAATATCGCGTCACGGGTACGTGGCACATGAAGCACAAGCCGCCGTACAGCTAAAAATGCTCAGGCTGCTGCATGTATTACATGTAACAAACAAGCGGGAAAAAATGCCAAAAAGACGGTCGGCATGTTAGTATTGGTCAGTTAGCGAGTGTTTTGTTGAAATCATACTGGAACACGTACAAACAATAAAGTATACTAAGCAGAAAACCTTCAATAATTATATGATTGTTTTCACAGGCGGCTGACATTTTGAACGCATAATGCAAAAATATCTTCCAATATTTACATGTAAAAAGTGACAATGACGTGGTTACACTTAAAATGTGGAGAAAATGCAGAGGAATTATTACAGCAAACTCAATACTTATATCATAGACTAAATATCAATTCCTCCCGAATGCAAAATACACAAACAATCAATAAAGTATACATCAGCTCTTTGTATTTAATTTCTCAGGTAAAATCTAGCACTCTTACGGGGACAGTGGACATCCACCGCGATAGGTGAGTCCGCGTTGCCCACCGGCATCGCTCAGGTAGATTTAGAGTGGACCAGGTAAAATTGCCCACGGTGACTGGGTGGAAAATACGAAATCCGCGACGATTGTACTGTATATATATATATATATATATATATATATATATATATATATATATCCCTCTGTGTGAGAGAGAGAGAGAGAGAGAGAGAGAGAGAGGGAGAGAGAGAGGGCGTAAATATAATTTGGCGCTTTTGACGTTATATTTGAATTGTAAATTAACATGTGTAACTATGTGTGACTTATGGAACCAACAATTAATATTTAGAAGAATCGTGTACTGGTATATGGTGAAAAAAAACCCACAAAAAGCAAACATATACAATACGTGCCTATATTCTGGACCACAAGTCATGCCACGAAATCTACAGATCCTAGAGATCAGAGGATAGCCCGAAAACCAATGCATAAAAAGAGAAAGGTTAGTTCTAGAAAACTTTAAAACAGAGTGCAAACTGCTAGAAATGAGGGGGAAACGCAATGAGGACAAATATCAGACCATTTATAACAAAATTAAAAAAAAATTTGATAATAAAATGCCCATGTCAACTTTTTAACATTCTCATGAAAACATGCAATGATGAATTTCTTAATGAAGAACAAATGTCAAAGCAGAGATGGGCTAAATCAGAAACTTGGTTCCAATATGTGAAATGCAATTTAAACAGTAACACAAAGACAACACTCCTTTTATAAAACTAAGAACCTTCAAACCTAACATCAAAAAGAAAAGGAGACCAATTAATCACTCCAATAATACCTAATCGGATGCCAATCATTTTCCCGTCACACATCAATCCCAGGACATACGACAATAGGGTCCACGACCGCCCGGAAATTCTTATCATGAGCGACAAGACAGAACACAGCGAGGAAACACCACAACACCTACAAATTCTTTTTTCAGGATACGGCCCCAGACCAAATCAAATAAGATAGCAGAATACAAAGAATAGGAAAATCCCGACCCCAAAATAATCAATTCATCGAAAAGAACATTAACGAACAGTGAAGTGATGATACTTGAAAAAGGACTGAAATTCACTCCAACACTTGAAAAAGGATTAAAGCATCATTATAAAAGAAGCGGATAAAGGCAGCGCTGTAGTTGTTATGGATCGTGAATAACACAAATCATTGTGTCTTCATGTGCTAGAGAATAGTACTTACTATGAGAAACAACAAGAGTACAACCCTACAGAAGTCTTTAAAAATCCTGAAAAAATTATCACTGAACATGGAGATCAACTTACTACCAAAGAAAAATCATACTTCTATCTTTCAATGCTTAAACCAGCAACTTTTACGGTTTACCAAAAGTACATAAAGGTAAAATCATAAACGACAAATGCAAAAAGTCTAAATCCACTTATATAAGTATTGAATGCCCAAAGGATCTAACAATTAGACCCGTAATCGCAGGACCTACCTGTGAAACCCATAGGATTAGCTATCTCTGCCATAGGATTAGCTATCTCTTGGATTTACTACTGAAACCATATAATACCAAAGTTATATTAAAGACACCGTAGATTTTCTTATTCGCCTCCAGAAGATTTTAACTCAGAATCTATTTTAGTATCAATTGATGTTACAAATTGTATTCTAATATTCCTCATGATTTAGGACTAGCCGTCATAGAATATTTCATAGACCAATTCCCTAATCTTTTACATGAGAGATTTCAAAAACAAATTCGTTATATCAATTAATTTTGGAAAACAATTTCATGGATTTCAATGAAACTATTTACAAACAGAAACTGGGTACTGTGATGGGGACTAAAGTTGCCCCAACTTATGCAACACTAGTTCTAGTTTTTTTGGACGAAAAATTATTTTCTACAATTTAGGAAAGTTTTGGACAAAATTTTGAAAATTTTCTAAGACAGTCGAGGAAGAGTTTCTTGCTTGTTTTATTATATGGGATAGAGGAGAAATCCAATTAACAGATGTTTTCGATATTCTAAACACACTAAGCCCTACCATGAAACTCACTATGGAATCCAATAAAAATATATTGTCATTTCTCGTGTCATGTTTATTAAAAGAGATAACCGCATACTAACAGACAAATTAACAGATACTAAACAATATCTTGTGTTTGATTCCTGTCAACCTAAACATACTTTGTTTGTTTGTTTGTTTTACGTCCCGTCGAGAATTTTTCACTCATATTGAGACGTCACCAGCTGTAGGTGAAGTACCAAGAATTTAGACCTATGCTTAGCGCTCATACTAGAACAACATACTAGAAACAATATTCCATACAATTTAACAAGACGCCTTTGCACAATTATTTCCGATTCTGATATTCTGGACAACTGCTTGTCGGAATTACAAAATACACTTCTACAAAGACGTTATCCAGTGCAATTAATCAAAAACGGAATAAGCAAAACCAAATCTCAAAAAAGAGAAGTCTTCTTAAAGTAAAATCTAAAACCTGCCACAGTGTCATACCATACGTTTCAACGCATAATCCATAAAATCCGGAAGTTTTTCTGGTTATTAATGACAACCTCCCTATTTTGGAAAAAGACTTAGACATGAAAAAATATTGGAATTATTAAAAATTATTAAAAGTAAACGACAAAGTCCTTCTCAAAATCCATTCTAATCCGAGCATGTTTTTCCAGTAGCAACAATGAAACCCTAACGTCAGCAAATGAATAAACCAAGGTGCGCCACATGCCCATACATAACACTTGGATCCAAATTTTATTTCAAAAACGGAAGCCAATTTAAAGTTAAATCATCCACGACATGCACGTTCCAATAGTCACCAAAACCATCATGGTCAGATCAAACACATAATCGTATTCGGACAACCTGAAGGCTGCAACACAACAAAATTGGAGAGAGGAAAGACGTTGGCAAAACACAAAACTTGAAATATTCATCATCAGCTATTTAAAGCAGCATGTAAACACCAGGCTACTTGCTCAGCAAGGCAAAATAGGATTTCTGTTCGTCAAAACTTGATGAATGTGAACAAAATCAGAAAGCGTTTTTCAAAACCATAAACCATCTGAGGGGAAAAACCAACAAATCCCTCTACCAACATCTACATCAGATAAAGTCTTGTCGAACCGGTTTTCTACCTTTTTCATTGACAAAGTGGCATCAATCAGATAAACCTAGGAGCAAAAAACAGAAGGTAAGCCAAACTACATGGATGCGGATTTACCCTATACAGGTCCATCCCTAACGATGTTTCAACATGCCACTGAACTAGAACTCAGATGACTTTCACTACCATTTATCACAACTATAAAAAGTGAGCAGCTAATAAAATGATGTTTGCATTTAAATATAACTGAAGAAAATCTAACAAACTGAGTAAATATTCATATACCATACATCAGAGGAAATACACAGTCGATGCTGTAAGTTATTGAATCGCATTCCGCGACTAAACATCAGAAATTTAATCTAATAGCTTTGCTTTTGGTACTAGGATATTCGCTTGCTACATTTCTTAAAAATAAACTTCAAATCGGGCAGATATTTTTTTTATATCAGAAATGAATCGACTTTAGCCACCACTATACAAGGGTTGCCCAAGTGAAGCATAATTTTTGTACCTTCTTTTTCTGAAGAGTTCCAATTTTTCTTAGTTCCGATATTCCGTATTTCCCGAAATAATTTGGCGCTTTTGACGTCATAATTGAATTGTAAAGTAATTGTAAAGTAATCTGTGTAACTGAGCAGTATTGTCATAACTCTTGAAGATTGAAAATGAAACTGGTCGAGTTATTTTCGGCGTTCTGATTTTTCTTTTCATTATCATACAATTACTTGTGTGGATATTTAATATATATATATATATATATATATATATATATATATATTGTTTTCCGCCACACTCAACAATTTTTCAGTTATATTGATGGTTTTGTATTTTTGTATATTTATCTATTTTCATATTTAACCCCGTGGGGATCCGGGTTGTAAGAATAGATCCCCAGTATCCCTTGCTTGTCGTAAGAGGCGACTAAATGGGGCGGTCCTTCGGATGAGACCACAAAAACCGAGATCCTCTGTCACAGCATGTGTGGCACGTAAAAGATCCCTCCCTGTTCAAAGGCCATAAGCGCCGAGCATAGGCCTAAATTTGCAGCCTTTCACCGGCAATGGTGACGTCTCCATATCAATGAAAGATTCTCGAGCGGGACGTTAAACAATATTTAATCAATCAATAATATTTTTATACTTCGTATTTCAGTAGTCAATTTCATTTATAGAATTACTTCTCATTTTGTTTAGGCCCGACCGGGTTCATTTGCATATGCCGGGACAGTCAGTCCGGCCTTCGAGGGGTCTTTTGATCATTCCCAATATAGTTATATAGAAAATACTTTTGGCGCTGGGGCTTAATTCCACAAATTTTACAACTCGGTAACTATAACGGTAAATATCAAACAGCTCCCTTGGATTTACTATGATGTTTCAGATCTAAATCATGTTATTTTGTACATGTTTCATTACAACAGAATATAATTATTCCTAAACACCGAGAACTCGTTATCCTTTCTGGACCTGGATATAAAATGTACGGGATTACCCTTCACAGTCCCGTTACATAACTTCGGGGCTCGTCCCAGATAATTGAGTTTATTTCAGTGTTATTTTATCGAAACAACGTCGAATATCGCTGGGTTTTTTTTGTGATACAATGTCTCTTTGGATTGGGATTTTAGTCTTACTGCGATTTTTTTTCCAATGGCAGTTTAGGCAACAAAACCTCCGAATATGAGAGGAAACGTAAACAGGATAGTAGAAAAATTACTCGGGTTTCTGAAAATATAGTAAATGCTGTGTATTCTTCCCGTAATTTACGTGTTGGAGACTCAGCATACGACACGCTTCAATCCTCATTTTCACCAAATCCGTCGTTTAATCGAGGAGATAAATCAGACATGTCTGGTCTAAAATTCACTGTAAATCCCAATTATGATGGCAAATTGGCGATTTAGCATCCATATGAATCAATAAATGCACGTTTTCCCCATGTAAACACTACACAAAAAGCAAAGTCGCTAGATCATGTGACTTTCCAAAGTGAAAGTATGGAGGACAGGTCGAATATAAAATCCCGCAATTCGCGGACAGATTTTGCGACGTTTTCGTTAGGTGACGATAGTTTGATTCAAGCAGGGAATTAAATTTCAAAATAATTAAGAATTTTCTCATTCCAACAAACAGTTTAGAAAACACAAAGAACCCGATGTGTACAACAGAGAAAGCGTAGTAAAACCCAATTACATATACCATTTTGAGCAGGTTTCCACATGGAATGAGTGGAATCATTCAGAAAAAGCTAATCAATTAGCCATAACTCTGAGAGGACGCGCTCAAAGAGTCCTCAGTAAACTCACATTTTAGCGAGCTACACAGCTATTCTGAACTTAAATACCCGCGATTTTCACCTCCCGAACGTGAAGCAGTTTACAGGTGCGATTTCAGAAATAAACGCAGAAATCCTGGTGAATCTGCTGCAGATTACGGATACACATTAAGACAACTTGCTAGTCGCAACTCCCTAAAAAATGGAAGATCGCATACTGATGGCTAAATCAGTCATAAATATAAATGGATCAGATATCATCTTTTCAGTTTTTAATCAGTCCAAGGAGGAAATCATTCTTAAAAAGAACGTACGCGTCGCTTCGATCAGACCATTGACTTGGTTTTAGACTATGCTTCAAGGCAAAATAAGGAATTTCATAGCAAATCAACAGACGCTGAGATTTTGCCGGAACACTTAAGCCCCCTCCTTGACAATATTTCACCGAATCTGATAGAAAAAAAATATCAAATGATAAAAAAATGTTCTAATTCGTTATTTGGGCGTTTTCCTTAAAGCTGGAGGCTCACTGACTTAGTTCGGCATACTATCAGTATTGGTGACACAAGACCAATCAAACTGCCTCCCAGACGCCTTCATATTCACCAGAAAAATTATTGTAGAACAGGAAATCGAGAAAATGCTGAAAGAGGACATCATTGAGCCTAGCAATTCTCCCTGGGAAGCACTGATTGTGCTCGTTAAGAATCGGGACTGTACGACTCGATTTTGCGTGGATTACCGCAAGTTGAACTCGATAACGAAGAAAGACGCCTATCCGTTACTGCGGATTGATGAATCATTAGACACTTTTTCATGAGCAAAATATTTTTGTACTTTGGACCTGGCAAGCGGTTATTGGCAGGTTATGATGGACGAGTCTGACAAGCAGAAAACGGCGTTTGCAACGTATAAGGGGTTATTTCAATTTAAAGTGTTGCCATTTGGTCTTTCCAATAGCCCTGGTACATTTGAACGGCCAATGGAAGCCGTATTTTCTGGATTACACCGGTCGCGGTAGTTCAGTGGTTAGAGCGTTCGCTTCGTAACCGGGAGGTCGTGAGTTCGAGCCCCGCTCGTCAAACCTAAGATGAAAAATAGGTAGTGGTTGCTCCTTCGCCAAACGCTCGGCAATTAGAATCACGGGTCTTTCGGATATGACCTTAAAAAATGGAGGTCCCGTGTCACGGTAGGCGTTGGCACGTTATAGACTGCTACGGCCCTGAGCGCTAAGCATAGGTCTAAATTTGTGGTCCTTCACCTACAACTGGTGACTTCTCAATATGAGTAAAAAAAAATTCGAAGGGACGTAAAACAAACAAACAAAACAATCAGAAAAACATGGAACGTCTAAAAATGAAGGATCCAAATCCAGCTGTAAACTGTGCACTTCGACAGTGAGAGAGATTTAAAATAGCTAATGGCATACCATTACAGGAAATGGGGGAAAAGACAACAACGAAATTGTTCTTCAGCTTGTTGCAGCTATTTCAATCCGACGAGAGATCATGTACCAGCTACAAAATAGCCGTACCTCAGGTTACTTGGGACGGGAAAAGACTTTACAATCATTAAAAATCGGTTCTACTGGCCAGGTATGTCAGACGACATAGGATGCTGGTGTCAGACATGTCAATCATTCGCCAAGGAAAAACCAGGACCCAGAATTGGGGAAAATGCTATGCAACATATCACTGTATATGACCAATGGATTGCATTGCTATAGATATCGTTGAGCCCTTGCCAACAACAGGTAATGGGAACCAATATATAATGGTAATGGGAGACTATTTCTCCAAATGGAAAGAAGCTTTTGCAATAACAGATCATACTGCTCAAACTGTGGCTAACAAACTAGTGACGGAATTTATATGCAGGTTTGGAGCGCCATACCGTATTCACACGGATCAAAGAAGGGCTTTGAATCAAATTTATTTTCTGAAATTTGTTCAGTCCTAGGTATTGCCAAACCCCGCATCACACCAGTCTGATGGTATGATCGGAAGGTCCAATAGAATTTTGCAACAGATGCTAGCAAATTTCGTAGATGAAAATCGGACAACCTGGAACGACCATTTACGGTACTTGATTATGGCATATCGAGCCACAGTCCATGATAGCACGAAATGTACTCCAAACCTCATAATGCTTGGGCCAGAAGTAATGGTTCTGATTGATATTATGGTCGGATCACCTCCCACACCCAATACAAATAAATTGTGGTACAATGCTTATGTAGAGTGGGTTAGGAACGCCATGGAAATGTCATTTTTAACCGTACACGAAAATCTTACGTCAAGTTTGAAAAGGCAAAAGCGGTATTATGATACTAAATTGAAACCTAGAACTTTTTCATCAGGAGATTTAGTATGGCGATGGTATCCGTCAAAGGCGCATGCGAAATCTCGCTCATGCCGGTGTATGTGAGAAAGTTTGCCAGTTTACTTTCGGAAGGTCGGTGGTCTCTTCCCGGGTACATTGTATCTGAGTTCTCTTCTCCACCAATAAAAACTGGTCGCCACCAGATAACTGAAAAATTGTTGAGTGTGGCGGAGAGCAACAAATAATCAATCATTCAATCAATTAATCATGGTTGATTTGATGTAAGAAATACCGCTCAGTGGAAAGTAAGTGGAACAAATGGAAGCAGTATTCGACTTATTGATCCACAACTGCTCGTTCGATTGTGATATTTGGTATATACATATCAGCGTACAATCGAAATCACTCGGCTATTCCCGTGACCGCGAATAAAATCCGCTGAATCGATTCGATGCAATCTTTGCGATTACGGAAAAGGACGAGTGTGATCCGAATGATCGGCCTATTGATCCATAATCGTGTGCTCGGAGGTAATATTCGATAAACACATATCGGTCTATTGGGTACAATACGGAACTTTCGGGATGTGCCGGAACGACCGATTACAACTGACGTTTATACATCGCGGTCACGTGTTAGTAACTAATTGTAGGGCAAAGTTGACATTGATTCAAATGTTTCGCTAGAGATGGTCCGTTAAGAACTATACGCTGCCCTAGAAACAGGAACAACGCTATCATTATTGGTGCTCAGAACCTTGGTGTAAAGCAGATTGAAAGAAAAGGGTGTATCTAGAAGAGTACCTTTGGATGCAAGACGAAGTTTTACCGATATCCTTATCTATGTCGGCAAAATTGCTTTTCATATATCTACGTCCTAGAGATTCATTTCCTTTGCTACCTCGCATAATTTAATCAAATACGTTTTCCTATGAAAGTGATATGTAGTGATACCTTTTTTGGAAAAATAGCGTCTTCCAATTTTTTTTTTTACGTAATCGTTGTGTTGTAAGATTTCTGAAAGTGCCATATCCTACCATTACGTTTAACGTGCGATAAAAGTTATAGTGAATCCGTATCGCGAAAGTCGATTGTCAGCTCACAGGCAGAATGGCTTCAAGAACTAGTTGTAGTAGCCGCGGCTAAACCGCTCGGAAATGGAATGGGCTGGGACTTGTCATGCTATCTGTTTAAAGGCGGGGCAATGATTCTGTGTATCCCAAAAACCAATATGTCGGAGTTCATATTTTGCACATTGTGCATGAAAAATCCTCTCCGCATGTAGCAGAAAGCAACCGAAATTTCCTGGAATACATTCCTATCTAGAGAATATTTTGACCTAGTAAAATAGAATATAAATTGAGCAAATGTGAAGAATTAAGGTTGGGGAGATTTACATTTCTCTAAATGCTTTATTGAGCACAATCGTAAGGACTAGGGTACGTTGAAATACTTGATACAGGTTAAAGAAATTTACAATTTCTATTCTAGTTATCTCCCATAATTTAAGGACCCGAATGAAATATTTAAAGTTACCCTGTCCAAAATATGAAGTCAACTGATCTTCCTTCTGTTGCATTTTTCATTGCTTCTACGGCAGACGTTATAAGCGTCCATGGGGAGTCGCACCAGTAGTCACCATAGAGACCATGGTTGTTGACGTCATCGTTGCATGACCAGTCTTGGGTTCCATATGTAAAATCCCAGTGGAAATCCGTTACGTGCAAGAACCAACCTATATTTATATGATAACTAACGCTTAATTTTACAAAATATTCAGTTATGCTGTTATTTTTAGGCAGTGAAAATATTCCCATATTGCATTCCTACTAAAAGGGAATCGTAACATTAAATTTAGGATATGCATATCTATCTTTCTCATGAATTTCAAAGCTTCACCGGGCCATATTATTGACACAAGCATGTCCACATGGTATTCAGTCATATCATGTGACCTTGACTTTTGATATGCATCAGCAAATTTTAATGAGTAATTGTTACCAAGGAGAAGGTAGGATAAGGGGACCTATGTGCCTCCATTTTTACTTAAAATTCAAAATAAACTTGAAATCGTATAGTTACTAGTAAACCCCTTATTTTAGGACGATGTATTTGTATATAATCACAGTTATGAATGTCTCAAGACTGACGCAACATATTTACGCAAATTCAGGTTTCCGAAGAAAATAGCATATATCTTTTGAAATATCTTACAAACAGTTTGCTTTGGAAAACTTGGAGCACATTCGTTTGCCAATGAACAATTGATACCAAAAGTTTCAGATGATACAGCTGTTCAAAATATGTAAATTTGAGATGTAGGCTGGTGTGTGAGCTATATTTTCTGAAGCTACGTATATGCTTCAAAGAATGCTTAACGGTAACTAAAGAAAACATAAACAAAATACAAAAAAATAATTTTAAAAAGCCAACAAAAAAAAAATAAAATAAAAAAATCCACCCACCCCCCCCCCCCCCCCAAACAAACAACAACAACAAAAAAAAACAAAAACAAAAATAAATAAATAAAAAATAAAAATAAAAAAAACCACACACACACACGCACATAAGTCTGGATCTCATTTCATTCTTAACGAAAAATTAACCCATAATTATAGATGGTCACCTAAGGCTGGGTATATGTGATTGATTGTTTTTCAATGCCTTTAGTATGTGAACATAGACGTAAGCTTTTAATAGACCTCTTACAACGATATGCTAGCATGATGCATGCATTGGTTATTCATTTTGAACTCAATATAACATTTCATATTTTGGTAATGGTATATAAATATAATATATACACCATTACAAAAATATGGAATATTAAGTTATCAATAAGATATTATCCGGTTTTAATTACTTTCGGGCTAACTCCCTACTTTGTAAAATCATTTTACAAGACATTAATTCCTGGCAACAGTGACACATGTCACTAGTGCATGATACATGTGTTTGAGTCATAAAATATCGACCACGGTGAGGATAGTTCCTTTTATAGAAATAATGATGGATATGCATTTGAACTATATTATTGATGGAAAATATACATGTACATGTAATCATATAAGATATGAAAAAAGTGTTGAAAATGGGAAATAACGATAAAAGTGTGGAGTGAGGCGGATTGGAACCATGACAAAAAATAATCACAGCATATTCTGCCAGCGGTGACTGACCTATTCTAAGCACAAGTGGAAAGGCCAAGTGGAAAGGCCAAGAGAACTAACAGTATTCAATCCCGTAATTCCTGTAGAATTTATACAATAGTAAAACGCGTGTACCTAATCGGATTAAAAAAAAAACAGTTCTCCTATTATTATTGGTTTTTTTAAAGATACTAATGTAAATTCTTCTTAAGATTGTAACCTATTAAAATCACCAACAAAAATATCTTAAGGGCAGACCTGCCTTAAAGGACTTTGAAGCCAAACTTCATGTCAAAAACGGTGTTTAGTTCAATTTTGACGAATAATTTGAGTATTGTAGATAATAAATTATTGGTTTCAAATGAAAATATAAAGGAAAAAAAACCCATATATATGTACAACAGGAAATATCTAAAGAAACTTGATCAAACAATGTGACTTTTCCCGGAAAATTGTTCTCCCTATGGGTCCTTTTTTTTAACCCTGAATTGATCCTTTGTCCAATTTTTGCTTAAGATGAGATAATTCAGAATTTTCGTTTACTTTGTAACATTCCTGTGAACTTGGAATATGTCATATATATGTTAAATGCAATACTTATTTTGAAATAGATATGATCTTGTATTACTAAATAATGATGTACAATTTTGTTCAAAATGACTTCTCAAAATGGGGGCCACCTAAGGTCCTTATCCTACATTCTCCTTTGGAAGTACACGTACACATCACAGATATTTCACATCTGCTCATGAAAAGTGACTTATTTTCAAGGACAGACAGACATACTCTGAATCAACATGTCTTCATTTTACATTTTTTTTCTAATATTGCTCAAAATAACAGAAATAAACATATTCTACTATTGTGAAATTATTATCAGCTTATTATGATAAGAATGTTCATCCATACATATTTTATAACGTTGAAAATGGTGAACTACAAACCTTCACTTGCACGGGCTTCTGTTTCTTTAGTAAATACGATTATAATGCTGAGGTATACGAACAACAGACGTGCGACTTCCATTGTCAGTAGACTGTCTATCTTTCTGAATCACGCCACATATTTCTAGAGGTCATAAAAGGTCAAGCAAAGCTCATAAATTACTCTCGTTTTCTATTTCTTATTTGTTTAATGTTATGGAAGGCGGAAGAATACATCAGCCTGCGTCTTGTGTTCAAAGGCTAATGTGATTAATTTCCTATTAATACAGTTTCTGTTATTCAAAAATATAAATATTCCTAAATCTTGAAATACAAGTTGTAAAAGTTGTAAATTTTGAAGCTAAATATGTATGCTGGAGTTTTTGTCCTTTCTATGAGGATAATACAAAGATTTCGGAGTTACCATTCTTTGGTATGACGGGAACAGAACAGTTCAAAATAATTATGTGTATGATTTTAATAGCCGTAACAACAATAAATAAATAGTTACAAAAATTAAAAATAAAGGAGAAAAATATTCTTTTCTCAAAGCAGAATCAACAATCTTCATATTCCGTCCTGCATCTTAATTCTTAGTCTTGAGCGAATATTGTTTTCATGAATTCACGGTCAGCTTTGTTCCGGTCTAACGAAGAATATTGACCAGGGTTGAAAATTGACCCGGGGTTCATTTTCTTATCTCTGATGACCTCAACACGTTGAAAATTGAACCTGTTGAATACTGACCACAACTACAGAGGTCTGAACTGTCTTTCAACTGGAAGTTGTTCAACGCGATTTATCTGCATCTACTTACTAAAATTTCAGTTTCAAAATGTTTGTTTTTACAGAATGATAAAATTGATCAGATATCATCCTAATGTTGTTCATCAGTACACGATTATCTTATTTTCATGTGTGAGGTCACGGTTGTCCGTGACAATCTTACTTATGACATCACTTTTTTAATCTCATTGCATTTATTATTTATTTTTAACATAACTGCATGTATGTAAGTTTACTGCCATTTATTTTAAACGTGTTATATTTTCTTACACATGTGTGTAAATTTAATTAATTTATTCTTAAATTATGTTTATCATATCCATATTTTACTGTACAGCGCTTTTGCGTAATTCTAGTATTATATTTATAAATGTTCGTATATCAATAATTTAAATATTTAAGATCAACTACAAGAATGATGATCTACAAAACCCCTTTATCGTCTATTTTGTCTTACGTCTATTATGATTTACAGCTTACTTACTGAATTCCTAGGACAAATTTATGGCTACATATCTTGAAGAAATTGCACCTGTTTTTGCAGAAGTTCAATTCATGTAAACTTGACAGATTTTTATGTCGACTTGTCTGATGGCCATCATCACGACTGTTTACTTGATATCCTGTTATTAAGTTGTGTTAATGCAACTAAAAGGACGACCATTTGATTCTGAATTGGGGGCTGGCAAGTTTTTGAATCAGATTATTCATTTCCATTGCTTCTTTGGACAGAATACTTATTTTATAATAATAATATTACAGCATGTCATTATTTTTCAAGATACAAATTATACAAATTCGGGAGAACCCCCCCCCCACCTCCCCAAAAACAAAAACAAAAAAAAAACCAACAAAAATCAAAACAAAACAAAAAAAAAAAAAAAAAAAAAAAAAAAAAAAAAAAAAAGAAAAGAAAAATCTACGGATTCCAAAAGTCTAAGGGGATGGGAGGTTGCGAAGCAGCCAATGGTTGACTTACAAAGCTATTTCGGGGGAGGGTGGGGGTAAAATCGAGTCAAGGTAAGATTTTCTTGCTAGAAGACAGCTTATTTATTTTCAAATTTTAGAGATTGGATTACAAGGGATTCATGTTACTTTGGAGGGTATTATTTACTATAGATGTTAATCTCTGAAAATCACTAAAAAGGAAGGATCCGCCACCCCACCCCCACGTATGATCCTCTACTTAACAAACCAAGCAAGTGTTACAAGGTTCGTTGTTTGACTGTTCGATGTAAAAGAAAAAAAACCCGGTTTTACTAACATTATACATAACTGAGTATGCATGAAAATGTACAAGATTATGCCTCAAACCTCTAACATTTCCCAAATACTAAACTTAAAATTTTAAGAATATATATAAAATCTGGAATACTGCCTACAGCGAATAAAACAAACAAAACTGAACTAAATAGTATAACGTGTAACCATGTATACTAATATTCTAACTGAGACATAATTTTTCTAAAATATAAATATCAAGCAAAACATTCCCATTACACGCGAAAAGATCACTATAAATAAATTACTTGCATATTTTAAGCGTTCTTCGGAAATTCGAGACCTTGATCTTTAAAATGGTTTATGTTTTGTACAGACTGTCCATTTGAAATTGAACATGTTAATCTAAACAATAAAAATGTTTAACGGTAAATTACTAATTGAATATATCATAGTTGTAAATATTAATTCATTAATGTGTGGTTTTATGTTGTTGAATTTTGAACCGGTTTAATGATCAAAATTACACGACACGGTTCAATTTTCAACGGACTTGGGTCTAAATTCAACACGTTTGGTCTCAATATTCAACGTGAAAAAAATTACCACGCGGTTCCATTTTCAACTTGGGTCAAAATTCTTCGTTACAGGTGTGGAAACATTGTTGCACTGAATGCAGCTTTCCATGTCTGTTTACTTTGAGAGTCGAAAAACTGTCTCAAGATTTTTATATGTAAGTTTTCAATGGGTTTCCCTTGTTTTTCAGCTGCGCCTAGTGATGCAGAACTGTCTCCACCGGTTGTCAGATAAGGCACGGATAAACGACTGGAATCGTTCCTCATTTCATCGATACACTCACTGGCTCACTTCTCATCTCCGATATTTGTGTCAGCTGGTAATTTTGCTATCATGGTTCGGACAAGTTACTTGCATTCCCCTTCTCCTCAAACCTTCACCCTGTTTGTAGAGTTTATTTTCACAGTATACAGAAACTTATCTTTTCCTTTTAGTCACATTTTCACACATTGTGTATGTCATTCGAGTCGCTGCCTTGAACGGCGTTTTCCCCACCCCACTAAGCATTGAGTTGTTATATCTGGCATCACCCTCAACACGAATCGGTGTAGCAGCAGGAAGTCTACATTGCACATTTTTCTCTTGTAGTTCATTTCTGTCTTCCTCATGCTCATTTTGTTAACCTGGGCTACGTTTTTCCCTACTTTATTAGCAGTTTTCTGCATGATGCTGGCTGAAGCAGGAGGGACGTTGGCTGTCAGGACACCCCCCCCCCCCCCACATCCCCTCTGTCGTAAAGCTGGTAACCATTTGCCCCAGACACATGACTACATTAAGTTGGGCGGCTTTTCTACCAGGCCTGCTAGAATCTACTTTCTTGTAGAACTTTTTGTTAAGACTCTGGTACCCAGGCCTAGTAGAATCTACTTCCTTGTATAACTTTTTGCGAGGACTCTGGTACCCACACTTGGCGCAGCGTAGATACAAAATCCAGGCCAGGCCGCTCTTCTCCTGTTTTGTGTAGCCCCAGTCCAACCGAGCATCACAGGTTGTTTTTATTTTCTTCTGCTGGTCTTGAAAGGCAATGTTCCACAGATCAGATGTCTTATTATTATGTAAAAGACTGTAACTTTCAGCTTCAAAGCTTCCTACTACTACACTCGTGTAAGTGTCAACAATTTGAGGGTCACTTCCTCTGTGTCGTAAAGTCATCATGGTAGTGGCTTTTCCCTCTGCATCATTAATTTGCATGATTTGTACGTAATTAGTGGAAATCACCATCTCTGAAAATCTGTCACGAGATAGCTTATCTGTCCTGGGCTTTTTGGATACTCCTAACTGAGAAGAACCGTACTTGACGCCTTTGGTATGTGGAATATTTCCTTTTTTTGAACTGAAATTTGGACAGTTTCTTTAAGTTATTTTTCTCCATAGTTTCTTGTAATGAACAATAAGATAGCTATGGTCGGTATGAAGTTTGAAAATATTCAACACTTAATATTACTCACCAAAACTGTAGTTTCATCCAGCATTTGATCTTCGTAAATGGTCACTCCCTGCTTTGAAGAGTGGACAAATGTACACAACCCCAGGCAGAATAAACGACCGTTATCTTAGTCACTGACCACCAGTGAGTTTCAACTCTGGCTAATCTGCTGAGAATAATTAATGGGTTATGCTGGTTATACCAATGCAGCCACCTGTGAAGTACCAAAATCTAATATTTTCTTAAAATTTAACATTTGATATACGAGAAATTTGAAATAATTAGCAATGTAAAATAAACACCATGCTTAAATTAAAACTTAATAACTTGCTGTATAGTGAAGTTTTATATTTCCTCTTACTAATAAAACCATTCTTTGCGAATATTTTAATTTCCTGCAAAGTTGTATCATTCTGAAACGTGCCACTAGTGATGCATATTTCTCCGAGGAATTCAACAGAAATCATGATACTTCCAAGGGGAATTAAAGGCTCATTTTCGTCAGTTCTCTTACTCCTCTCCGTGTCTGCTTGGGCTATATTGTTAATTAATGACACGGGAACCTGCTGTGCAAGTTTGGCAGTAATGATGTTAATTCAGTTGTCGTCAACACGCTCGCCGTTGCTTTCGTTGCGTATTGAAAAGAAAGATTCTACCATATCAGTGAAAAGGCTAGCTCACTAGCGAGGCAGAAGTTCCCTATAATTTTTAAATGGTTTAAAGTAAATGTTAAAGCTAGTAAAATACTGGAAGGTGATTGTATTATATCCGATAAAGGTTTTAGAATTGTAAAAAGTCCCGAGAGCATACCACCATTTGCTCCAGCTTCAGGACAAATGAAAATAGCTTGTGTCAATATGACAGAGAAAGTTGCAGTACATAGGTTGCCTGTGTTAAAATACCAGACAACAGATTATACCTTATTTTTTAGTATTATTAATCAGAAATGATTTTATGGACAAATTTTATGTCATTCCTTATCCAAGACAAAGAATTGTCAATTTAACAAAGATGTTGATCATTCCAAATAAATATGGTGAGTAATAAGAATCCATAATTCTAATTTTTCTCCTTGAGCCAAGACTACTTCATTGTGATGAATTGAAGTAAATTGAATATGATTAAAGACAATGGTGTGGACCAGCTGTTAACCTTCCAGTCTCATTAAGATTTTACATGATATGATATTGATCACCATTTACCATTATAAATGGAGCAGACTCGGTGCAAGAGATAGGTGCACTGTTGTTGGCTTTTATCATGTCGATGTGGACATCTTCCAAATAAAATAAACTTTTCTGTAAATTAAATCGATACGTATGATGATGTTCAGTATACAGAACAGTGCATATTTACAGTATTCATATTTTTTTGGGTATAATACGTATAATAAATAGCCACAAAAAGATACATGTATATTCACTTATTGAAATAGTGGTATTTTGATGCTTAGTAAAATATTTCATTCATTATACTTTTATACCTGTTGTCATTATAGGATGCCCTTCATGTAAAACCAGGTATGGCTATAACCATTTGTGATACAGATTCTGAGTGAATAGTTGGGTCAATGAGTTTATCTCATTGCGGAAGTAAACCTGTAGAAGAATTTCTTTACACTCATTTCTTTATAGACATATATCTCCCAAGATTCTATCACGAGTATCAGTGCAAACACGTGTGCACATTTTCCACCAGAATTTTAAAAAGTTATTAATTTTCTATTGACAAAGCAGGGGGTTAGTTGTTTTTTATCTGTTTATATTACATGTATATTTATTTAAACTGATAACTATATGCTGTATTATTGTTTATTCATATACTCTCACTCTGCTCTATATTCGTAGTGTGCTTCTGTGATCTTTTTGGTCGTATTAAAATCGATGTTGACAACAGGTGGCGACTCAGATTTTCTCACCACACTGCGCACTGCGATATATATATATATATATATATATATATATATATATATATATATAATTTGTATTTAGGTATTTTTTCATTCGTTAAAGATTCCATTCATCTGTGAAACTGTAGCTATCAGATTAGATTAACATTTTTTTTATTCAGCTCGATCTATTCCGACAAGGTTTTCCAATATACCTCATCAAATTATATTCACTATTTTATGTATTCTATTTGCCCTAATTCAATATATGTGGGGAAACTTTACCGATGATTCCGTGAGTCTAATTCCCTCAGTTAAGATTGATATTTTTTCGAGTTCAATCCATTCAGGCAAGGTTTTCTAATATACCCCATCAAACTATATTCAGTATTTTTAGCTCACCTGAAGACTCAAGTGAGCCTTTATGAACAAAACTCTCAGTTGTCTGTCATTGGTTATCGTAAACTTTTCCCATTCTCATCTTGTTTAGAACCACTGGGCTAATTTCAAACTTGGTACAAATCATCCTTGGTGGAGGGAATTCAAATTTGTTCAAGTAAAGGGCATGCCCCCTTCAAAGGGGGTGACAAGCACGAAAATGCAAAAAATAGGGTGGGGTCATTTAAAAATTTTCTTTTCACGAACCACCTGGCTGAAAAAGTTCAAATTTACATGAAAGTTTCCTGACATAATGCAGTATCAAGTTTGTTAAAATCATAGCCCCGGGGGTAGGATGGAGCCATAACAGGGGATCAGAGTTTACACGCGATTATGTAGGTAAACTCTTTTAAAAAAATTCTTCTCAAGAACCACTGTGCCAGAAAAGTTCAAATTTACGTGGAGGCTTCCTGAATAGACTAGATCCAAGTGTTGCAATTCATGGTCCCCGGGGGTGGGTTGGGGCCACAATAGGGGATCAAATGTTATATCCTGATGTATAGGAACAACCTTTAAAATTATCTCTTGAACTAGATAAGTTACGGCTTCCATATTTTGTATATACATTCTTTTTTAACGAAAAGTCATTTCATATTATGCAATGGTAGGTGATATTGTGACCTAAATCTGGAATTTTGACCTACTTTTAAGAAAAAAAACCTAACTATTTTAGGTAGGGTTTTTATATTTTGTATATAGATTCTTTATGACAAGACCCTGTACACAATTTTACCTCATTATTTCATGCAGTTCAAAAACTTGTAAACCTGACCTTGGAGTTGGACCTACATTTTAAATCTCTGGCATATTCAGTATCTCCTGAACTATTTATGGTAGATCTTTCATATTTTATACAGAGATTTCTTATGGCAAAATCTTTCATGTCTTCTATGACCTTTGACCTTATACCTTGAAATCTGACCTACTTTTAAGAAACGTAACCTGTTAAATATCTTCAGAACTATTCAAGGTAGGGACTTCATATTATTTTTAGATTTTTTATGACAAGACCTTGTGATACAATTCTATTTGAACTTGTGACAACTTTCTAAAACCCTGAGCTAATCAATATATCCTGAACTATTTAAAGTAAACCATTCATATTTTGTATATAGATTCTTTATGGGAATACCTTGATATACTTCGGTGTTTGATCTTGTGACCTTGACCTACAAGTTTGACTTACTTTTAATAAAAATCTGACCAATTCAATATCTTTTGAAGTATTTATGATAGAGCTTTTATATTATATATATAGATATATATCTCTTATGGCAAAGTCTTGCATATCGTACCATGATCTATCTCCTTTTGACCTTGGTCTTATCCAAAGCAACAAGATCATGTTAGTCATAGTGGTATTGGTGCATTTCTGTGTTATGTGAATTCATTTTCAGTTATGTTGCGATCGTTTGAGGCTAGGTTGGGGCCACAAAATGGGATCAAAAATTTTCAACGGAATAAATTTTGATAGAAAAATCTTTTAAAAATCAAAACAACTGAACAATGGCAGGGTCAAGATGAATCGGGTGCCCGTGGGCCTCTTATTATATATTCTTATAGCCCTGATTGCATTGATGTGGGGAAACTTTACCAAATGGAAATACATAAAGTATTGGGAGATATACTGCGATTTTTATTTATGTCACTACCTCCTTTCCGGCCCAATGTGGCTTTTACCCAATCAAATTTACGTACATCACAAAAATCTGCGACGTAAAACTCCATGGGGGCGCCACCCAACGACTGTTTACGCGTCCGTACGTTGGGTTTTTATGTCTGCTCATCACGCGTTTATGCATCTTGATTTCATTATATGTATATATGGTGAGAAACCATATATTTTGATTTTATTGTTATTTATATGCAAAACAACACTGTGTGTCGGGCATATAAATTATTTCCCGTGAATTTAGTGGTTTGTCTTGGTTTTATGTATTGTTCGTTTTCCAAAGATGACCGTTCGTTTTGCAATTACGTCTGTTCGATACGTAACAGATCCCTAAGTTTGCTTTAATGTTTATTTGTTTTGCAAAAAGGTCCGTTGATTAAGCTTTCAAGTTTAATGGTAATTGACGTTATACTGAAGTTATATTAAGTGTTTATATTTCTCTTATATGGTATTTATTGCTCTTTCCGTCGCCCATGATAACGTCGGCTAACGTCTGCACAATGAAAATAATTATATGAATTACATACCCTGATCAAAACGCACAACAAATACAATTTACTACAATGTCATTAATAAATCATTTCTAAATATTAAGTTACAGTTAAATAAAATGACCCGTGTACTTAACATTGTGTTTCTTTTTGTTTTTATTCGATTTGTAGAGACCTCTAATAAATTAGTTAGGGCTCTCACTAACGTCCCCGCTCGTGCCATGGCCGCGTCAAACATAAGACGTAAAAATAAGTGGTGAGAATCACGGGTCTTTCGGATATGACCTTAAAAACGGAGGTCCCTTCTGGCGACAGGCGTTAGCACGTTAAAGAACCCTCATTGCTACGGCCCTGGGGCCCGTTTCACTAAAAGGCGTAAGATACGTCCAAACTTAAGTTAAGGCTAGGGTCGTACGCCAAAATTTAGTCCGGCGTAAGTTGCGTTTCACTACATGGCGTACGCCAGGCCTTAAATCATTTTATCGGACTAAGTTTAGGCCAGACTTACGTCCTTAACAACGAGGTCATGCACATGCGCACACGTATCATACATTTTTATAGAAAGTAGTGAAGGAAAAAGAGAGAGGGAACTTGAAAATTATGTTTCACTATCGTCTCAGTTTTGGAAATAACAATCTGAAATTAACAATGAGTTAATGACAAAATTTTTTTCACACTTTCAATTGCATTAAAATCACTATGTATATGCATGTATATATCATTTGAATAAAAGAACATAAGAAATATACAATCTAAATTATATTTTCAATCTAAACAAGTGCTAGAATATTTGAGTTTTTATTGGACCAGTCAAAAATATTGCAATAAATAATAAAGAAGATTGTGTGTTATTTTCCATGTAAATGTATCTTTTCATCAAGAAACATAATCTCTCTCTCTCTCTCTCTCTCTCTCTCTCTCTCTCTCTCTCTCTCTCTCTCTCTCTCTCTCTCGTGACAAGGTAATTTCTTTAGCACTTTCGTAAAAATATGTGAATTTCTTAAAAAAAAAAACAAAAAAAAAAACATGTAAATTTCGTTGTCGTCGTCTGCAACATTCACTTTTGACTGCGCATTCAAAATGACTTCGGAGGTGAAAAAAACGCAAACCAAACTGGTCCGACGACGAGATGAAGATTCTTGCTACCTGTGTGATAGAGAAAAAGGACATTTTGTTTGCAAAACTTTCCGCAGCTGTGACGAATGAAAAAAAGAAAGCTACGTGGGAAGATATCACAAAGCAGTAAGCACATACATGTATACAAATATAGCTTTAAGAACTTATGATTCTATATTACCGATCAAAAAACTTGAAAATTTGATTAAATATAATACCACAGGGGCTAAGCACGTTATATGACCCCGAAACTCCTCGTAACCATTAATAAAGGTAACGAGGAGTTTCGGGGTCATATAACGTGCTAATACATGTACATTTAATCTATATATTACATTTAATTCATTATAACTTTTTATGGTCAAAAACCTAGTGAAAATGATTGTTGTGTGGTTTTTTTGAAATATCTTAATTAGAACATAAAAATATACAATGAAGGTGGACACACAGCCAGAAAGTTGCCATTTTTAATGTTTACGTCTGAAGTTACGCCTGCCTTTGACCAGGTGTAGATTTTGATCTTAACTTAAGGCTGGCGCAAAGTTACGCCTTTTAGTGAAACGGAAATTAGTCCAAGTTATTGGCGTAAGTCCGGATTTACGCTGGCGTAAAGTTACGACGGGCGTACGCCCTTTAGTGAAACGGGCCCCTGAGCGCTACGCATAGGTCTATATTTGTGGTACTTCACCTATAAATGGAGACCTCTCAATATGAGTGAAAATTCTCGACGGGACGTTTGTTTGTTTGTTTTACGTCCCGTCGAGAATTTTTCACTCATATTGAGACGTCACCAGCTGTAAGTGATGTACCAATATTAGGGAAATGATCGCCTTCGCATAAATCATCGTGTACAGATCAGTTTAAATCTAAAAGTAAAGAGGGATCCACTATCCTAATATCAATTGAAGGATATGAGCCATTGCCTGGGTGAAGCGACGGGACGTAAAACAAACAAACAATTAATGAATCTCACTACCGTCCGCGCTGTTAATCAACAAGTGTATTGATCAAACAAAATATTGACCTAAAGCTAAATCTATTTATCCTTATTACATGAAAATCAGTCTTAGTATTGTTTTTTTCTTTCTATCAAAAAGACAAAGAAATAATAACGATAATAATAATAATAATAATAGTTATATATATATATATATATATATATATATATATATATATATATATATATATATATAACACGAGGCTTCCGTGGCAGAGAGGTTAGAGCATTGCGCTCAAAATCACAAGGACTCTCACCTTTATTCGGTGCGGGTTCGAATCTCGCTCGCGCCGATATAGAAAGTTTGCCAGTTTACTTTCGGAAGTTCGGTGGTCTCTTCCCGGGTATATTGTATCCTCCACCAATAAAAACTGGACGCCACCAGATAACTGAAAAATTGTTGAGTGTGGCGGAAAACAACAATCAATCAATCAGATATATATATATATATATATATATATATATATATATATATATATATTGCAATATGGTCTGTGTCCATCCTCCGTCAACAATTGAACATTGTCGACTTCTTGATAACTACCATTCCAATTCCTTTCATATTAGGTTTACTGCATCTTTACGACAAGTTGAACATACACTGTAAATTTCAGGACTCCTTTAACTATGGGGCCTTTTGGGGCCGGGCAAAATCTGCCAAAAGTTGACAAATTTCAAAAACTTCTCTATAACCGCACATGTGAAAAAATAATTACATAGTGATGGAGAGGAGGAAGGCTTCAACTGTCAATTTCACGATCCCCGGGGTAGAGGTTCTAACCCCAGGGCATGTATATGTATATGTGTCAAATACTTAAATAACATATTCTTAGTGCTATTGTTACTAAATTAAAACTAAATGGATAATTAGAAAGAACATGTAGACCTTTACCAAAATTGTAATTAGTGATCCCAGGGGTGGGGATTTGGTATCAGGGTGGGACCAAAGTGGTTAGTTATTAAATGTGTGAACAATTGAACATTTTAACTTCTTCTTGATAACTACCATTCCAATTCTTTTCAAATTTGGTATGTAGCACCTTTGAGATAATATGAACATAAATTGTAGATTTTAGGACTCCTGCACCGCTGGGGCCTTAGAGGCGGTGCAAAAGCTGCACCAAATTGACCAATTTTCAAAAACCATTTACTCTACAACCACACACGTGTAAGAAAAACCAAATACATAGTGCTATAGTGCAGAAAGGCCTCTATCAAAATTGTAAATTTCATGATCCCCGGATAAAGGTGTTGACCCCCAGGGCGCGGTCAGACCTGGCATATAGTGTATATGTGTAAAAGATGATACAACATATATTTTATTTGTTACTTTGCCTCATTAGAGTTACTGATATTATGTATACACGTGTTATATCATTTATGTATCTGTTTTCATCATTCATTAGAGTAAAACATTACTTGTTCAGTGTCTGCATTCTACTTAATTATCGGAGTGACGCATTGACTTCCAGTATCTGTTCAGGTTTAGTGTGGAGAATTCAAATTGGTTTTTAAAGTAGCTATTCAGAGTGCCAATAAATGTTTCAACTTGGTTTACATTGCTGGTAATTTCATTGTTTATCTATACTGACATAACAGTTCAACAAGTTCATATACCTTCGAGTCACTGGAATCGTATCACTGGCTTGGTGCTACCTTTATTTGTTTGTCACTTTGAGTGTTTGTAATGGGAACTCTTTCGTTTATTGTGTCCTATTTTGTCTGTCCAGAGGGGGGTACTACGTCTCTGAACATTTTGTTTGGCATATCCATGTACTGTGTCACTGTGGTTGTTTGTTTGTTTCACGTTCCGTCAAGAATGTTTTACACATACTGAGACGTCACGAGTTGTAGGTGAAGTACGACCTAGTAAGACCTATGATTAGTACTTAAGGTCGTAGCAGTGAGGGTTCTTTAAGCTCAAAAATTCACATCATATGTGACATGTCACACTGCTGCAGCTAAATCATCAACATCAACACCCCCCCCCCCCCCAATCTGTACAGGAAATAGATCATAACAAGTTGACCAATGTCTTACTAAAATAAGCTACAATAAACACTGTTCTCAACGCTGCTTTGAAGCAGGCCACCACGTCCGATGTGGAACCAAAGGCCCCACCACATTATGATGTCTTGCCACAAGCCAATGTTGCAACTACTGTGGACCTTCCATATTCCCATTGCAATACTCTTTATGTGAAATCACAAACCCCAGCAAGTGATGCGATGGTTACCTTTAAAGGCAAGTATCTCCCTAAAAGTTCCAACGGTAGATTATTCCATAATTTACACCTAGATTGTTTATGGCTCTAGCACCGTATTTGTTTGAAGATTTCTCCACTACCAGTTTCCACTGGTCCGTTGATGATCTCAATGTCCTGCGTGGCTGGTATAAAGGAAATAACTCTCTCATGTAAGCTGGTGATGAGGAGGAGTGGAGTGACTTGTGTATGATTGTCAACACTTTAAACACGACACGCTGTCTTTCATGCAACCAGTGCAGCTGTTAAAGCACCGGCGTAATTTGTTGTCTGTAGCTTGTTCCTGTGAGACATCGTGCCGCGTTGTTCTGAGCCACTTGTAACTGATGTATGGGTCGGTCTGTTACGCCAAGGAGAAGGGCATTGTGGAAGCCAAGATGAGAGGTGACTTGTTGCGTTGATGGCATTTGCGCAAGCTTCTCGAGTCAGATGGTGTTTGACTTTCGAGATTCTTCTGATGTTGTAGTACATCTTTCTCACCACAGATATGACTTGTTTCTCCATTGATAAGGTGGTGTCTAGGACGGCGCCGAGGTTTTTTTTACATCAGACCTAGGTGTCACTATCGCCTCGCCTATCTTAAGTCGGATATCATTTAGACGACACTGGTTGTGGGTGCTATCACTATTATCTCGGTTTTGGAATCATTCAGTTTAAGTTTGTTTACAGTCATCCAGTTTCGGACTCTTGCTATGCACGTCTCCATTGTGTTAACTTGAGAGTTGCACATAACTGTGTCTTTTATGCTCAACCGGCTGTAAAGTTAAGTGTCGTCTGCAAACCCATGACGGCTTATGGTATACTGGTTTATGATACTTTTGAGTGGGAGAAGGTACAGCAGGAAGAGGAGAGGGCCACAAACAGACCCTTGTGGCACTCCTGTAGACAATGGCACATCTGAGGATTCGCTGGTGTTGATCTTTACCGCTTGGGTGCGACCATTTAGGTAAGACTGTATCTAACAAAGTGCTGTGTCCGTCAAACCAGCTTCTTCCTTTAGTCTCTCAAGCAAAAGGGTATGATCGATGGTGTCAAATGCTGCCTTAGATCAAGAAGGACTAAGAGCATGACGTCACCTTCATCCAGTACTGCTTCGATGTCTGTTTTTATTCGTAGGATGGCTATCTCAGTGTTGGTACCATGCTTGTAGGCTAATTGCAGGTTATCATGCAGATCATTCCTAGTAAGATTGTTATTGAGTTGCTGAGCAACAATATGCTCGATGACCTTGCTAAGAAACGGGATATTTGAAACTGGTCTGTAGTTACTAAACGTTTTATGTCGAGTCCAGTCTATTAGTGCACGTTTCAGTTTATTTACTTTATCTTTATTTATTATTTATTTCACATGTACACATAAGTATTCTTAGAATACTATAGCATCATTCATGTTCTACATAAAGTTTTGAACATCTTTGACCTTACACAAGCTTTTGTTACAAAATATTACACGGTTGCCGGGTTAAAGGTCAAATCAAAAGAAGCAGACTCCATATTGCGGCCAGTATTCTACAACCAGTATTCTATAGCAAGTATTCTATAACCAATTTTTACAGCCAGTATTATATAACAAGTCTTCTACAACCAACATTCTACAACCAGTATTCTATAGGAAGTATTCTACAACCTGTATTCTGTAGCACGTATTCTACAACCAGTATTCTACAGCTACTGAGCTACCGTGACTGATCTATCATTATCAAACATTATGCGAAATGGAACTTCTTCTTTTACAGAAATTTCTTTGGTTACGAAATCACCTTTACAAATAGTTTATTATGCCTGAAGTATAAATGGATTAGACAACTATAAGTCCTTTCCAGAACTACAAAGTCACAATATATAGCAAAGGAATTAACAAAGAATTACAAATAAATAAGAAGTTTGCAACGCAATCCAAGGTAAAAACAATTTAACAGGGCCATAGGCCTTATCAGTCACATAAATATTAATTAAAAGTATCACTAGTCCCAAGGGCAACGAAATCTAGAAAGAATTTCTTGTTCTGAATATCTAAGCTAAATTCTATTATTCAGGAACAGTATAAAACAAGATGTGTTCTTAAATGCCCTCGAAAGTACCTATACTGATGAAAGGCTTTACATAATATAATGTATGTAACATTAAAACTGTGGCTAATTCAGACCCGTCCTGGATTTAAAACCCTGTGTTTGCGAAATTCACAAATTTGGTACATCCTCTTCTGCTTTTCCTAAATATGCATTTAGTTTTAAACTGTATCTGCAACTTTATGAAAATCTTTCAAAAGACAGTTTATAATCATTATGATACTTTGGCTCCACCCTGGAACCAAATCCTAACCATCTAGAATCATGAAATTAAAATTTTAGTTAAGGACTACTTACTCCTTTTTAATATCTATTTAGTTTCAATTTAGTATCAAAAGCATGAAAGATGATATTATTTAAATGTTTTGTTGTATGCCAAGTTTGGCCCCGCCATAGAGTCAGAGCCTCTGCCCCGGAGATCATGAAATTTACAATTTGGTATAGACCGTGCTGCACTACATGAATATGCCTTTAGTTTTGAAAATGGTGGTTATCAAGAAGTTAAAATTGTTCATTTGTTAACACATTTAATCCCTGACCATTTTGGCTCTACCCTAATATCAAAATCCTACCCCTGGAATCATGAAATTTACAATATTAGTAAAGGGCTACCTGCTCATTTTAAATATCCATTTAGCTTCAATTTATTGTCAGTGGTATTAAAGTAGATGTTATTTAGATGTTCTACACATAAATACTAAGTCAGAAGTCAGAAACTCTATCCCTGAAAATTACAATTGTGGTAAATCCTCCTTGTTATGCATTTAGTGTTTCTTTCACATGTGCGGTTATAAAGATGAAGATATTTGAAATTTGGTCAATTTTTGGTAGTTTTCCCCCGCCCCTAAAGCCACAAGGGTGCAGGAGTTCTGCAATTTACAATTTATGTTTCCCTTGTCCCGAAGATACTTCACGCCAAATTTGAAAAGAATTGCAATGGTAGTTATCAAGAAGTTAAAAATGTTCATTTGTTATCGCAGGACCGAAGACAATGGACGCAGACCAAATGCAATAGAGCACCTTATTTTACTCAGGTGACCTTAAAAAAATCGGTATTCAACACAGCATTATTCTTCTATAGTCTTTCGAACTTCCTATAAATGCATGTAAAATCTCAAATATTTGTTCGCCGGATAGCTGAAAAATTGCTCAGGCGGCTATAAAACAAAAACAAACAAAACAAACAAACAAATATTTGTTAATTAAATAATCGTAATGATTACAACCATTTGATAGTATTTCAACAGATACAATCATATTGCGATTTTGTAATATATCAAATATTATTTCTCACTCTGGTTTGCAACGTTAGACAATAAAGAAAAAAATTCAACATCTTAGAGGATCCCATTTGTTTTTGAAAATTCATATAAAAGTGCAATTAAATTTCTTATATTATGTGGTAATCAAGAATGAATTATATTTTCGCTTCTATTACCGTAATCATATAGCTTGATTTTCTTGGAATATTTTTGTTGATACATTTGATTTTGTGACTGACGAAAATGTCTTTGACATCGTTGGCAGAGTGACGATATCGAAATTTCTTCAACACTATGCAGTACCAACAAAGATCATTAATACATGAATCATTGCCAATTTCTACGAACAACTGGCATACATATGTCATAAATGGAGGACAGTATACTGAAGCAAACGATGTAAAAAAAAAAAACACTGGTGTCTAACAAACAATGCTCTCTGTTCATGCTTGCTTGCAGACTGTAGAAGGTGTGGAATTCAGTGAAAACCTTGGACCCAGGTTGATGATTTGGATTTTCAGATGGCACTCCAAATGCAGGAGAAGATAAATACGATAGTAGAACATCAGCACAGGTAGTTCTAAAATTAACAGAACAAAGACAAAATACATCAAATGCGCATATAAACATGGAATAGATATTGTGATTAAAGTTGAAAATTTTATACTACTTTAAAGTATTGTTGATAGAAAGGGACATAGATGCAGAAGTTAAAGCCAAAATTAATCAGAGCAGCATTTTTAAATATGAAAATTATTTGAAAATCAAGGAACTGACAACCAAAGTTAAACTCTTTAATAGCAATGTTAAGGCTGTGCTACTCTGTGGATCAAAAACAGAGGACAACTGTACAACAAACAGGATCTAAATATTTATAAACAACAGTCTAAGATAAAATGACCCGACACAATAACAACAGTGAGCTGTGGCAGAATTAATAGACGAAGAAATCATGAATGAACAACTAAGGTTGCTAGGGCAGACTCTTCGAAACAACTGGTGCAAAAACTTGGAGAGCGACACTAGAAGTTTGGGGATATTGTGGTAGTGATAAAAGGCCAGACGGAACGTTGTAGGCGTCCTTTGCCCTTGGAAGGGTTGTAGGCATGAACAAGTATGTCTGTAGAGCTATTCAGGATATCTAATTTGTTGTCAATCTAATAAAACCTATTTGCTTGCAAATGACATTCATGTGTGTTATGGGGGGGGGGGGGGGGGGGGGCTCCGTGGCCAAGTGGTTAGAGCATCGCGCTCAAAATCACAAGGCCTATCACCTCTAGTCAGTGCGAGTTCGATTCTCGCTCGCGCCGATATATGTGAGAAAGTTTGCCAGTTTACTTTCGGAATGTCGGTGGTCTCTTCCCGGGTACATTGTATCTGGTTTCTTTCCTCCACCTACAAAAACTGGATGCCACCGGATAACTGAAAAATTGTTGAGTGTCGCGGAAAACAACAATCAATCAATCAATCAATCTTGAGCGTTATAAATGCATAGTGAGAAGAAGAAAAAAATAACGTACCTACCAATTCGAACGTGTATATTTAGCCCCAGATAATTGTAAACATGAAACCACAAGTCTTCAAATCAATATGATGAAAACTGTGCAATTTCAAGGAAATTCATTTCCTATCCGTATTTTTTATCCCATTGGATAATAAATCATCAATAAAATTAATGAAATGCAATTATGTTACGTAAAAATAACCGAGTCAAACAGTGAAGAATTATTTGTACCTTGATAGGATTAGATGAATTTTTAACCATCCTAATCATGCTGCATTTCAGTCAACTCCAGAATACTAAATATTTAATGACAGATTCCAAGAAGATGAAGGAAGTGCAACTGTACATGTAGGGCGTATACAAACCTTATGTAATAAACACTGACGCACTACCATACACAGACAAGTATTTATAGGTAGCAATAATAGTTTTCAGATCAGAAGTCATCACTTATGATATTCGACAACGAAATATATTGAAAGGATAGGACGGCGATATTGTTAATGGAACTTAGAACTGGAAATGCAAAATTCTTAAACAAGAATGACCTTTGAAGGTTAAGATATTGGAACAACAGAAATGAAGCATACATTTATTTCAATTCTGACCTAAATGAAACCTGGAAAACATTTGAATTAGTATTCATATTGTTTGATATACAATATACATTAAAACAATTTTCATGTGTTTATATGTATACACAATATCATCTGTGTAGCACTTGTTAGTTATAAGGGTTTAAGATTAATCTCTCAAATAAAATGCACTCTCATGGCCAGGAATGTCTTGTTCTTCTTATTTCGCACTAAATAACATAAGTAACTTCATTTGAGAACTTTGATATTAATCCAGGTCTAGATATTGACACTCTATGAATCTGAGAATAGCAAGTTGAAGAGAACCTAGCAATAGTCACATCATATAACTTCTGTGTCTGACTATCACTGAAGTATATTCTGAAAAAAAGATATAAAATTACAAATAATTGCGAAATACAAAATGCCCTCCTATACACAAGTTTGTATGATGCCTGATATAGGAGGAATCAATGCAATTATCTAAATGGAGATTTTTGTGGTCCAAATCATAAGCATTTGAATTTAAAAAAAAAAAATGATAAACCATTCGTTTAAAAAACCATTTACTTAGTAAACCATTCACTTTTGCTAAAATGTATAAAGTAACAAATAACATAAGTATTAATTAAGCTCGAGCGCTGTTCAATATATATGTATTGTACCACAGCGCGATATTGCTTTGAACGATTTCGTGAATGGTGATGCTCTTGAATAGCTCTATTCAATACCTTTTCAACGGTATAAACACAAACCTTCAACTCCTCATAGTTTTAAACTTACATTCATTTCAACAGAGCCAGTCGTTGACCACGATTGGGAGATGGGTTGAGAATATTGAAAAAATTAGAGCTTATATAAAAATTCGTAAAAAATTCGTTAATGCAGATTGTTATTGAATGGGGGAAGTTTATGGGTCTGATAAGGCATATTATGAGACAGTTCGTAGGTGGAGAAAGAAATTTCTGACTGGCACAGACTCCGTCAAAGGTGCAGCAAAGTCTGGCCGACCTGTGATTGTAACAGGGAAAGCAAATCCCTCAAAATTCAGGGAAATAATTGAAAGTGATGCCTAGTACACGATAAGTGATATTACCAAAGCTGTTGGCATATCGCTATCGCGGGTGCATTTTATTTTGAAAGTACGAAAGATTTCTGCCAGATGGATACTGCATATATTGACAGATGACCAAAAACGGGTAGTACAAACCACTAAGCAACTGCTCAAAATGTTTCCCAAATTCAATCAAAGACAATTTGCAAATATTGCTACCGGTGACGAACAATGGGTTCACTATTTCGAACCAGTAAGAAAAATTGGAAACAATATATGGCTAACTAAACAAGGTAGAAGGCCTCTAGTTGCCAAAAGAACCATAAGCACAAAGAAGGTTCTTTATTGCATATTCTTCTCATGTGATGGTATAGCCGTGCAAATTCCGGTGGCGAAAGGGCAAAAAGCGTTACAGGTCGGTATTACCGAGATGTTATACTAATATTATCATAAACGACGCCCTGTGTCATGATTTAGGCATGTTCGCCTAATTCATGATAATGCTCCATCACATACATCTGAGCTTGTGAAGCAATTTTTGAAGTCTGGGAAGGTTACCGTCTTGACACACCCACCATACTTTCCATATCTAGCCCCATGCGATTTTTTCCTTTTTCCAAAACTTAAAAAGTTCTTATCTGGTCGTCGTTACAAGTCCCGACAAGCCCTTGGTTCAATCATCAGTCATTGCCTCAGAGGTGTACCTAAATCAGCGTATCGTGAGGTATTTCAGAAATGGATTCAGAGATTGAAATAATGTATTCCAAACCGCATAGAATACTTTTGAGATATTGTACAATATACATCACATATCGAACCTTCGTAAATAGGTGTTTTTGGTTTTTCTAAGCTACTATATGCCTATGGTCCGCTCCATTGTGAAAAATTGATGGATTGATTGATTATTTATTGTTTTCCGCCACACTCAACAATTTTTCAGTTATCTGGTGGCGTCCAGATACAATGTACCCGGGAAGAAAGCACAGACCTTCCAAAAGTACATTGTGAAAAAACCGGAAGGGTTACTGTATTGGAAATAGAGGTCTAATCTCACACATTAAAGGGAATTAAAAAATAATCAATAAAACATAATTTAAAAGAATTGAATGAACCATGACGAACTACATTTATACTTCTGTCCTATGATACCGCGGATCCTACGATACCGAGGTATTTCAGTCTTACAAAGGTCACAAATGAACCGCGACATCTATCAGCGAGTTAATAACCAAACATATCGAATGCAATGCTCGTCTTAACTGAAAAAGTAAATATGTCCAGAATTTTGGCAAGGTATGGCCTTTAAATTCATAGTGAGTGAAAATTCAATATTTTCCCATTACTTTTCTTAATTTTTGTGCTTCTACAACAATATATTTCTCATTGTTGAATATTAATTATTTTTCTGTAAATTATACCCTGGTTTACGTTTCACGAGATAACAACCTTTTTGTCACAGTTGTAAACTGTATCACCATTAAGCAGCGAGACGCTGCATTTCTATGTATACAGGCCTCACAAGACAAAGATATATGTTGTTTGTTTATGAATGAAAACAACAATATAATATATAAGGTATTTATAAAACATTAATGATTGACTGAAATCAGGCGGACAGATATTAAAACGGATCGAAATCGTTAAGTAACCGCGGTATTATGGGACCTCTGCATGCAAGATATTGCCTTATCATAAGGGCTCGTCACAAACGTTTTGTCTTATTAAAATTTGACACCATCTAGAAAAGTTTATAAGATACACAGTAAATTTCTTATATAAGGCTGGAACATTACATGGATTCTCTTTTCAAAATATCTGCATCAACTCCCTGTTTTCTGTTTATATTTACGGTATTGCATAATGGAGTCTTGATTTTTATTTTTTATTTTTTCCGCTCTTTGAAAACACAGTAAATCTCACAACCGATGCTTTTAATTAGGAACCCGATTTATTGTGCATAGAGCAAAACTCCGGTGAAGACCTATTCTGGTATACAGCTAAGATTTTTCCAATTTAATATTAATTAACATTCCACAAACCAGAGTAAAATACTTGGATAAAATGCTGATGTGAACATTATATGATACGGTGAATTGCGACTCATCTCATTTGATATTTCAATCCACAAAATCACTCAGCACCTAGCTTAATATTTTTTTATGAATTAGAAATAAAAATGTGATTATGGACATATTATTGAAACATTTGGACACCAAAAGTAAATATTTAAAAAAAACCCATACTGAATAATATGTAATATCTTATTTTAAGAAAGGAAATTAAGAAGGAAGTAAGTTTGATTGATTGTATGTTGTTTTACGTCCCACTCCAAAATTTTTCACTCATATGTAGACTCATTGCCGGTGAAAGGCTACAAAATTTAGGTCTATGCTTGGCGCTTACGTCCTTTGAGCAGGGAGGGATCTTTATCGTGCCGCACCTACTTTGATACGGGGCCTCGGTTTTTGTGGTCTCATCCGAAGGACCGCCCCATTTAGTCGCCTCTTACGACAAGCAAGGGGTACTGAGGAGAGGGAAGGGGTACATAAAAAGGTTAAATATATTTGAATTATCTAAGCATGCCAAGTGTCCATGCATTTTGGACACTGTATTTTAAGTACGTTGACTCTCAGATTGATATTGTAAATCATGGTATTTGTAACATACTCAAATGATACGCACTGAAAAATCATCCTCTTTACACTTAAAAATTTAGAGATCTTTGATTGGTTCTTAATAAGTTTTATATTTAAATATTCTTGAATTCATAAAATAAATAAATAAACAAAATAAATAAATAAATTTCCAGAAAAATTCTTCATTCAATTAAAAATTAATTTGAGGGGCGTCTTTTGAACAATTCAAGGATTAAAATTTTGTAGATCTATCTGGGAGAGAACCCAGATACAATGTACCCTGGAAGAGACCCACCGACCTTCCGAAAGTAAACTGGCAAACTTTCTCAAATATATCGGCGCGAGCCAGATTCGAACCCATGCCGACTAGAGGTGAGAGGCCTTGTGATTTTGAGCGCGATGCTCTAACAGATATTCTTGGCATTTAGAAATAACAATCAATAATGGAGCGTGGTAAGGTATATTGATTGATTGATTCAATATTGTTTAACGTCCCGCTCGAGAATCTTTCACTCATATGGAGACGTCACCATTGCCGGTGAAGGGCTACAAATTTAGACCTATGCTCGGCGCTTAGGGCCTTTGAGCAGGGAGGGATCTTTTACGTGCCACACCTGCTGTGACACGTGACCTCAGTTTTTGCGGTCTCATCCGAATGACCGCCCCATTTAGTCGCCTCTTACGACAAGCAAGGGGTACTGAGGATCTATTCTAACAATCCGGATCCCCGCGGGGTTGGTAAGGTATAAGATTACTTCATGCATGCACGGTATATATGTATATATAGATACATTGTATAACTGATCACATTTCATTCTTAATTTAGCTGCAACAAGCTAGATACTGATTATGACTTCCAATCGACGCCTATTTATATCTCATTGCAAATTTATGATTGTTGTCCCAATTTCTATGGAACACCTCAACTGCTTTATGTGGATAATATTTATGTTATGAGGATACTTTAACATTATATGCTGATACTCTCACATTACTTGATGATATTTTAACAATACATGCTGATACTTTAACATTATATGCTGATAATTTAACATTACATGCTGATACTTCATTATATGTCGGTACTTTATCATGCGGTGGTTCTTAAATAGGTTGCCTGGCTGGTTGTATATTTTTTTCGTCCTTCTTGAGAATTTTTCACTCTTATGGAGACGTCACCATTGCCGATGAAGGGCTGCAAAATTTAGGCCTATGCTCGGCGCCTAGGGCCTTTGAGCAGGGAGGGACCTTTATCGTGTCTCGCATGCTATTGCTTCTCACTCAAAGGCCTACCCCATTTAGCAGCCTCTTATGACAAGTAAGGGATACTAAGGACCTATTCTAACCCACAGGCACCTGGGGCATGGATCATGATCATTCCAACCCACCCCCTCTCCCACCCCCACCTTATCACATTATTTTTTTTCTTATCTGAAATAGACACACTAATTATTTTCTATTTGTATTTTGTAAATATGCATTAAAGATCACCCATTTCAAACAGTCAAAGTTGTTTCAATTAGAGATTTCGTCTCTGTCACGTATTAGTAAAAATTACGTTATCAGTGATTATAAGAAGAGAAGGCATGCAACTCTCTTCACGTCGTCTGCCTCACCTGGTTCAAACTTTGCCTGATTTTTTACTCACAGCAAGTCAAAACATAAGATGTGCATATATCATTACATTCGTTATATTTTTAGAACTTGCAGATATTTAATTACATAAATCAAAATCACTTACAATCAGAGTCAACTTCGTTGCTGTCCATCAGCCGGCCCGGAAGTGCAATAACGATAACTCATACTACTGTTCCGAATGACATTAAGCACACGATGATGCTCGAAGCTTTCGAAAGAGAGAATCTCGAATTTGCTTAGAGATCAGTGGCGGATTTCAGGATGTGCACCCCACCCCCCCTAAAATTTTCAGATTAAATCAATACAAACTGTAAGTGACGATATTTTTCAATTTCCCAATTATGCACCAATTAACACCTATCGGTATAACTAATATAATTCCCAATGATAGAGTGATAAGGTGTGTGTGTGGGGGGGGTGGGGGTGGGGGTGGGGTTAGAATGATCATGATTGATCCATGCCCAAGTGCCTTTGTTCTAAACCGGATCCCCAAGCATCGGGATCGTGATACACTAAACCTCCGAAAAAGTTACATCCGCAGAAGGGTAATTCGTACCCTAATGATCTGCATCTCCCATAACAATTTTCCCAAATACGAGAATGTGATAGGAACAATCTAACACAAAATTAATGCAATGCTTGTAATCTCATCCTTTTATTTATTGATTTTTTATTCTACTTATTTATAGAGGACTATAAGATAATGGTGACCGCTGGTCACCTTTTGATTTCGGAAATAAAAAAAAATGTAATTTATGATACTACAGCGAATTGTCAAGGTGGAAATTTTAGCTCATCTGAACCAGAGAATAAGATAAGTTTTTTTACCACTTGTCATTTGTCTATCCGTTTGAAAACACCTTCATATTTTTATCTACTGGGCATATTTTCACCAAACCTCAGGTTTACCATCTATGTTCAGGTGGTCCATGAGTGTGTTGTCTAAATTATATGATAATCATGTTGTTACTTTGTAATTGTACAATAAAATTGTTGTGAATAAAAATTAGAGCATAGAAAGGTGTGTTTGTAAGATGTGTTTTAGAGGTATTTCGGACATAGCAAGAGGTTTGTCATGTTGTCACTCTGCGTGTCACTTGGCTATATGTTGAAATAGAAGTAAAAATATAAAAGGGTTTAGGGATCCATTATAGGTACGGTAACTCATATTCACCCGCTTCATTAACTGGGATATTAAATGCATTTAAAACTGAAGCATGACTTTGAAGAATTTCATCTTGTGAAAGGGCAGTTGGAGTAAAAGTGCGATTAATAAATGTGGAATTAATGCCAAGTTCGTTTAGAATGCAGTTGTAATAATGATCCTTACAAATAAATACAATGTTGTTGTAAGCTTTGTCAGCTGGAACCAAAACATATTCCTCATGTAACCTATCTAACTCTTTTATCACTTCTGGTTTACTAAACACAGAAGGATAGATAGTACGCAATTTTCTTTTGACATGTTTGATACGGGATTTTGATATTCCTCTTATACTTTTTATTCATTCTGACACGGTATAAAGTTCTTCTTTTTCAGATTTAGCCCATCATCTGGCATAATCTTCGACAGAATTCATAACAGAAATGAAGTTCTGTCGCCAGTTGAAAGACCGAGGTTCTCTGAATTTAGGGCCTTTTAAAATAAGTGATTTTAAGTTTCATTTTTAACTATATCAACGTTACCAGTAATTACATTTCCAGCTGGACTATAGTTAAAAGAAGACGAAGAACAAGAACACGTAGGTGGACTGTTAAAGTATCATAATGTAATGAGCGTATAATGTTATAGTATCAGCATTTAATGGTATAGTATCAGCATATAATGTTAAAGTGTCATCATGTAATGTAGAAATATCATCACAACATGAATATTATCCACAAAAGGCAGTTGTGGCGTTCCATAGATTCCAATGTCTTTCACACATACACACGCGCGCGCACGCGCGCGCAGAGATACAAACACATACATACACCACCACCACACTCGTGTGCAGATACACGCACGTTTACACACCACTACACCACCCATCCCCCAATAGAAGTCCTCATATAGTTCATTATTCAGGAACTTAATTTCTGTGGAAACGAGGGGGTTATTTATATTTGGTCTTTCCCTTGCCCCCTCGTTTCTGTGCACAGGTTCATAAAGTCTGTGGCATTTAGTCGCACCTCGATTTTTATTTCAGGTAACATATCATATCAGTCGTCCAAAAACTTACCTAAACCAATCCATGAATGATTTCTCCGCAAATAAGTCCAAGCGACAACTGACACTGTCCAATTCCACACTAAATTGATGATAATCGTTGTTATTCCAAATAACGTATTTGCTAACTTCTCTATCTATTTGTCGCTTATATTCGCTTTCATCAACGAATCCGATCATATAAACTGCATGTCATTAAAAACTTAGGTCTCTCTCTCGATCGATATATATATATATATATATATATATATATATATATATATATATATATTTCTACAGCTGAATTTCACATGGGTGTAAACACAAATGCACCTCATTGTAATACATAAGCTTTTAACATGACATGCAGTCATTTTCGGATGATTGATATGATATGTGACCTGAAATAGTGCGACTAAACTCGCACAGATTTTATGAACCAGTGGGAAGAAACAAGGGGGCAAGAGAAAGATATAATATAAACAACCCCCTCGTTTCCACAGAAGTTAACAAAAACCTATCGACAAAGCTAACAGACAGACAGAATTGCTGCCCCGTAACCTGAAACTAAGCCAATGTGTACGAAACAAAAACTGATAAATGATAACTACATGTATCAGCATAATGGAAATAACCGTATACCCACTTGGGCATATTACCAGTACTCGATTGTCTTTTCAATACATGTTTGATAATTTTAGTTTTAAAATCATTTACATGATTTATCCGTATCAGTGTATGAATTTAAAGAAACACAACCCATTATATACAGTAAAACAACACAAATCTAATCTCAAACTTGCACACAACTGAAAATGGCGAACAGCCCAGACAGCTAAATAGCAATCTGCATTTGAATGGCTAGTTTATCTGTTTAGTACTCCGGCAAACGTTCCTTTAATATATTTTCTTTTAATATTTTTGGTGTGTGAATTTAGTGCAAATTTGCAGTACGAAGTCGTGATGTTTGCCTCAGGTTTGCAGATAGCAGCTAATTGCAAATCTGGCGATTCGTGCCTTGTCATCGCATCTTTGAATGTCAGCAGTAGTAAGTTTATAGGTCTAAAATGCCTCCATATTTGTATGCTTTTTTTCTGTAATCTTTACGAACATTATACTTTTTTAAAAATATGATTTCCCCCAGAAATGATTTTCTGATGAGGTGAATTAAAACTTAAGGTAAGGTTTGCTTGGTTTTGTATGTCTGATTGATTGTATTCTGTTTTACGCCCCGCTTGAGAATTTTTCACTCATATGAAGACGTCACCATTGTCGGTGAAAGGCTGCACAATTTAGGCTTATGCTCGGCGCTTAGGTCCTTTAAGCAGGTAGGGATCTTTATCGTGCCACACCTACTATCGGGACCTTAGTTTTTGCGATGTCACCCGAAGGACCACCCCATTAAGTTGCCTTTCACAACAAGCAAGGGGTACTGAGGACATATTATAACCCGTATCCCCACGGGATTTTGCGAGGTTTTACCATGCCACCAACAAAGACATGTTGCACATCAGTATATTCAATAGAAATTAATCTGGAATTTTATGACTTTTTAAGAAAATGCTCATTTGATTTTTGACCAGGTGGGCTTGATTTTGTGATGTTTTACATTCTCTGGATCTTTAAATAAAAGGGTATACTAGTAGTATAAAAGCTACACAAGGCAAACTTATGGGGTAAAAAGGTAGTAAAATGTTTTATTTAAAAAAAGAGTATTATCTATCAAATTATACTATTTGGTAAAGAAATTCAAAACACAAAAATAACATTGATTGATTGATTGTTTGTTTGTTTTACGTTCCGTCGAGAATTTTTTACTCATATTGAGACGTCACCAGCTGTAGGTGAAGTACCACAAATTTAGACCTATGCTTAGCGCTCAGGGCCGTAGCAGTGAGGGTTCTTTAACGTGCCAACGCCTACCGTGACACGGGACCTCCGTTTTTAAGGTCATACCCGAAAGACCCGTGATTCTCACTTCTCAATGCCGAGCGTTTGGCGAAGGAGCAATCACTACCTATTTTTCGTCATGGCACGAGTGGGGTCGAACTCACGACCTCCCGGTTACGAAGCGAACGGTCAAAAATAACAGTTTTACAATTTCAATAAAAATTTAAATTGGTTGCCTTGGAAACAAAAATATATATCGAGCAGCTTTAGAAGGTCTACATAAGAAAAAACCACTTTTAAGATATAACTAGATCATGACTACCTTTTTGTTTTACATATTTAGCAAGAATTTACCTGGATTCGCCCTTAAATTGATGTGCAAATAAATAAATAAATAACAGTATAATATATGCCATAATAATTAATATAAGTATCATTTTGGATTTACTGTTCTGTTTCCGTGCGCCGTTTTAGCAACACTCCCGGGAAATTATAGGATCGGATATGTTGCGATAAGAGAAAGACCGATATTGTATGATGAAAGGAAGGTCAAATATCTCGGCACTGCGGATCAGTTGCTGCGACACAATGACATGGAAAGACTATACTCAGGGAATCCATACCATTTAGCCATAAATATCAATTTGTCTTTCTCTGAGTTGCACGATACAGCAAAGCACCTTTAATTACAGTCATGAAATTGATAAAAATGTTCCCAATAATGACAAAATCGGATATTAGCAACTTGCGTCGACATTAGGACTATGTGAGGGTTATTGGAAACAAACATTGGTTGAAGTGCGGCTGTTTTATTTATAGTTGGTATGGAAAACTCGAAGATCAGTTTGAATGAGAGCTTCAAGGTGAATATCTCGAACACGACAAATATGTTTTTATCTACGCCATCTAGTTCCACAGTTATTGCTATGTTTGTGTGTGGAATGTTTGGAAACTTAATGGCAATTTTTGTTTTAGTGAGGACATCGAAGCGCCACAAATGGAAAAATTTCTATCGCCTTGTGGGAGCTCTTGCCATAACAGATCTTTTCGGGATTTTAGCATCAACCCCTCTTGTTCTTGTTAACTATCTTAACAATTTTGAATGGGTTGGAGGGCAAGCGACTTGTGACTATTTCTCCTTTATCTTGATCTTCGCTGGTTTGACTACGATTTTTTTTATTTCTTTCATGTCACTGGAGCGATTTCTTGCCGTGTGTTTTCCGTATTTCTACAAACGTTCCGTCACCAAAGAAAGGGTGAACATTGCCATTGTGTTACTCTATGTGATATCTATCACTATAGCTGTAATGCCTATTCTAGGATTCGGTGAAAATGTTAACCATTTTCCTGGATCTTGGTGTTTTTTCGACTTCTTTGGACAATCATTGCTGCAGAACATCTACTCGTATTTCTACGCCTCAACAGGGCTCCTTTTGATTTCCCTGACTGCTGTCTTTAACGTGATTTTAATAGTAACCCTTGCACGAGAAATTCGACGAAAAAAATTGCAAGACCGAAACAGTAGCATTCACAGTGCAAGTTCCAGACGGCGGAAACGAAATGATATCTACTTAATGGTTTTTCTCACAGCTATTTTGATTGTTTTTGGAATTTTATATTCACCACTTATGGTAAGTATTTCAATTAGATAATCCCAAGGAGGAATCACGACAGAATCGTGTCACGTTGTGCTACATGTGTACCGTGTTTACGTAGAAATTTAAAGGGAAATGCCAAATGGTAATTAAGAATTCTCGAGATTTTAAATCTTACACACACACACACACACACACACACACACACACACACACACACACGAATATATATATATATATATATATATATATATATATATATATATATACCCAGGTTTTTTAAAGCTCACCTGAGCCGAAGGCAAGTGAGGTTTTTGTGATCAAAATTTGTCCTCATCATTTTCAGCATTAATTTTTCACACTTTCATTTTCTCCAGAGCCACTGGGTTAATTTCAAACTTGGCACAAATCGTCCTTGAATGAAGGTGATTAAAGTTTGATTAATTTGAAGGGTTATGCCCCCTACCAAGAGAATATATTTAAGAAAAGGCGAAAATAGGATGGGGTAAAAAAACAATCTACTCGTGAACCACTGAGCCATGAAAATAGAAATTTACTTTCATAATTTGAATGTAAGATTCCTGATTGTTACGCCTTCATTTCATACATGACCTTTGACCTTGTGATCTTGGCCTTGAAGATTGACCCAAATTTCAAAACTTTAACCTTACGTTGTGAATGATAAGGCTCTCATATGTCATATAACATTACATTTCTTGTGACAAAACTTTTTTTGGTAATAAAGCTTCCAACCTTGTGATCTTGAAGTTGACTTACTTAAAAACTTATTCATTATCTCCAGCTGGATTATCTAATATAGAACTTTCATCATTTGTATCTAGGTTTTTTATTACATGTCCTTTCATTTCATACCATGATATTTGACCTTGTGACCTTGGAATATGACCTACATTTGAACTATTTAAGGAAAACTTTAATATTTTGTATATAGATTTTTATGGCAAGACCTTGTGATACCACGGTTTTAAGTCTTGTGACTTTGACTTTGCAGTATTACCTTTTAAAAAATGTTATATATTCAATATCTCCCGAACTATTTAAGGTAGAAATCTATATTTTGTATTTATAAATTTCTTATTGCCGTTAATTTTATACCATGATATATGTGATGTTGGCCTTCTTCTAGAACATCAAGCTAATGTAGGTGTAGGGGTATCTCTCATTCGTCGAATTCATGTAGTTATGTCGGGACCCTTTGCAATTTTTCATAGGACTAAAGAACAGAAGCAGGGCTAAGGTGAGCGATGTGGCCTATAAGCCTCTTGTTAAAAACTGAGAGTTTTGCATAAAAGATCTTTTTCTCATATAGCTGCGGATCTTATTTCTATTATAGAGCTACGGATCCGCCCCTTCTAAGAAATAGATAAATTGCGCACGGTGGAGGCCTTATATAGTCGTATTCTTGCATTAATTAATATAAATAATTCTAACATATTTTTTCATTATACTTCTGTCCAAACACACCTTCAAACACTCATTAGAGGACCATAAGAACCGAAAACTGAAACTTTCAAATGATTTAGTTTATTGAAACTTTGAGAAACATCTCATTGTTATAGTAAAATTATATGATAATCAAGTAAATGTAAGAACATACTAGTGAGTGTAGTCATGTGAAACTGCTCATGTGACCAAATATGAAGGATGAACAAACATATGATATATATATAATAATTTCATAGGCTCAGTACTTTTTTCAGAAACCTTGCTAAATTACCTAATGCCTGTCTGTTTTTTATTGACGTAGCCATGTTAAAGTTATCAGACACATTGGGCAAAACAACCTCATTAGAAAAGATAAATAAAAATAACCACGTATTGGCTGTTCAGTGATTAAAGCGTTCATTTCGTCACCTGGAGGTCGTGGGTTCATCAAATCAAAACTTTCGTAATAGGTAACGATTGTTTATTTGCAAAATATATGGAAGCGAGAGTCGAAAGTCTTAAAACTAAGGTGCCGTGTCACGACAGGTATTGGCATGTAAATAATTTAAACATTGTCGAGGGGACAAAAGAGAAACAAATTAAAAAATTCGTTTCAACTCTCTTAAAGAAAAGAATTTCGTACGATTCTTTAAGGTATCAACTTCTTAAAAGGAAGGAGCACAGGAGAAGAAAATCGATATGTGAATAACAGGTCATGTTTACTTCACCATGTGTCTGAGTAATGCATAACGCAAATCATCCAACTTTGCCCCTGGGTTTCCTAACGCAGCATAGTTTTGCTTTGAAGTTGAATGATGAGGAAATATATTGATACGAGTCCATTACATGCATATAAAGTACTTTCAATTAATGCTTGACTTGATTTCTTTTTTTATACATAAACTGAAACAGGGAAAATCCTTGCATTAAAATTTTGATGTAGTTGATATTTTGATATAGTTAAATTTAGACTATGTAGCAATATCCCATTATTTCATAATTTGACTATGTAGCAACATTCCATTATCACCAACATATGTGTTTATAGACCTCAACTGATTCGATACGCAAGTGCTTGCTCTGCGTATGATCAGTTTTTTTAATCGACACAGGCTACTGACAAACAAGTTGATGTTACTGGAGTTTATATAGTCTCGCCTAAAGTCAGCGTTTCCGTGCTTCTTATAACGATCTAGTACATCCTTCCATTAGGTCAAATGCTGTCTGATGTAATTCATACCAATTGTTAGGCTGTTCTTGGAACGTTCTGATTCTGACTACGGATTACTCCGTTTACCTGATCAAGACAGAGCTCATGACGAGTGGACGGTCGATAAGGGATGATTACTCCTAGGCACCTAATCCCACCTCTGGTATGTCCAAGAGTCCGTGTTTGCCCATCTCTATGATTTGTATTTTCTATAGGAATTACGAGATTGAGTATTGTTCCTTATCTTAGCCTTTTCAATATATATATGAATAAATAATGTTTATAAATTCGAAATTTTAAAATTACGTAATAACTAAGCCAAGAAATATATTGGAATTTCAAATCAATCTGCATCCAAACTGGATATCGAATGATAATTTACCATGAGAATTGGAGCATTATCTTTTTTTATGCGATCTACATTGTTTATGGCTGTTAAGGGAGAGGATTAAAATAGGCTCTGACCTGCTACCCAATCCCATTCACTTTTTTGTGAATAAAATATTGTTTAAATTAAGTTTATGGCTGTAAGATTCTGTGAGTGAGAAATTATACTGTATTCATAACCCTCCCTATGTCCTCTTCGTTGTATTCCAAAACAACAAGATAATAGTCGCTGTAGGGCAGTGATAAGAGAGTTCACTAATACCTTGGCTGCGTCGAACATGTAACGTATCTTAAAAGTGAGAATCCAGTTCTTTCGGACGAGATCTTTAAACTTTAGGTTTTGCATCACAGCAGGTGCTCGCGTGATGGAAATTTAAACCCTTACTGCTGCGGTTCTGATACATGTGTTCACGGTGATCAAAAGTCATTTGGAAACAACCATTCCTCATCATGTTTTAACGCAGAATACAACCAACAACTACGACAATTTACTAAGGACAGTGCAGATGTTCATGAGGAAGGGCAAGAGTACGCTTCTTTACAATTTGCACGTGTCCATGAGGAGCACGATAAAATGTGGTACATTGTGGGTAGTTGTGTAAGGCAGACGATCAGTCAGCAGACATCACTGCATTACTGATAAAGTGAAGAGCAACTGAACGTGATTTAAGTAAAGATATTTTACCACAAAGACGTTATTTACAGGCTAATGAGCGCAATCGGAAAGCTTCAAGCTGACAAACCCAGCAAGATGTTGCTATCCGCTTTGGTGTGACCCAGAGTGTCATCTCTAAACTCTGGACACGATCTCAGGGGACTGGTGCAGTCAATGAGAGGCCTAGAAGTGGCAGACACCGTGCCACAACGCAACGCCTATATCGATATATCGTAACGTTGACCCGGAGACAGCGTTTGCAACCTGCTCCAAGACTGACTCATCATTTTAATGTTTGCACAGGCTTGCACATTACGTCCCAGGCTTTGCGAAACAGACTCCATGCTACGTGTACTAATCTCAGGGCTAAGAGGCCAGTAGTGCGTCCTAGACCTCTCCCACGTCATCGACAAGCACGCTTGGAATTCGCATGTCATCATGTGAATTAGGATAGACGACTTTGGGAGCCGGTGCTGTTCATAAATGAATCTCGATTCCACGATGGTCGTAGGCGTGTGAGGAGAGAGGCCAGAAAAAGATACAGCCAGGCATTGGTGGCTGAACACAATCGGTTTGGGGGTGGCTCTGTGATAATTTGGGGTGGGATCTCTCTGGCGGGTCGCACTGACATGGTACCATCAGAAACTGCGCACTGACTGCTCTCCGATACAGTGATGAAATTCTTCACCCAATCGTCAGGTTGTATGCAGCTGCAATCGGGCCAAATTTCATTATGATAGACGATAACGCCCGTCCCCATTGTGCTCATGTGGTTCAGGAGTATCTGCAGAGGGAAACTATCGAGCATATGGAGTGGCCTGTTGTCTCACCGAATCTGAATCCCATTGAGCATGTTTGAGATCAACTACAGCACCAACTTTCCAGAGTCCAAACCAACCACAGACTTTGGATTACCTTGAAAACGCGCTGAGAGAGGAATGGAACAATCTCCCACAACAGAACATTGTGAATCTCATAATGAGTATGCAATGACAGGCTGTTCTGAAAGCAAACGGAAGTCACACCGAGTATTGATGAAACTCTGAGACAATGTTGGACACATTCTGTAAAGTTCAAGTTGTCTTTCATGCCAGATTTCTTCACGCCATTCAGTCACGTGTTATTTTGTGCACTTTGACCCAAAAATTAAATAAATGAAATCGAGATTTCTAATTAAATATTCATGAAAAATGATGTCAGCGTTTGTATTTTATATATTCTGCCATGTACGTACACAGGTTTAGTTTTAATCGATGAAATAGTCCATGATCCGTAACTTATTTAGTTCAGTATATATAACCTATCAGGTGACGGAATAAATTCTGACTTGAATGATATATACAGTAACATTTGATCAGATCATCTAACACTAGAAAAAAGCCATGCACCAAAAACAATTGCATCAGTGAAAAGACAACATCATTACAAATGTATACCAGAAACGTCAGAAAGAAAACTTTGCAATTAAGACGACTATTAATGATAATTAAAATATAACGCTGGATATAACCATTCTCTGAAAGTATAACATAAGATACAAACATTCCAATTATCGATGCATGTTTTTAATGTCTTTTGTAATACCATCTGGTGTTTTCGATACTTTTTTCAAGAAGAAGAAAATGATTGAACAAGGCGAGGAAAATGCCTATTCATCGAAATACATACAATAACCATATTTCAATCGTATATTTCTATTGCACAATTTTCCTTGTGATAAACTCATATTTGACATTTTTATCGTTTGATAATATAAATAAAAATTTTTGTGATAAAATACAATATATTAGCCAACAAAAATCTATGCAAATAAAATAGACATAAGCGGTATCGAACCCCTTACCAAAAATGCTATACTTACAAATAACCGCTGCGTCCTGCGATTTAGATCGCTCGACCATCTTGCTTACAATATTCGTGCGGATTTAAATCATGCATAATTGCATAATGTACCATCTTCAATGGAAGGGATTATTTTTACAAAACGCTATTATTCTGGATAACGTTTTTACATTGCAACATCTTTTTGAAGACTGGGAAATGTACGTTTTTATTTTTTCGTAAGTACTTGAATACAAATAACACAGAAAAAGGGGGCCACCCGCGCACGTTGAAATTTTACCAAACTCGACTATAAAATGACATTTTTTTAATCAATCAGTTATTTATTGAAATATATGCCACTCGTAAAAGAACAAATGCATTTTTTTCTCATGGACAGGCTCTGATAGGCATTTACACTTATAAATTTCTTATCTATATTTTACATTTGATCTCAAATTTTGTATCCACATGGGGGCCTCCGTGGCCAAGTGGTTTGAGCATAGCGCTCAAAATCACAAGGCCTCTCACCTCTAGTCGGCACGGGTTCAATTCTCACTCGCGCCGATATCTGTGAGAAAGTTTACCAGTTTACTTTCGAAAGGTCGGTGGTCTCTTCATGGGTACATTGTATCTGGGTTCTCTCCTCCACCAACAAAAACTGGACGCCACCAGATACTTGTATGATACCGAATCGCATATTACTCTCCCCTTCGTTCTCTCTTACCACCCCTCTTTTTCTCTCTCCTCTCCTCTCTCCCTTTCTCATGCGGACCAGTTTATATGTATATGATCAATGTTGATATGTAGAAATTGACAATTTTGACTGTTTTCACATTTTCAAAATTCCAATATTACAAATGATTTGATTCTTCGTGTGTTTCATTTACAATATGTAGTAAATATGCATACTTTATATTATTACTCTTTATGAGAATGATTTTATTTTTGCCCTTCATTTTCACCCACTCGTACGCACTTCCTCACCTTGTTCACCCACCTTTCTGAATATTGAACTTCATTGTTTATTTAAGGAATGAATTTAATTTGGGGGCATAATCCACGAGTATAACCTATAATTTACTGCAAAAAGACAAAATACTAAAGTTTACATAAATACTAAAATATATATATATCGCTTGCACCGCGCAATAATTCACACAGCAACCACGACAAAGCGTGGAGCTGTGAAGGCAGCCATCTTAGTTCTATGGAGCCTATTTATCAAAATTGTAAACGTAGTTATTGAAGGAGAAGTTTGCTACGAACTTTATGAGAAAATACGTGTTGGCTTTGCATGTAATGTATATTTCGCTGCCCTTTAAAGATCGACTTTAAGTCGCTTCAACTGAGATTGAGAAAATACGGGAAACTGTATTATTTAGTCCTTGACAATGTCCTAAACAAGTCTTCAAATAACAAAAAATGCAATAATTTGAGGCTTTTAATTTTATGAAAGTTTCTACTACATAAAAACTTACCGTTGCAAGCAACATTGTCTTTAACATAAAATCCGACACAGGAAAATATTAAACAAGTTACTATACGCGATGAACATGTCAATGTCATTCGATAAAATGGGACGAATTTATCTTATTTATCCATCTATTTACGAGGATTGTTCGATATGTACTGTGTATTGTACGATATCTCAAAAGCATTCGACTCAAATAGCGAAATGAATATTACATCCCTTCAAAGTATTCTCCGCGGTTTGAAATAGATAATTAATCTCTGAATCCATTTCTGAAATGCGTCACGGTACGCTTATTTAGGTACACCTCTGAGGCACTGACTAATGGCTGATTCAAGGGCTTGTCGGGACTTGTAACGACGACCAGATAGGAACTTTTTAAGTTCAGGAAAACGTCGCTAGATCTGGGGAGTATGGTGGGTGTGGCAAGACGGTAACATTCTCCGACTTCAAAAATTGCTTCACAAGCTCAGATGTATGTGATGGAGCATTATCATGAATTAGACGAACATGCCTAAATCATGACACAGGGCGTCGTTTATGATAATTTCTTTAGCCTTTTTAGTAGTACTGACCTGTAACACTTTTGCCCTTCGGCACCGGAATTTGTACGGCTATACCATCACATGAGAAGAATATGCAATAAAGAACCTTCTTTGTGTTTGGCAACTACAGGCCTTCTGCCGTGTTTAGTTAGCCATATTTTATTTCCAAATTTTCTCACTGGTTCGAAATAGTGAACCCATTGTTCGTCACCGGTAACAATGTTTGCAAATTGTCTTTGATTGAATTTGGGAAACATTTCGAGCAATTGCTTCACGGTTTGTACTCGTACCCGTTTTCGGTCATCTATCAATATATGCGGTATATGCAGAAATCTTTCGCACTTTCAAAATACGCTTCAAAATGAAATGCACCTGCGATAGCGATATACCAACAGCTTTGGCAATATCACGTATCGTGTACCTGCCATCACTTTCAATTATTTCTCTGACTTTTGAGACATTTGCCTTGCCTGTTACAGTCACAGGTCGGCCAGATTTTGCTGCATCTTTGACGGACTCTGTGACAGTCAGAAATTTCTTTCTCCACTTACAAACTGTCTCATAAAATATCTTATTTGACCCATAAACTTCCCCCAGATCAATAAAAACCTGCATTACCGAATGACCGAGTTTTATGCAATCTTTTATATAAGCTCTAATTTCTTCAATATTCTCAACCCGTTTCCCAATCATTTTTACAACAGTGGCCAACGACCGTCTCTAATGAAATGACTGTAAGTTTAAAACTATGTGGAGCTGAAGCTCGTGTTTACACTATTGGAAAGGTATTGAATAGAGCTATTCAGGAGTATTATCACCCACGAAATCGTGGAAAGAGTTTTCGCGCTGTGGTACAATACACATTACGTATCGAACAGCCCTCGTATTTATTTTTTGCTTTGAGAGGTGGATCAAGCAATATCTCCCTTCCCAAAGACAAACGTATTTTAAAATTAACAAGGCAATGGTAGAAATACTTGGTATACTACTGATTTGGATGTAATATCTTTGTTTCAAACTATTATTCGAACATCATACAGAGAATATATTGATTTTTTTTACAGCAGTGATTTGCATACAAGCAGATACTATACGTCTTACTTAACATCGAGAAAACAATCTCAGTATGTTATTGCACACGTTGACTTTCTATTTCATAGAAGGCCCAAAACAGTGCTGCGATGTAAATTAAAAAGAAGGAAAGAAAAGTAGTTCTGGGTGATGGCTGTCAAGGGGTTGTGTCCCCATACCAAACCATAATATACAAAAATGATTTGCATTCCCTTATTTGAATTTGACCAGTGAGACACTATAATACAATAAGAATTAAATTGTTACAAGATATACGACGTAAATTATAACTGTTCCAATAGGGAGATTGTTTTAGGACTGTATTCCATAGACACCATTTCTAATAGCATGTAAACTACAGTGGCCAAGCTCGCTTTGTTATTACCACAAAAATAAATTCTTCTGTCAGTAGAAATTCCCAGCGATCATAGTCCACTTATGTGAAACACAATTTCAGTATTCACTAAAGTTTATGTCATTTGACAAATTCGTAGCGTTTGTCTACATTTAAGTAATATCTACCTCAAACTGAACAAGATTAATCCATTTGGTCATCATAAAATGACAGTAGATACAACATCACTAATACATCTACATACATGTAGATTTAAGAAATGAGATGATCATTACCTGCGTATGGTGTTTATATTTCTCAACTGATTCGATCGCAAGAGCTTGTTCTTCTTATGATCAGTGTTTAAATCGAGACAGGCTACTAACAAACAAGTTGATGTTAGAGGGATTTCAACAGTCTCGTTTAAAGGGGCATGGAAACGATCCTTATTTACATAACATACTTTCTTGTAACTCGAAAACTGACATTCAAATTTTTGCTGACCATTTAAAATATCTTAGTTAAGCATTATAAACAATTCATTTTGAAAATTTTAGCTCAAATCGTGTCCATGCCCCTTTAAAGTCAGCATTTCACAAATTTTATGGTCGTGATAACGATCTAGTTAGCCAATACAACAAATGATGCTGACGTCAGGCCGTTTGCCAGATCAAAAGTTAAGGCTCACGGTTAACAGGGGATACTTATTTCTCCAAGGCACCTGATCCCACCTCTGGTACATCCAGAGGTCCTTGCTTACCCAACTCTTTATTTATATTCTTTATAGAAATTATGAGATTGATCACTGTTTGGTATTTCGTTTTCACTTTTTCGTGATAACAACCAGACAATACACTATAGAGAACACAATTCTGAATACAGGTGTATCTGCACATATCAAAAACACCCACAACAATAAGCGCCCGGAACCAACTTTTGGTGGCTCTCTCAAAATAAATAATATCGTTATCCAGATTACCAGGTTAATTATCCCTGGTACTGAACGTGAAATCACACAAAAGACACTATGAATTTGCCAAATGACATCAACTTTAATGATAATTGAAAATAATAAAATAGAATTGTGTAAACAATCGTTGTAAGGACAAAGATTCTGATTGGTTCTTTGACTCGGGCACAGAAAACCACTGAAGACTGTTTTCTTTATTGCTATCAATCTTTACTTTTTCGGGTATGAAATACTGTATATTATTTGCTAACTCCTTAGTTTGTCGGGGGAATATGCTTGAGCGTATGCAAAACATATTTCCTTTAGCACCTTTCTGCACTTCCAAACATTAAGCGATAGTGATTTCAAGCACTTTGCAAACTTATTTGTAGTAGATTTCAGCTGAGAACATGTATTTCCTAAAAGATAATTCAGCAACGCTGCCTTTTCCGAGTTTGTCCAGGATTTTCGCATTGACAGGAGTGTCTCACTGGGTACACTACGAATTTGCCAAATGACATTAACTTCAGTGAATAATAAAATGGTGTTTTTCATACATGGACTATGCTCGCTGGAAATTCCCACCGACAAAAGAATTTATTTGGGGGGGGGGGGGGGGGGGGGGTAATAACTCAGTGAGCTCTGGCCCCTAAAACTGACATGCTATTAGATTTGGTGCCTATCGAATGCAGTTCTAAACTCCTCTTGAAAATCATCTACCATTTGGAACAGTTATAATTTGCATCGTATATCTTGTAATAAACAATGAAGTTCAAGAATAAAAATTTAAAAACATAATGATTGATTGAACGGGGTTTACGCCGTTTTGACAACATTTCAGCCATTTTACGGCGGTTAACTAACTAAAATATGTTTGGTTGTGAATGTTGAAGTTTCCCTGATGTGCCCTAGTGAGCCTACTTCTTCGACAATCGGGGAAACGATCTTTTGCGAGCCAAAAGGGTTGTGATCCTTAATACGGGACACCTTTTAACGTCCCATCCGACGGACAGGAAAGTTAAAAATACATACACAGGTAAAATACATATAATTTTGTGTATGTAAATAGTTGTATATTATAAAATGTTCAAATTTTTCTGTAATCGCATTCTTGTAAATATTTTATAATAAAATGATAGTCAGTATTTGTAAAAAGTTCTTGCATTGATTGCACGTTATTAAAAGTAAATTTTGTATGGCCGTAAAATTACTACATTCTGCAAGAATATGATATATAGTTAATGGACAGTCACTAGATAAACATTCGGGCTGAGTTTCTGTGTTAAGTAGATAGGAATGTCAATTTTGAATGTCCGATGCATATTCTTGAAATAATAACTTATTCGCCGCGTTTCATTAAACATAATGAAAACGCCAGATGACATCGCAAAAGACATTAAAAACATGCATCTTTGCAAATTGTCAAGGTATTAGCAATGTTTGTATCCTAAGTTATATTTTCAGAGAATGGTTGTATCCAGCGTTATATTTTAATTATCATTAATAGTCGTCTTAATTGCAAAGTTTTCTTTCTGACGTTTCTGTTATACATTTGTAATGATGTTGTCTTTCCACTGATGTAATTGAATTTCAGGTGGGTTTTTCTGTTTTCTAAAAAAAAAATGAGGAAAACGAACGACCGAGACCAATTTACACGAAATTTTCTGTGTTGAAGTGTTTCAGCAAGTGATAGGGCATCTGACAGAATGGTACATATCAATTCATTCAGACCAGAATTTATCTATCTATTGCGTCACTTGATAGGTTATATCTTATATATCTCCACGGGTATCTGCACTATCCACAGTAAATTGCCGTAGGGGAGGTTGTACTCCGCGTTAAAAGCACGATTGTATTCTGCTCAAAAATGGTTTTATCCAAGTGACTTGGCTACGGTGATGTTACTCGTGCTAATTGTTGACACGAATTTCCAGACGCTTTTCCAAACTAACGACGAGGTGAAAGCCAGTTTTGTCATCCTGAACCAATTTGCTGTTAATGAAAATGCACTTACTACTGAAAAAAAAAGAAAGTTAAACAATGCTGCGTCTAAATTATGATTTGCGAAATCCAGCACTCGGTATAGTGCAAGCAGATGTCAATCAGCGGGAAGTAGCTAGATGTTTTAACGTCCACCATTGAACGAAAAGTCGATTGATACGACGTCATGGCCAAACTGGGTCCATAAATCGTCGCCCAAAACCTGCTCGACCATTTGTGACAACACAACGTCAACAGACATTCATACGGAACGTCACTTCTGCAGCAGGTTTACGGTTGCCGCAACGACGGCGAAGAAAACAATTAGACGCTATGGTAGGGCAATTTTCCGTAGAACAGAAATATAAAGATTTACAACTTAAGTCCAAACATCGACGTTACAGGGTACGGTGGGCCTGACAGCGGTTAAATGAACGTCAAAATTGGACACATGTCTTGTTTTCGGATAAGTTAAGACTGAAATTCACTATTGAAGACGGCAGAATACGAGTTTACTGACGTGTGCACTACGTAGATAGTTGCTTGCTTGAACGAGACAGATTTGGCCGATGTAGCGTCATGATTTGGCGCCCGATTAGTATAATTGTTTGCTCCCATTTAGCCATTTTGCACGGAAACTGATCAGCGGTATACAGACGACATTCTGCAGCCGGTATCTGCACCATTCATAAAGCAGCACAGACAAGGCAACAAATTAGTTTTAAAGGAGGACACACTGCGAGATTGACACGGAATTTTCTTCAAAGAAATGGCATAAAGGTCCTTGATTGGACCGCGATTCCCCCAGACCTTAATCCTTAATGTTTGGAACGAGCTTGGTAGACATGTGCACAGCCCAACTTCAGAATCCGCACCAACTGAGAAGAGCGTTGTTGGAAGAGTGGCAGAATCTAATTCAAAGAACCTTTCGGACGATTTTTCAGTCATGTTACCTACGCGTCGCCATAAACGCTAATGGTGGACATATCCGGTATTAGTGAATTGAACCAGAATTTTTGCCCACCACTACTGCCTTTGATCTCATTTGTAGCCCCTCGGGGAACAGCATTAACGGTTTAAATTGATGGATATAAGATTTTATTTATCAAAGATTGCATACCTTAAAATACGATATGTTTCAAATGAAGAAATAAAAATAAACCCGGTGTTGCGGTTTTCTTAAAAGAAGTTTATCATTAGTGTGTGTGTGTCAAATTTTCAGTGATGTTTTGCAATTGTATTATCCTTTTCAAGACAAAATATCGATGAATATTGGTAAGCATTATTAAATGGAAAGCATTTACAAACTTGCCTTTAAAATGCCGTAGTTTTCATTTAATATTAATAACAATTACGGTGTGATCGACTTGTAAACTTTCCCATGAATTATATTAAATATTTTCAATATAAATGAATGTTTATGCAATTAGTACCGCCTTGCACTGTGTTCAATGTACCCATCAGAATATATATTTATTACGTATCAAAGGGGATTCCGGGGGGAAAATGTACAAAGCCTACCTACCCTAACAGTGTTGATTGTTGCTTTCCGCCACACTCGACAATTTTTCAGTTATCTGGTGGCGTCCAGTTTTTATTGGTGGAGGGGAGAACCCAGATACAATGTACCTGGGAAGAGACCACCGACATTGCGAAAGTAATCTGGCAAACTTTCTCACATATATCGGCGCGTGCGAGAATCAACCCCGCGCCGACCAGAGATGAGAGGCCTTGTGATTTTGAACGCCATGCTCTTATCACTCGGCCCCCACCTACCGTAACAGATACCATGACAGACAAAGACATGATTCTAAGAGAAAAGATTCAGTAACCGTATAGATGATGAGGTACAGCAAGGGTATGAAAATAAAGGCTTTCTATTCTAATAATTTGCAGATGATAAACACGTGTGTATTTATGGGATGTTTGTAAACGTAGCAATTCCGAAGTAATTAACATCAGGAGTTGTTCGATTCTTGGTTTACAATTATACATAAAAAATGGCAGCCCGGGTTTAACGTCTTCTAACACGTCCATTCAAATAAAAATTAGTTTTCTGACAGAGCTCATTTTACAGATGCATACAACAATGAAGACACTGCTCAATCCACGTACAGTCTTATGTTTAATGTATGACGTCCATGTTTAACTACCGTTGATATGATATGATACTGAGATCATAAAGGAAATAACAATTAACTGTAACTGATTTATCATAATGTATATATACATGTTTAACAATCATATAGCCCCCATTGTATTCCCGTGGGGATCCGGGTAAGAATAGGTCCCAAGTACCAATTGCTTGTCGTAAGAGACGACTAAATTGGGCAGTCCTTCGGGCGAGATCGCAAAACCTGAGGCCCTGTGTCACAGCAGATGTGGTACGTTAAAGACCCCGGCGGCTTAGATACCATAAGCGTCGAACATAGGCATCCCTTCACCGGCAATGGTTACGTCTCCATATGAGTGAAAAATTCTCCAGTTGGGATATTATTTCTTATAAGGTTTGTAACTGTATAATGGGTTGATCAATCTCATAGACGGCGAGACGAAGCCGAGTCGTCTATGAGATTGATCAACCCAATATATATCAGTGGACAGTCAGTTAAAAACCTAATAAGCGATTTATAGGACATTATGTGATAAGTCGACACGTGCACAAGAACTGATAATCACGATATTGAATGTAAAGACGTCTATACTTGTTAACAATAAAAATATATCGAGAGTATTAAATTCAACATTAAATGTGTTTAAATCTGGTAACAACCCCCTTCCAAGTATTTGTGTCTACAAACAGTTTTAAAACCTGAAATTTCAATATTTCGGTAGTAACAATGACAAGGGCAGTATCCGATATAAAAAGAGTGCCTCCCCCCTCCCCCCCCCCAATCATTCTGCAGGTTAAAACAGCTTGGAAACTGTAAACATGTTATGATATGTTACTTCTAGCACACGAATACTCTTTCACCATATCCAATTTACTGTTCAAAAAAGAGGAATCATTTCTATGCCAAGGCAAATTGTCTCCAGTGAATATTCATTTACAATGTGTTTCATCTTCTTTACGTTTCGTGCCGTGTGGATCCAGATTGTTAGAACAGATCCTCAGTACCCCTTGCTTTTCGCAAGAGGCGACTAAATGGGGCGGTCCTTCGGATGAGATCGCAAAAAAACCGAGATCCCTTATCACAGCAGATGTGGCACGATAAAGATCCCTCCCTGCTTAAAGGCCCTGAGCACCGAGCATAGGCCTAAATTTTGTAGCCCTTCACCGGCAATGATGACGTCTCCATATGAGTGAAAAATTCTCGAGCGGGACGTTAAACAGTATATAATCAATCAATATAAAAGTTAGTGTCCCAACATTTTGTCCACTTTCACACAATCGATATTTCGTCAAAATCTGCACTCTCGCCTTTTACCGTCAAGTAGGCTTAGTCTTTAAAAATCCTCGCGACATCTTTGCTCACTTTAAATGATTTGTTGCTATTCAGTTTCTCGAACGAGTCCTATTTAACGCAAACACGACAAATCTGACGTCACACAAAGGGCTCTATTTTAAACGTACATTGACGAGGCCCTCAACAGGGGCTGTATGATTTATAAGATAAATAATAGAAATAAGACTGATTCGGTTATGATTCCGCCAGATTGTCGACTATTAGATCTATGGACATAGTGATATGGACGGGAGTCACGTGGCACAATTAAACTATGGAAAAAGGGACATTTTAGTCCGAGTGAAATACAATCAACCAACCTTTATGTTTGTTTGTTTGTTTGTTTTACGTCCCGTCGAGAATTGTTCATTCATATTGAGACGTCACCAGCTGTAGGTGAAGTACCACAAATTTATACCTATGCTTAGCGCTCAGGACCGTAGCAGTGAGGGTTCATTAACGTGCCAACGCCTACCGTGACACGGGACCCCCGTTTTTAAGGTCACATCTGAAAGACCCGTGATTCTCACTTCTAAATGCCGAGCGTTTGGCGAAGGAGCAATCACTACCTATTTTTCGTTTTAGGATTGAGCGGGGCTCGAACTCACGACCTCCCGGTTACGAAGCGAACACCAGCCTTCATTGTAAATATGGAAGCGCTATTGAATTACATGTCCGTCCGTCCTTCTGTCCGTCATCACCTTGGTTGGTTGGTTGTTTTACTTATCATCGCAAATTTTTCACTCATACTGTAACGTCAATAGCTGTAGGTGAAGTATCACAAATTCAGCACTCAGCGCCGTAGCAGTGAAGGGTTCTTTAACGTGCCAACACCTGCAGCAACCTCCGTTTTTAAGGTCTTATCCGAGAGACCCTTGATATTCACTTGTAATTGCCGAGCGTTCTCTACCTATGTTTGCTATTTAGATTTTACGAGGCCATGGTACTAACTGGGCTCAAATTAAAGACCTCAGTTACGAAGCGAACGCTTTATCACTGTACTACCGCGACCGTTGTTACACATTATCATGAATCATATTCAACCTGACACTTTCATATTTTATACAAATGTAGTTGAACATTAAAGGAAGATACCTACATGCAATGTATCATCAGGCCAAAGATCATTGTCACAATGTACCTTAGATGTCTAACTTTATTCTGCTTACATTATGTCGCGATAAGTTAAAAGACCTACAATAAAAATTCAATATACACTTTCAATATGATACAGTATCTTGAAAATTTTCAGCGCACAGCTTTCATATTTTACAGAGAAGCGGTTGTTTATTAAGAGAAGACATTTATAGGTTATAGGCGTCTGTCCATTGACTTGTTTGGTTTCCAATCATTCTTTCCGTTGTGACTCACTATATTGACCAGCTAACAAAGGTTGTAACGACATATTGTATTTGTTTGTAAGGCTCATTTTCACAACTATTTTAAACGAACTTGGCATTTATTCCACATTTGGTAATTCAACTTAAACTCCCACTGCCCTTTCAAAAGAAGAAAATCATTGATTGATTGATTGTTGCTTTCCGCCACACTTAATAATTTTTCAGTTATCTGGTGGCGTCCAGTTTTTGTAGGTGGAGGAGAGAACCCAGATACAATGTACCCGGGAAGAGACCACCGACCTTCCGAAAGTAAACTGGCAAACTTTCTCACATAAATCGGCGCGAGCGAGAATCGAACCCGCGCCGACTAGAGGTGAGAGGCCTTGTGATTTTGAGCGCCATGCTCTAACCACTCGGCCACGAAGGCCCCTCAGTTTTAAACACATTTAGTATCACAGTCAACTGGACAAATGGATATGAGTTACCGTACCTATATTGGAATCTTAAACTTCACAGAAGTCCTTACAGACATAGATACATTGCTGGATCCAGTCAATGTTCGACCAAGCCCCTGTCTTTACTCCTCACGAAAATATTAACAGCTGTGAACAGTGGCGTAGCTAGCATTGAAGGGAAGTGTACGCACAGTTACAAATCCAGAATAGGCTGGGGTCGTCATAAAGTCACCAGTGGGTCCAGGGAACGGTCTTTGCGGGGGCTCAGGGAGCAAAGCCCCCGGAAACTCATGGGTTTTGAGGCTTATTAGGTTACATTTATGAGTTGTTCTAGCTATAAAATCATGCATAATAAAAATCATTTTTGTAGTTGTCAAATTGATGTGTACTCCCGAGCGTAAAGAAGTGTTTTCAATGATAAAGACACTGTAATAATTTTGGCCCCACCCTAGAACCAAAACCCTTACTCCCTCTGATCATCTTTGTTGAGGACTATCTACTCAGTTAGTTTCAATTTAGTATCAACAGCACTAAAGAGATTTTTTAAATGTTTTACACATAACGCTGTATGCCAAGCTTGGCCCAGCCCTAGAGTCATAACTTCTACCCCGGGGACCACGAAATTTACAATTTTGGTAGAGGCCTTCCTGCACTACATGAATATGTTTCGGTTTTTGTTACTGATATGCGTTTGTTGAGAAGATTTTTAAAAATTGGTCAATTTTGGCAGTTTTTTAACCTCAGAGATGCAGGAGTCCTAAAATTTATAATTTATGTCCGCCTTGTTCCAAAGATGCCTCATAGTAAATTTAGAAAGAATGAAAATGGCAGTTATCAAGAAGTTAAATATACTCTCTCAAAAAAGAAACGCAACATGGGATAAATATTTTAAAAAGCTGTTTTTTTTTGATAAAAATAAATGTGTTTGAATATAAAAAATATATGATTCAATAAATTTAAATCCCAATTGAAGAATTGACACTGAGTTCATTTAAATCTATTCAACCATGAGCGGCTTAGGACAATTGGCGTGACATGCCATCGGTACATCGTGTACGCAAACCCGCACGACTTTCACGTGTAAATCATGGGTAATTCCAAAGCGGGTACTTTGGGTATAAAAACTCGGTATTTCTTTTCATAAGCGCAGTCGTTAAATTAAATCCTGACGAGGTGACACTATGCCGAGGTTAGACGCTGCTACCCGGAATATCGCTATCGGACGAATCCTGGCCGGTGAATCCCAGAATGTTGTTGCTAGAGGTTACAACGTCCATCGCAGCACGATTTCCCGTCTCTGGCAACGATACCAGCAGCAGGGTACTACTGATGACCGCCCTCGTTCTGGCCGACCACGGGTCACCAATGCCGCACAGGATCGATACATCCGGTTGCTCCATCTACGGAACAGGACCTTTGCTGCTACATTAACATCTAATCGCATCCCTGGTTTACGCAGAATTTCCGTACAGACGGTACGAAATCGACTCCGTGCTCATGGATTGCGCGCCAGACGACCGCACGTTGGAGCCACTTTGAGGAATCGACACCGCCAGGCAAGGGTCAGATGGTGTAATACGGTTCGTATTTGGAACTTACAAAACTGGAGAAGAGTGTGGTTTAGCGATGAGTCGCGGTTTCAGTTGGAGAATAGAGATGGTCGCATCAGGGTCTATAGACGCCGAAATGAACGTTTCGCGCAGAATTGTGTCGTTGAAGTGGACAATTTCGGTGGAGGTAGTGTAATGATGTGGGCAGCTATCTCCTACGCCAGAAATACACTGCTCGTGCACATTCCAGGCAACTTAAACGCTGTTCGGTATCGTGACGAGATTCTGAGGCCGCACTTATTGCCAGCTATGAACGTCAGAAGGGAGGTGTTTCAGCACGATAATGCCTGTCCGCACACGGCACGCATCACTACTGACTTTTTAGACCAACAGAACGTTAATGTGATGCGTTGGCCGGCCCGTTCTCCGGATCTGAATCCGATAGAGCATCTGTGGGATGAATTGGACCGTCGTGTGCGCCAACGTCAACCAGCGCCGCAAAACCTTCGTCAACTTGAGCAGGCACTCCAGCAGGAATGGCAGACAAGCCCGTGTGAGAACTTTAATCGCGTCCATGCCGAGACGAATTACAGCTGTGTTACAGGCTAATGGGGGACACAACAGATATTGACTCTCGAACTGTGATAACTGATCGTTATGTGATAACGGGGTCCATTTTTGACATAAGTGAACGTTGGACAATAATTGTGCCAGGTTTCATGTTTCTATCTATCTTATTTATTTGGTAAATGATTATTGAAATATGTGAAGTAAATGCTATTATTTTCTATGTTGCGTTTCTTTTTTGAGAGAGTATATGTTCAATTGTTAACATTTAGTCACTTTTCATTTTGGACCCACCCAGATACCAAAGGATACCTTGGGATCATGAAATTTACAATTTGTTAATGGGCTATCTGCTCTTTCTAAATATTGATTAGTTCAATTTAGTATTAATAGCAGTAAATTGACATGTTACCAGTATTTAAATGTTTTACAAATAAACACTATTTACAAAGTTTAGGTCCACCCTGGAGTCAGAACCTCTGCCCCGGGGATCATAAAATTCACAATTGTTTTAAAAGCTTTCCTGCTCTATATCACTTTGCATTTAGTTGGGTTTTTTTTTTACATGGGAGAAGATTTTTATAAACTGGTTATTTTTTGGCCCTTTTTTTTTTTGCCCCTCCACTAAGGACTCAGGGGTACAGGAGACCTGAAATTTACAATTTATGTCCGCCTTTTCCTAAAGTTGCTTCATACCAAATTTGAAAAGAATTGGAATGTAAATTATAAAAAAGAAGTTAAAAATATTCAGGTGTTAACGCAAGACGGACGATGACGGACGCAGACCAACTGCAATAGGTCACCTGAGTTATCAAGCGATCAGTCATTCAAAAAATTACTTAGTTAAACACCACTCTGATTCTACGCACAACTACTCTGAAGTTGATATTGAGAAGATGCTGGAGTTCCCCATTGACAATATCTTCGTAGTCTCTGGTGATCAGGTTTTCCAACAATCTGTTGGAATTCTCATAGGCACGAAATGTGCTCCTTTATTAGTTGACCTGTTTTTATATTCTCATGAGGCAGAATTTAATCAGAAGCTTCTACATGAAAAGAAAACTATGTTGTTGTGGCAATAATTATTTTCATTCATATCCTCATTCGAGATATCTCAGTGAACTGGAAATAGGACAACACAGAGTCTTCCACATCTGCTTCGTACTTATACATTTTATTGAACGTAGATGTTAACGGCAAACTAACAACTCAACTTTGTGACAAATGGGTGACTTTAGCTTCTCAATCGTCAAATTCCTATATTTATGTAGCAATATTCTGTAATCACCGACATGCGGTGTTTTTGTCTCTCAACTGATTAGATATGCAAGAGCTTGTTCTGTGTATAACTAGTTTTTATATCAAGGCAGGGTACTGACAGCGAAGTTGATGTTACAGGGGTTTCAACAGTGTCATTTAAAGTGAGCATTTCGCAAATTCTATGATCGTTAATCTAGTTTGCCAATACAACTTGTCATCGAGTGAAATGCTGTCTGACGTGTTTCATACCAGTTGTTGACCTCGGATTATTGCGTTTGCCTGATCAAGATATAGGACTCACAGCGGGTGTGACCTGTTGACAGGTTATGTCCATTCTTCCTAGGAACCTAATCCCACCTCTGGTATGACCAGGGGTCCGAGTTTGCCCAACTCTTAATTTTGTATTCCTTATAGGAGTTATGAGATTGATCACTGTTCGTTATCTTCACCTTTTCATTGAACAGTTTTGAAAACAAAAAAATGCAGTCATATTTTATTTAAAAGAAGACTTAGAGTTATTAGTAAAATGTCACGTTTACCACAGATCCTCCCATTCTGTTGTTGAATATTTTGGATTTGGAAAAACGAAAATAAATCAGTCATCTGGTAATGAATTATGTGTCTTGTATTTGTAATATTCCACAAGGGTTTTTCTGACTGAGACAGTTTTTTCTAAAACAAATAATATGATTGATTTCCAAAGACCTTGACAATCTTAATAATACAAATAGACTTGTTTATGCGCATTTCTAGTTTTAAGTAAAGAAAACAAAGTAACCACTAAACGAGCAAAGTGAAAATAACAATTCATTTATCTGCGTGATTCCTACATATAATTGTATGATGATATCATTCAATCCTTAGAAAATGCACCCGCTGAATATTGATTAAACATCCGTTATATTTAAATCTGCGTAGGTAGTAATCATTAAATCGTTTGAAAGAAATGCATCTTGAGCAAGTAAATTTACTGCGTGCAGAAATCGGGAGAGGTTGGATGATTGATACTGCAGAATTTCACCTCAAGAAGATGACTCGTAGACAGTTTCTGGTTTTATCAGCGCAATTTATCGAGTATTCATAATTAAAACACTAGATAAGGTACACATATTAAATCTGCTTTAATCAATCATTCACTATATACATTATAATCCAAGGTATTATTGAAGAAATTACCTCGTATAATAATATATATACATATATTACATTTTGTGTACTACTGTAACATACACCAGAGATAGGAGGTACACATCAATCGTCCTTAGGTGGTCGTATTTTCCTCGAGATTGTTTCAAAACCTTGACGAGAATACCATTTGCTGATTAAAAGAAAATCGGTAAACTGAAACCATAATTGGTATTGATAAGACATCTTTATGATTTGTAGATCCTGGTGTCATTTAAAATTCAGAAATATTTGTTTAATATATTCATAGTGTGTGTGGTATATATATATATATATATATATATATATATATATATATATATATATATAACCCAAAAATTCTGTATTTGCAGGTAAGAGTTGTTTTAAATCAGTCAGGATGGACGTCTTTATGTGAATCGTGTGATCTTCTTGCCATTAGGTTGGCATCATTCAATCAAATTTTGGATCCATGGGTTTACATTTTATTGCGAAGGGAAAACATCATATGTTTTGTGAAGCGCACAAGAAGATTTAAGTTGACATTCATACGTAGTTTGTCCAGGATTCACAGTTACGGAAATGAAAGAATCGCAATCATCAGACGAATATTACGTCACCGGAAGTCATCGCACAAAGAAACTAATGAGGATGAGGTGGAAGTTAATGATAACTTGATGTCTAAAAGTGATATTCAAGAAATAGGCCAAGAACTACATGTGAAAGACGGGGATTTCCATTGTCAGTTCTATGAAAATTTGAATAAAGCTTAGAATAAAACAGTTTACACATTATAACTTTTGTTACTCTTTCAGTGGAATAATTCAGTTGAATTAAAGTAGACTAGGATCCAAATAGACTACCAATTCTGAATAAAAATGTTTAATGTTTTGATATAAGAATTTTTACTTGCCCTGGAATAATGCAATAGATTTAGAATTAGAATACTCTTCAGTTATAAAACTTACTTCTTTGATGATAAAATCCTGCTTAATATTACTTTTGGACTATTTGAATACTATAAACAATCTTTTTTCCCTTGTTTTATAATCCATCTAATTGATTAGAAACGACAACGTTACTTCCTTTCTGTGATGTCATAAGAGATGTCGTATGGATGCCAAATTAACATAAACTTAAATAATTGATTCTTGTTTTTCGCCTCACTCAACAATTTTTCAGTTATCTGGTGGCGACCAGTTTTTATTGGTGGAGGAGAGAATTCAGGTACAAGGTACCGGGGAAGAGACCACCGACCTTCCGAAAGTAAACTGGCAAACGTTCTCACATCTATCGGCGCGAGTGGGAATCGAACCCGCGCCGACTAGAGGTGAGAAGCCTTGTGATTTTGAGCGCATTACTCTAACCACCTGGCCACGGAGGGCTGAACTCAAATAATGAATGATAGCTTTAATTATATGAAGATATCATAAATGTTCCTCTCATCAATTGAATTAATGAGCGCTTATTATTGCACCCATTAATTGATTTAATACGCGCATCAACGCCTACCGTGAAACAAGATCAATTTGATGGAAATATTGCTCGCAAAAACTTATTTAGAGCTCGGTATAAATGATTTGATGATCTATTTAATTCATTTGAAGTTATCTTTAATTATTTACAACGCATATGTATAAGGAATTAATGTTCGTATCAATTCTGTTAAAGAGAGCAACAATTCAGTTAAAGAGATCATTAATTCAATAGTGGATATGTTGAATTGAAGGTATTTCTAATTATAAAATTGCTCTCTCTAAGAGAATTATTGTGCGCATCAAACGAATTAATGATTAATTCATTTGGAAAGCAGTAATTCAATTACTGCGCGCATAAATTGAATTATTGTTCGCATTAATTGAATTGATGAACGCAGTAATTGAATCATTGGTCTATTCAACTGAATATGTAGAGCGCATCAATTCAATTTTTGATACCATCAATTCATTTGAAGAGAACAACAATTTAATTATAGTGCGCATCAATTTAGCAAAATAATTAATGCTATCATCAATTCAATTAATGCGCGCAATAATTCAGAATTGAAGATATCATTAATTATTTTAAGATATCTTTAATTGAATTGTTGTGCGCATCAAATTTATTGATATCTTCAAATAATTAAAGATTTCTTCAATTATTTGAGTTAATATTAATTTGGCGCTCCATCTTCTCGTTTTTCGTCAAATGGCATATTCTACCAGGGATTAACATTTCAGTATTTAAGTATCATAAAACCCTACATGTTTGAGTTAATTAAGAAAAGTCTGCTTTTGATAATAGTAACCTTGTTCGGACGATTCGCCTCAGATGAAGATAACTCGGCTGAATTGGGACCTTCACAGCCGGCAGCCTGAGGCAAGTCCAGATAACTGGTAGTTTCACTCAAGTGTTAGATATTGCATGAAATTTTTAATATTTATCAATTCTAACGATTTTTTCAGATCCAGCGATCTGTGGCAGATCTGATTTTACTTTCACATTATTTATGTTAACTTGTAGTAATTGGCAATGCCTACTTTATTTTTGTCCGGTACCTTTGATGACTGTTGTTACTGCCCCAGTTACTATATAAAGCAGTGCAGCAGACAGCTCGGCGAAACGAAGCAGCTGGTCAAGCTAGCTACTCATTCCCTGTACTGGAATTCCGTTCGTCCGTCTGTGGTTATCCCTGGTATCAATTGTTCCTTTATTTAATTACTGCTGGGTTTACAGATAGGTCGTATAGTTTAACATATATTTAATATTTATCATTGTTGTACTGGTAATAAATTCATAAAGTATTGTTAATCTTATTTCCATATCAAAGTTCATAATCATCGTGTAGTTTGGTCACACATAACACAACACGAAGTACCGACTTTACGATAGCCAGACCTGCTACACATTATTCGTAAAGTTCATTAGAACAATTACAGGTGAACTGACATGGGCATACAATTTTGCAGGTGCGACGTACATACAACCCCTCTCCTTTTTTGAACTTTTTTTCAATATCTCTTACTTGCAAAGTCCTTATTTTACATGCAAAGTTTGATTAACTAGCTGGTTGCCCCCACCCCCACTTTTTTTTATAGAAGTAGTGAAGGGTAGTTGAAATGTAAGTTTCAAGTGATGAAATGAATACATGTATTGAAAGATCAACCTTTTGAGGCAGAAGTATCCAAGTAAACTTCTTTTCTCTGCCCCTTCCCACCCCCAGTGTTCAACCTTAACGTCTGTCGGTCGGACGGAGACTGACAAATAGTCGGAAGGATTGTGGATAAAAAACAGTCTGTCCGTTGTGCCGGTAGGAAAAAATCACATTTGGTTTAAGAACAAACGAGAAATTCCAACTAAAAACCCAACACTCTTGTTCTATGTTATCATGTATATATATATATATTTATTGCTTTTATTTTTATTACATTTCATTTTCATTTTAATCCATCTTCATTTATTTATTTATTTATTTTTACCTCTAGTATCATTGTAAATATTCTCGCCGCGGGAACCACTTCCCTCGAAATAGCTTGCTTTATGAAAATTCCAACTTATTCCACTTCTATTTGAGGTTCACTAATTCATTAATCTCAAACATAAATCGCGTGTGACATAAATCGTTAGCATTCCATCAATATTTCCAAAATAAAACGAAAACCAACCTACAAAGTGAAGACTGTTAAATTAACAATACAGAATAGAATGTAAAACAGGAAATTTTCACGTCATTTTAACATATTATGTACTATTCCAGTGAGATGCGATATTACATGCGATATTAGTATTTTCAAAGGATGTTAGGATTTCAGTCGATAAAATAAATGTTCTTTAACGGTAATGAAAGATTTAAGTACAATCTGATTAATATATTTGTGTAGATTTCGCTTAGAAATACTTTCGACCAAATCTAAATCTGAACAAGCCCGTTGAGAAATATCTGAGCCCAAGGTGTATAAGGTGCGAAGGTCCTAGGGATGTTAACCGAGGGTCGTGCCTGTAGGAGTACACTCATAACACACTAGCTTAAAAATGAACAAGGATTCTGAGAGTACATACATGTTCCCTACCGCCCCACCCCCATTAATGTTGTCGGATGTACTATTCGAGAGACTGCACATTTGTTGTCGTTTGATCTTGAACTATGACCTAAAATATCGGTACCAAGTCACCATGTTTACCAGTATCGAATTATTTTGATGTTCCGTTGTTCAAACTGTTGACGCATGTAGTTTTTATTAGGGATGAAATAGTCGTAATTTTTAAATTAAATTACCCCGTGGGCATCCGGGTTGTTAGAATAGATCCTTAGTACCCCTTGCTTGTCGTAAGAGGCGACTAAATGGGGCGGTCATTCAGATGAGACCACAAAAACCGAGGTCCCGTGTCACAGCAGGTGTGGCACGTAAAAGATCCCTCCCTGTTCAAAGGCCATAAGCGCTGAGCATAGGCCTAAATTTGCTGCCCTTCACCGGCAATGGTGACGTCTCCATACGAGTGAAAGATGCTCGAGCGGGACGTTAAACAATATTTAATGAATCAATTAAATTCAATTTATAGTCATGTAACATATATCTTAAATGTTACATAGTAAACTCTACTTATAAAACACAGCCAAGAAAATTCGGGACTACGTCATCGTGCTAAGAACCATTTGCCTAGTTTAGATGCAGTTCAGAACGCATCAAATCTGGGTCACCGTTTTTGCTAAAAAATAAGTAGGGGAAATAATCATGCAGATGGAACACAAAACAACACATCGATTTAACATTCATATTTGCATTTTTATTACTTATAAATGACTTCTAAACCCTGCTCGTAATACTACTTACTAGGCTACCAACTGTTCGAAAGCTGATTTTTCAGTTGAATTGCAGGAACGCGGTAAATTGAGTACTGCAGACTGATCAATTTCGCTCACAGACTACAGAAAAATACTCGCGTGATTAACAGATTTGGTATAAATTTTCACTGATAAGTTCCTTTTGTGATTGATGAGCTTGAACTGTTAAATGAATGAAATGATTGTTTACACAGTGAGAGACCGAATTTCGTCGACGGCCTCTATTTAGATACCCTACTTTTACAGCCTTTTCATCGGAACTTGATCCCGATCCCGATGAATTTAAAAACGTAACGATATAAAAATTAATATCTTTTACACCTGTCCATCAAATGGTACGAAATTCGAACTTGATCTGTAGTTTACTCTGAAACTACATCGCAAGTTTCAAATGAATCCTTGAAAGCATAACGGACAAAAAATTTGGAAAACCAATGGGGCTGACTGCAGAGGAACAGACGGACAGCCATTGAAGAAGACTATAGTCCGTTTTACGAACTGGTAAGGCACTAATATATAAAAATTACTTCAAATTTTATTGGAAAACTTTTTACGAACGAGTTAGGAGGCATACATCTCAAGACACTTATTTTGTATTTGATGACATTTTAGGTAAAGAGTCTGATGTTGTAGAACAAAAATTTAAAAAAAATTAAGAAAACAGTTGAGAATGATGACTCGGATTTATCTGATTATGAATGTGATTTATCACTGTCTAATATTCGGAATATTCCGGATAAATAAAAATCAATTACCAAGCTTGCATTCTAATATTTTTAATATTAAAAATTAAATTCACGTTACATTTTATTTTCAGTTGCATGGTTAGTGGTCCTGTGGAACAGTGAGTTTTTAAAAATTTTAGCTGTAAACGCCACTTTTCAACTTTTATTATTATTATTATTATTATTATTATTGAAAAACGATGCTACGTGCTTGCGTATTTTTTCGATTAGATTCTTTATTATATACTATTTTATATGAATTTCAACCATAACTATTCGTATGCCAATTTCCATATTTTTCATAAAATGTCTGAAGCTTGCTGATTATTACTTTAGTCTGAAAAAATTAATCTCATACGCAATGATCGTGTAGCATCCGACCAAACTGCTGAAATGTGTGTCATTGAAAGCGAAGATCTGGATCTCGCGTCAGTCAACCCGCAGTGTACCCCATACGATAACGGTGAACATTGTGCGACTCCGTCACCCTCGAACGAACCACAGGTAAATGCGCCTTGCGAGAATAATCCTTTCCCTGGAAAAACGCCTGGTAGATCCAAGGGCACTAAACCGCTGAACAGATCAGTGAAATTCAATGGAAAGTCGTGTTCCATCACCGTCAACGATCATTCCTTCAATGACCGTCCTAACGAGAACGAGAATGAACAAGACATTTTTGTTGGAGTGACGTATAAAAAGACAGCCAGATATTATCTTTCCGGCATTGGTAAAAAATCAACCCGACTTGGTATCCTCAGTTACATAGAAAGAATGGGTGTAAAAACAACCCATCTTGTGATTTTTAAGCCAAAACATGGACGTTCATTGTTGACAGCGAAAGTAAATGTACCCATTCAATACGCGGACCAGATAGAACATCCAAAATTCTGGCCCAAAGGCGTGAAATGTAGACCATGGATGAGCATCAGAGACTGGGAACAGAAATGCAACGCTCAATTCTCTAACGAGGATTGGGATTCCTATCTCCAAGATGAGTCTGAGTAATATCCGAGCGAATTCAAACTCTCAGCCATTTTAGATCTCTTTTTTTATCTGCATGTTGCTTTCACTAATTATTTATAACACCATGGTTGTCATCATGTCGTGGAATGTGCGTGGAATTATTTCATCCACATTATGTCTTTCGTCATTGTTAGAGAAAGAAAAGTGTGACATTGTAGTTATCTCTGAACATAAACTTAGAGAAAACACCAAAGGTTACCTAAATTCGATTCACAAAGATTATCATAGTTTTGTTAAAATTGACACAGAAAACACTTCTCATCAAAATTCTAATATGTATGGTAGAGGAGGTGTTGCAATTATGTTTAGAAAGTCATTGTGTTTTTCTGTCAAAGAAATTGAATGTTCAGAATCCAATCGAGTACTAGGTATTCAAATTCAAGATGCAAAAGGTTGTGTTGCATATATTCTTGGTGTTTATCTACCACCAGACAATGACATTGAAGCATTTGAACATGAACTTAACGTAGTTGACAGCCTGTACGATTATTACTCTGAGTATGGTAAAGTCATTATTGCAGGTGATATGAATGGCAGTATTATTGACCTCTGCAACACAAACGTACGAAAATCAAAACTACTGTTAAATTTTGTATCCAAGTACAATTTATCCATCCCGAATACAGACTTTGTGGCAGAGGGTGAAAAGTTTACCTTTGTACAAAAATTAACAACGTTAGATTATATTCTTTTTGATAAGTACGTTCTGGAAAATCTACAAAATTATAGAATTATTCCTGAAGGCACGTTCTCTACAACGTCAGACCATTTGCCTGTCATTGCAACTATAAACTTCAATATGCCGATGCATAAACTTAAGTTCACTCAATCACGATTACCCGCTTGGCACAAAGCTACTCCCGAGGCTATTGCAAAATACCGAAACAACGTAGATATCGCTTTAGAAAATTTGTTACAAACTAACATAAATAATGAAGCTAGTCTGGTCGAATATATCCGTACTATTACGGATATCCTCCATAGATGTACTAAGGAATCCATTCCATTTACATCCTTCAATCCCTTCACCCGTCCAGAGTGGACAAAAACCGTTAAAGATCTTCACACAATCGAGCGTTCTAAACGTCGTGTGTGGATATCTGAAGGGCGACCTCGTGGTATGAACTTCTCATCATACCGAGATTATAAACGGGCAAAACGACAATTTCGTAATGCTCTTAACGAAGAACATGAAAAATACATGCATCAAGTTTATCATGACCTAGATCATGCAGCTGAATGTGACATACGGTTATTTTGGAAATTAGTTAAACGTAGAAAAACAAGGGCTTCAAGAATTTACCCCGATATAGAAGATGAAAATGGTGAGAAATACAATGATCCCAATAGTGTAGCGGAAGCTTTTGCTTATTATTTCCAAAAAATTTATACTCCTCTTGAGGATAAACATTTTGATTTGAATTTTAAAAATGAAGTTGATCACAATATTAGCAATATTAAAAAAGAATGTAAACTTGACGCTGGTAATCTACCCGGTGGTGAAATAAAACTGGAAGAACTAGCATCGGTTATAAATAGTTTAAAGTTGCGGAAAGCACCAGGGTATGATTTCTTAACAAATGAGCATGTTATTTACGGAGGTAAAAATATTATTCTTTGCCTCCTAAAAATGTACAACGCAGTCATATTTTGTGGTATTATTCCTTCTGAATGGAAGCGAGGTCTAATTGTTCCATTATACAAAGGTGATAACAAAGTAAAATCCCACTGCAACAGTTACAGACCGGTATCCCTTTTATCCTGCCTCTTCAAAATCTTTGAGAAATTAATTCTTCCTCGTATATCAGAATCAGTTATAGCATGGAAGCATTTTCCTAATGATCAACAGCAAGGATTTCAAAAATATCTCGGCTGTCTAACTGCATCATTTAATATACAAGAGACAATTTTTCATAACGTAGAACAAGGCAATAATGTGTATGTCAGTTTTTTGGATAGCAGTAAAGCGTTTGACACGGTTTGGAGGAACGGCCTCATGTTAAAGCTATACAAACTTGGAATAACAGGCAAAACCTGGTCACTGATTAATGATTGTCATCAAGGAACATCAAGTTCTATTATTGTTAATCATACTCAATCTAGATGGTTTTCTGTTAACCAAGGTGTAAGACAGGGTGGTGTTTTGTCTTCATTTTTATACCTTGTTTTCATTAATGACCTTATTAATGAATTAGAGCGAAATAGTCCTAATACAGGTATCCTTAATGTTATGAGCGGCTGTCCCTCATTAGCAGATGACATATCTTGTATTGGATTGTCTCCAGTTGCCCTCCAAAATATGCTAGATATTGCTAACTCATATTCAAATAAATGGCGATTCTCATTTAATGCATCAAAATCGTGCATTTTGAAATTCCAAGGCAAGAAAAACAATGTCGAAAACAATTTTGTATGGCATCTGGGACAATCACTCATCCCATGCGGAAAATTCCACAACCACTTAGGCATTGTGATTCATCAGAATTTCAAGCTTTCCCAAAGATTAGATAGAGCCTGCGAAAAGGGCCGAAAGTCATTTTTTGCTTTATCTGACTTAGGATCTCAATTTCTTAACCCAATGACCGTAACTCACTTATACAAAACAATAGTGATGCCCACAGTACTTTATGGATGTGAACTTTGGAACAATATGTCCTGCTCAGACCACCAAAAACTACGTACTTTCCAACATTTTGTGTGCAAAAAATCCTTAAACTTGCCGAAATTATGTAGATCCGATATATGCGAATCACTTTTTGATGTATTGCCTATCAGCGCAGAAATAGATGCAAGAAAACTACTATTTCTAGGAAGACTATGCCGAATGGATATACACACTCTTCCCAAAAAAATATTTTTAACCAGATTATACTCTTACTTTCAAAATTTTTCAGAGACTCAATACGGTTTTATTCCGGACATTTTCAACATTTTGCAATCGTACGATCTTACCAACCATATCAGTGTGTGGCTGGACACGGGATTTTTCCCCGACAAACTATCCTGGAAAAAAATAACCAGAAAAACCGTAAGATTATATCACCAAGACCAGCGACAGCTCAGGATGAACAGTTCCGACTTTCATCTCTTCAGACAAATATTTTCTGATAAAAATCCTGCAACTATTTGGAGCCTACCCAACGTTCAACTTTGCAAATTTATATGCAAAATATACTCAGGCATGCATGTTAATGGCGTTATCTATTTGTGTCGTTTATGTGGCAACTCTTTTACAGATGTTTTTTGTCATTCTTCATGCTCATGTTCATGTACCGCTAGTATTAGAGAAGTTTGGTGGAACGCTATAGCTGACTGTTTCTGCGTAGAATTATGCGCAGAACTCTGTGGACTTTCGGAATTCGAGTGGTACGTTGTACTTCTTGGCGGGCAGATATCTACCCACTTGAACCAGGAGGACGATGTATCATTCCGTCATTTAAACTTCAGATTAGTGCGTAGTGCTTCAGCACAATACTACAGATGTTCTACGCAGTAAAGCATTTCAATAACCCATGTAATTTTCATTCAAAGGGACAGCTGCTACAGCTCTGTATGCAATCAATTTTGTTGCACAAATCGGAATGTTACTTTTTCTACTTCCAGTAAGCATTGTACAGAGATTTTTCGCCTCATTTTCACTATGTGTATCATTAGATTATAGCATTACATATTGTTGTATGTTGTAGTCATATTTATTTAATTTAATTGTACTTAACTTATAATCTCCTAAGGGAGGAAATAAAGATTGAATGAATGAAAGTGATGAAATGAATACATGTATTGAAAGATCAACCTTTTGAGGCAGAAGTATCCAAGTAAACTTCTTTTCTCTGCCCCTTCCCACCCCCAGTGTTCAACCTTAACGTCTGTCGGTCGGACGGAGACTGACAAATAGTCGGAAGGATTGTGGATAAAAAACAGTCTGTCCGTTGTGCCGGTAGGAAAAAATCACATTTGGTTTAAGAACAAACGAGAAATTCCAACTAAAAACCCAACACTCTTGTTCTATGTTATCATGTATATATATATATATATTTATTGCTTTTATTTTTATTACATTTCATTTTCATTTTAATCCATCTTCATTTATTTATTTATTTATTTTTACCTCTAGTATCATTGTAAATATTCTCGCCGCGGGAACCACTTCCCTCGAAATAGCTTGCTTTATGAAAATTCCAACTTATTCCACTTCTATTTGAGGTTCACTAATTCATTAATCTCAAACATAAATCGCGTGTGACATAAATCGTTAGCATTCCATCAATATTTCCAAAATAAAACGAAAACCAACCTACAAAGTGAAGACTGTTAAATTAACAATACAGAATAGAATGTAAAACAGGAAATTTTCACGTCATTTTAACATATTATGTATTATTCCAGTGAGATGCGATATTACATGCGATATTAGTATTTTCAAAGGATGTTAGGATTTCAGTCGATAAAATAAATGTTCTTTAACGGTAATGAAAGATTTAAGTACAATCTGATTAATATATTTGTGTAGATTTCGCTTAGAAATACTTTCGACCAAATCTAAATCTGAACAAGCCCGTTGAGAAATATCTGAGCCCAAGGTGTATAAGGTGCGAAGGTCCTAGGGATGTTAACCGAGGGTCGTGCCTGTAGGAGTACACTCATAACACACTAGCTTAAAAATGAACAAGGATTCTGAGAGTACATACATGTTCCCTACCGCCCCACCCCCATTAATGTTGTCGGATGTACTATTCGAGAGACTGCACATTTGTTGTCGTTTGATCTTGAACTATGACCTAAAATATCGGTACCAAGTCACCATGTTTACCAGTATCGAATTATTTTGATGTTCCGTTGTTCAAACTGTTGACGCATGTAGTTTTTATTAGGGATGAAATAGTCGTAATTTTTAAATTAAATTACCCCGTGGGCATCCGGGTTGTTAGAATAGATCCTTAGTACCCCTTGCTTGTCGTAAGAGGCGACTAAATGGGGCGGTCATTCGGATGAGACCACAAAAACCGAGGTCCCGTGTCACAGCAGGTGTGGCACGTAAAAGATCCCTCCCTGTTCAAAGGCCATAAGCGCTGAGCATAGGCCTAAATTTGCTGCCCTTCACCGGCAATGGTGACGTCTCCATACGAGTGAAAGATGCTCGAGCGGGACGTTAAACAATATTTAATGAATCAATTAAATTCAATTTATAGTCATGTAACATATATCTTAAATGTTACATAGTAAACTCTACTTATAAAACACAGCCAAGAAAATTCGGGACTACGTCATCGTGCTAAGAACCATTTGCCTAGTTTAGATGCAGTTCAGAACGCATCAAATCTGGGTCACCGTTTTTGCTAAAAAATAAGTAGGGGAAATAATCATGCAGATGGAACACAAAACAACACATCGATTTAACATTCATATTTGCATTTTTATTACTTATAAATGACTTCTAAACCCTGCTCGTAATACTACTTACTAGGCTACCAACTGTTCGAAAGCTGATTTTTCAGTTGAATTGCAGGAACGCGGTAAATTGAGTACTGCAGACTGATCAATTTCGCTCACAGACTACAGAAAAATACTCGCGTGATTAACAGATTTGGTATAAATTTTCACTGATAAGTTCCTTTTGTGATTGATGAGCTTGAACTGTTAAATGAATGAAATGATTGTTTACACAGTGAGAGACCGAATTTCGTCGACGGCCTCTATTTAGATACCCTACTTTTACAGCCTTTTCATCGGAACTTGATCCCGATCCCGATGAATTTAAAAACGTAACGATATAAAAATTAATATCTTTTACACCTGTCCATCAAATGGTACGAAATTCGAACTTGATCTGTAGTTTACTCTGAAACTACATCGCAAGTTTCAAATGAATCCTTGAAAGCATAACGGAAAAAAATTTGGAAAACCAATGGGGCTGACTGCAGAGGAACAGACGGACAGCCATTGAAGAAGACTATAGTCCGTTTTACGAACTGGTAAGGCACTAATATATAAAAATTACTTCAAATTTTATTGGAAAACTTTTTACGAACGAGTTAGGAGGCATACATCTCAAGACACTTATTTTGTATTTGATGACATTTTAGGTAAAGAGTCTGATGTTGTAGAACAAAAATTTAAAAAAAATTAAGAAAACAGTTGAGAATGATGACTCGGATTTATCTGATTATGAATGTGATTTATCACTGTCTAATATTCGGAATATTCCGGATAAATAAAAATCAATTACCAAGCTTGCATTCTAATATTTTTAATATTAAAAATTAAATTCACGTTACATTTTATTTTCAGTTGCATGGTTAGTGGTCCTGTGGAACAGTGAGTTTTTAAAATTTTTAGCTGTAAACGCCACTTTTCAACTTTTATTATTATTATTATTATTATTTTTGAAAAACGATGCTACGTGCTTGCGTATTTTTTCTATTAGATTCTTTATTATATACTATTTTATATGAATTTCAACCATAACTATTCGTATGCCAATTTCCATATTTTTCATAAAATGTCTGAAGCTTGCTGATTATTACTTTAGTGAAGATGTCCTTTTAAAAATGCCGTTCATCATTAGAGAGTTCAGAGCCGGTTTGTTTCAAATGAGCATCCAGATTTTCCTAAATTTCAGGTCACTCAGAGATAAACCTAATCCATTATCCAACATTATAGTGTAATTCAAAGCATGCACACTGCACCATTTTCGCAAACTCGTTCGTGCTTTCCCTACGTCTGTGTCTTTCGAAGTGTCTCTGATGACTTCAAATTATCAAAGGGAAGTAACTTACGTGTAAACAGACTGTTTAGGGTACAGGTAGAGATTTTTATGTCAATTTAAAATAGTTTCCTATTTGAAAATTATTATTTATAACACAGCATATTATTTTCATTAGGTTTGTGATATAACTAAACCAGAAAGCACGAACTCTTTTGATAACATTCCACATAGCCTTTAAAACTGTAACGAAAATGATTAAATAGGAAAAAGATAGTGGGTTGCAAATTACAACAATGACGTAACTGACGGAGTTAGTACTATAGCGTGTCGTGCGGACTAAGAATTACGGTTAAGGTAAGGTCATTATCTATTCGTAAGTCAATATTGCTCGGCAATTTGCAGAATGGTTAATTGCCTTACTAAGTATTTATAATGCGGTAGTAGCAACTTGTTGCAGGTAGCATTGCTGTGCATAAAAGTAACACTTCGCTTTGACAGAGAAGTGACGCGCCACACTAAGGTTTACCATGTCTGAATTATAAAATACAACAAAACAATATTTCAGTCATCACATTTAATATTTCTGAAAAAAGGGGGTTAACATCAAACTTCAATTCTTGGAAACTGGCGGTTAAGGTAACTCCATACTCGCATTATTGTCTGATAAAAGTTTAAAATGTTTATTTATTTCAATTTATCAGAATAAAACTAATAAATCATCAAATAAAATATGTAGATCACCACACTTTTTAAGATGCAAGACATACATATACAAACACCATATATGAAAGTCAGAAAATTGCAATTTTCCTTCAATGTCACTATAAAAATTTCACAAAAACTGGTTGAACCTACATAATAGTATTCATAATAATTTCATAATACTGTTTCTTTACAAAACTATTCCAAATTTCTGTAAAAATTGAGACAATCTATCGAATAATGAACCCCGTGGGATCTAGGCTAGAGTAGATCCCCAGTACCCTTTGCTTGTCGTACGAGGTGACTAACTGGGGCGGTCCTTTGGACTCATATTGAGACGTTACCATTGCCGGTGAAAGGCTGCAGCATTTAGGCCTATGCTCGGTGCTTAGGGCCTCTAAGCAGGGAGAGATCTTTATCGTGCCACACCTACTATGACACGGGGTCTCGGTTTTTGCGGTCTCATCCGAAGGATATGTAAAGGTAAACTTGAAAAGTTTCTCTACAGCCGTATTTAAAACAAACTTTATAAAAAAAAATATTGGTTCAGAAAATAGCATGACCCAAACAACCTGATACTATTTGTAAGAAAATTATACACTTGGCATATTTTTTTCCAAATGCCGTAACTTATTTCTCAGATAAGTGAAAAACGATACAGTATAAAAAGTACGCAATGCTAATATAAGGATATACATTTTTGTGCAGCCTATTGAAATTAAAGCTGAATTAATTCATACGTATATATTTGTATATAAGCAAACCAGTGAGATAAAATGAAATGCGTGTACTTTTATGGAGCATAATGTTGTCAACATAACAAGCTACAACAGTGGGATATATTTTAAGAGTTTGGGGGAAAAGAAAAATATATGTTGGCAACACACACAAACAAACATCTGTGAATTTCAGTCTAAAACAAAACAAAATAAAAGACCACATACTGAATCAAAATGGATAAATGTTAACACAAACCAGTTTATAATGGAAGACAGTGGAATTTCACCGGAATTACCGCCATTATGATGATGGCGCCATCATTCGCTTTTAAAGGTGTTAAATAGATTAAAATTTAATTTTAAAATTTCCTATTGATAAACAGGAAAACAATCCAGGGAACATTGAAGCGAAGATGATCTCAAAAATAGTTTGGACGAGACGTATTATATACAACGGGCATTTGATAGATCTATGGAAGGTATATCACACTAATGATATTCACTAAACGAATGAAGGATATAGAAGGTATACCAAAAAAAATGCGTGATTTAAAATTTGCTCTATCCAACTCGTTGAAATGGTCATTTATTCCCTCTATCAAGATAGGAATTCATTAGCTCTATATATGAGGATGATTTCATATAAATTCAATACTTTTTTGGAAGATTTTATCAATTATTTTGTAAACCTACATAAACTACAGTGCATTTATAACGTTGGATAATCATTGTTAATCTAAGACCCAGGATCCCTATTTGACACCACAGTTAAAACAATTGAAATTATTATCTTCAGTCCATTCACCAGAAATACGACTACCTTCAGTATGATTTCATACATTACGATTCTCTCATCTATATGTTAGAACTGATTTTAAATCATTCCTGTTCCTCTTGTATCATGCGATTTGCACTTTTTATTTCAATTCCTTCATTTTCTGAGTCAGGCCGTTGACTAACCAATTTGTTGCTTCAAGAATTTTGTATTGTTTGACATTTTCAAAGGCTACAGAATGTTTGAATGAGTTTCTCTGCAGGCGCGAATCCAAGAATTTCTTCCAAGGGTAAAACCTTTGAGAATATTTCGCTAGGGCGCCATCAGCTTCCTTTAGAGGACTGAAATCTTTACTCGGCAGTCATGGCCATTGAGCATTGAGGGATATCTTTTATGGCAGCATCCACTGCGACACGGGATCTCGGTTTATGTGGTATCATTAAAATGATCGGCTTTCGCGTTCCGCAGTGGTATTCGAATCCGCGATATGAATCAACTCCTTAGTTCGCAACTCTTGAATGATACGTTCTAACCACTGCGCCGCACAGGTGACCTATTCATCTTCGGTTGATGTTTCTGGTATGAGGTGACGTGTTATTTAGAAACAACATACTTTTTTGAAATAATCTTCAATTTCCCTGCCTGATAATGATTATATAATTTCTTTTGGGTCAATTTCTAATGAAAGGTAAAAATGCATCTGGTCGATGGGGTGTATATTGTTTAACGTCTCTCTTTGTTATATATCGCCCACTGCTATCGAGATCGTTGAAGAATGGACCAACTATTTAGACTGCCTCGTGATAATTCCTAATGAGTTACTAATCACAGGTGATCTTAATTTCCATCTTGATGATCCTAATGAAAAAGATACTAGAGCGTTTTACGGAGCTTTTAAAGGAACGTGGATTAATGCAGCACATTTACGATGTAACACATCTTCATGGGCATACCTTAGATGTGTTAATAACCAGATATGATAGCCCAACATTACATGGAACGCCGTTAGTGGCAGATCCTAGTATATGTGACAACAGTGGTAACATTACCGGCAATTCGGTTTTTGTTGTTGTTTGTGTGTAGTTTTCTTTGGGGGGGGGGGGGGGGGGTTCTTCTCTTTTTGTTTGTTTGTTTCTTTCTTTTTTGTTTTTGTTTTTGCTTCGAAAATCGTAATTTTCCGGAAATTGTCTGACATTGACATCAGCAAATTCAAAATCGATCTGGACTTTTCAAGTTTTTTAAACAAAGATAAACGCTGAAAAATTACTATGCGTTATAATGCGACCCTACAACCCACCATCGATATTCATGCTCTTCGAAAATCAAAAGGTATCACTTTACGACCAAACACCCCCTGGTTTACGTACGATCTTCATTCTGCCAAGAGAGACCGTCGGAGGGCTGAATGGATGATGAGACGAACAAAACTGTCTGTTCACAAGGAAATTTTCAAGGAGAAGTATATGCAGGTTACTAAACTTTTGCTACATTGTAAAACACAATACTACACTAACAAAGTTCAGGAATTAAGCAACGACTTGAAACAACTATTTAAGCTTGCAAACAATCTCATGGGAAATTCAAATGTGTCAGTTTTGCCGGTGCATGATAACGAAATTGATCTTGCATCCAAATTCGGTGAACACATCATTAGAAAAATTTAGAAGATTTTAGATAGTTTCTGTTCTTCGAGCAAGTTGTCTTATATGGAAGATGTTCTTCGAGCTGACATCAAGTTTCATTGTATTCCTTTGGCAGTGTCTGAGCCAGTGTCGCTTTCTGAGGTTCGTGAAATTATCAGTGGTGCGCCAATAAAGTCCTTCGAATTGAACCCAATACTCACGAAAGTTTTGAAACAATATTTGGAATGTGTTTTGCCAATCATTACTGAAATAATCAACAAATCCAACGTGCCATTGAATTTCAAAAAAGCTAATGTACGATCATTAATTAAGCACCAAGGACTTGACAAGAATGGAGTTAAAAATTACAAACCTGTATCACCTTTCTATCTAAAATATTGGGGAAAGCAGTGGCATCTCGACTTGAAAATACCTAAACGCTTTCCAGCTTCATGACCAGGTGCAATCTGCCTACCGCAATCGACACTCTATTATGGATTCACCATGATATTACATGTACCTCTGCATTGGATAGGAATTCATGTGTTGCAATCGTGATGCTTGATCTTTCGACCGCATTCGATGTCATAGGCCATAGTATACTAATAAGGCATATGGAGTGTGATGTCACAGGATCAGTTCTGTCCTGGATGAAGTCTCATTTCTCTGGTTGAAGTCAACAAATTGCTGTTGGATCTACATTGTCTAGAGAGTTCCTATTCCATTTTTCGTGTTCCGCAGGGTTCTGTATTAGGACCTGTTCTATATTGCATGTTCTCCAAACCAATCAGAGATATTTGCCGGAGGCATGTTATCTTTGCTACGCGGATGACACTCTGGTATACCTGATTATAAATCCGAAGGACAGCTCGGACAGCATTGCAGATAGACTTGAACGGTGTCTTTCTGATATTGACAACTGGATGAAAACAACATACTCAAGCTAAATCAGAAAAAGACAGAACTTATCATCTTTACCCCAGAACGTAAGGATAGTTAATTCTCAGGATTCTCACTGGCTTTAAGTGGATCTGTCAACACTAGTGCTTCGTCTGTCAAAAATCTGGAATGTTTTTTGACAGCACACTTGGCATGCAGTGCCAATTAAGTTCGACTAGATCATGTTGTTTCCAACTTCGTAATATCCGTAGATTGATTGATTATATATTGTTTAACGTCCCGCTCGAGAATATTTCACTCATATGGAGACGTCACCATTACCGGTGAAGGGCTGCAAAATTTAGGCCTATGCTCGGCACTTATGGTCTTTGAGCAGGGAGGGATCTTTAACGTGCCACACCTGCTGTGACACGGGACCTCGGCTTTTGCGGTCTCATCCGAAGGACCGCCCCATTTAGTCGCCTCTTACGACAAACCAGGGGTGCTGAGGATCTATTCTAACAACCCGGATCCCCACGGGCTAATATCCGTAGAATCAGATCCCTTATAACAGAGGATGCGTGCAGTAACTCGTTAGATCACTGATTACATCCCGTCTCGATTATGGAAATGCACTTCTTTATGGTGTTAATTTAGCATCCTTGCAGAAGTTCAGAAACTTCAAAGCACTGCTGACAGACTGGTGACATGTTCAAATAAATCTGAGCATGTTACACCAATTATCATTTCACTTCACTGGTTATATGTGACATACAGAACGAAATATAAAATTCCGTTGTATACTTTCAAGGCTCTATATAAATTAGCTCCAGTATACATCTAGGTACTGGTTCAGGTCTACCGCCCGCGGATTTGTTTTACCTTTGATTTTACCCAGCCACGTACTCATACTAAACTGTATTGTGAAAGACAGTTGGATGTGTTCTCAGTTACCTGTGAAACTGCCTTCTACTGGATTTTCAGTTCGAAAGTTCAGTATCTGTTTTTAAACATAAACTTAAAACATATCTTTTAAAACCTGCATTTAAATTGTAATTTGTAATTGGTATTTATCTAAATAGTTATTACAAAAAACAATCTTTACCGTTTGTTACTATGTGAGCCTCAGTTTAATATTATTTCATGTCCTTTTTATGTATTTGCTGTTCTTTGTTTTAGTTTGTTTTACATGTAAAGCACTTTAAGGTAATTATATTATTAGATAAGGCGCTATATAAATGTATAATAATAATAATAAATCTTTTAACAAATAAACCAGCATAAAGTAAAAACGCCTACATAATACATAGTTGTTAGAACCTTCCGCGACAAAATATGCTTGTTGATATTTTGTTTACATATAATAACATAATTCATTCATAATATATATATATATATATATATATATATATATATATATATATATATATAAAACTTTGGCATTTGTATAAATAATGCAATGCCAGGCGAACTATTTTATGAAGCGCAGCGAGGAAACGAACTAGAACGTTTGATCGCGCAAACCTGTCAAACTGAGGGAGAAAAAAAAAGTTCATTTGGTAAATACAAAAAGAACATCTTTTCTAGCCTTTGTTATTGTAAAACATCTTTAAAGGCATTTTTCAAAATCTCGGATACAAGCATGTACTCAGAATATTACAAATATCCCGATAATGAAAAGCGTATGCTCATTTTGGTTGTGATTCGGACCCCAGTCAGATTGATACGAACAGATCGGAGATCCCGGTAGTCGGGACCATAGCTTTCCTATGGACCCCAACTAAAATCGACAAAATTAAACAAATAAACTGAAGAGAAATATTATATCGCCACAGGAGTAGAGATTTCAATGTAAACAATCGGACAAAAGCGGACCTGGACTAAAAGATAATGATATATCACACTAAGATAAAAACGGATTAATAAAATCTCTCTGGCAAATGAAATGAAACAAATAATAAATTAGAATAATAACAAGAAATTATCAAAATAATTAAAATGTTTTACAAATGTAATTGCGGATTCGCAACAGTATCTGATACTGTTGCGAATCCACTGAGAGGGTGTTTTAAGAAATTTTTAGTTTGTTTCTCTTAAGTTGAATATTTCATTGAAAAAAATGCAATATATAGAGAAGAATGTTTTTCTCGATAGTATGAACAACACCACGAGTAGGTCCTAGTTTATACTATATGTACATTTATATAAGATGTAAATAAGGCCGGTATCACGGCCATACGGGTGTGTAGTTTTCAAATAGAGATGTCTAATCCAAAAAAAATCTGCACAAGACATTATGACATTTAGAGTGTATTAGCACCATTTAGCCTCACATACTCTGTATCGTGTTTCAGGATCATAAAACGAGTATACTTCGTCGTTATAGTCGTTAAATTTAGATGTTGTTTTTAGGAAGTATGTTTTAGTTTTATCAAAATTTTTGATAGGAAGATAAGAGATGAATTCAAATAAGAAATGTATGTAAAAACTTAATTTGTGAGATTTTTGGGACATTAATTTAAAGCAAACCCTTATCTTCTAAACGAAGAACACCAGACATCCAAATTACCTTCTCTGCAACATTCAAGCTAACGGAATTATGTGATGTGGTAAATTAGATCAAGGTTTATCACTTCGCTGCAAATTACATGTTCTGAGAATGCAGAGTAAGAGCTTTTACAGTTATCAAACAAAAAAAAAACAAAAAACAAAAAACAAAAATTAAAAATCGTCTAAAGTAGATAAAGCTTTGTCGTCCCTGGTCCATCTTACACCGATGAATTGGTTGCAAGATATTAATTGGACTTCATAATTGACAATGTGCCAAATCTGAAGGAATTCCCAAATTTAATCTTGTCATTTCCCAGTTTAACCTTCGTATTACCACCTTGAATCTTTAAAATTTCCTTCTTTGACATGGAATTTCCAACATTGATGGTGCATTTACCATCTTTATAGCAGACTTTCTTACTTAATCTGGACTTTCTTACTTAATCTGGACTTTCTTACTTAATCTGGACTTTCTTACTTAAATCTTTTGACTTTTTTAATTAAATCTTGGACATTAATTTCTTATTTAAATCTTGGGCCTTTTTTATTCTTTGACATTCTTAATTAAATCTTGTACTTTCTACTTAAATCTTGAAATCAAGTTTGACATAGAGTAGTTTTGATCATTATTTACGTTTGGAATCTAGACTAAATACACGAATATATGCAATAGTTTTCTTTTGTATTGATTATAACCATCATATATCTTTAATGATCAAATAATTTTGTACTGGTTAATGAGGATATTGAGTACGCCTGAGATCGATCGAGAAAGAGTTCTTGAGTTCTGAGGTATTAGTACTATACATGCATGGTTTTAAGAAAGTCAATACAAAAGATGCAAACATCTTTCTGACTCTAGATAGTGGATTGTTAAAATAATATTTCACATTAAACACATATAAATTGAGATTTATCTTTATACTATCAAAGATATAAAACGCAACAAGTTAAACATATAATCATTTAATGAGACTGACAAAAAGGCTACTACGGCCTTCATTGTACAATTTATAATCGTACTGGAATTGCACAAGAATTCAAATATTTATTCGCATTAAACAAATCAGTATCTAATCACTGCTAAACATTCTCTACAGAGATACCGTTATAATATCCCGCCTTTCCCTATCTACTGCGACCGGAGACAATATATTCCAGTGGACCATGGTATGTACCATGATGCATTAAATATGCGACTGTATCTCGGCGCATGTTGTCGGCGAAAATATGCTCCGACGGACGATGTTATGTACCGTGAAGGCACGTGCATATCGCCGCCGAGGACAATATCTGCCGAACGACAAGACCCACCGTTACAGCGTGCATTCAACGAGTCTTCAACTTTCATAGACAGTCACACTAAGCATTATGATAGTTTAACTTTACTATAAGTTTATATTATCGTGGAACTTAATAGTTAATAGTGCAGAATCAATGTTTTCTGTCCTTTGCATTTTAAATACATGAATAATCTTTCACTCAATCAGTTAACTTTTTAATTATTCTAATTATCAGGGGAAAAGTTGATTAAAAATAGGAGTGGACTCTCGAGATGAAACTCGTATATCATTTTACAAGAGGTGAAAAATTCAAGAGATGAAGTATCAATATGAACAATTCAAGGGATAAAACATTAATCAAAATGATTTGCAGGATTGGATTATTTCAGGAGTTGACATGCTTTCTGGTCTACAAGAGATGAACAACTACAAGAGTTGACAGTCTGTGATATGCAATCAAGAGACCAACAAGAAATCCAACAGATGTAATTCTTGAAACAATTTGAGCAGTATTTGTTTCGACAACATGTAGATGATTTTTAAATTGCAATTGATCAGTGTCCGCCGTCGTCCGTCGTGCATTAACAATTGAACAACTGTCCTTTCAACTGTTTTGGGAATTTTTATGAAGCATCATTGGGACATGGGTAATATAAATAGTCAATTTCAAACTACACCCGCGGGACATTCAGGTGGATAAAACTGCCAGTTTGGCTTTCTTGGATCAATTTTTAAACAAATTTGTCTCTACAACCGCACATCTTTAAGAAAAACTAAATGCACAGAGATATAGAGCATTGTCTCTACCAAAATTGTAGATTTCATGATCCCCGGTTTAGATGTTCTAACTTCAGGGCGAGACCAAACTTGGGATATAGTGTTTATGTGTAAAACATTTATATAATATCTTCTTTAATATGATTGATACTTAATTGAAACTAAATGGATATTTTGAAGGAAAGGTAGTCATTTATTGTAAACTTCCTTATCCCAAGGGTAGGGCCGGGATTGTGGTACCATGGTGGGGCCAGAATGGTCAAATGATTAAATATCATTTGAAAGACTTTTTTAATGTTGCTGATACTGTATAAAAACCGAAAGCATATTTAGGAAAAGCAGAAAGGGATGTATATCAAACTGGCTAAATATCGCTAAGGTTTTTGAAACTGAAAAAAGCTACTCGTAGACAGCTTCTTCAAGTAAGAAAATTATAACTATGACATCCAACTTCTTAGATGTTATTTTCAAAAGAAACTTGCTAATTAAGATTAATTTCCATCAAATATTTCATAAACACAATATCTGAAGATTTATGGCATATTGAGATGTATACAACCCTAAATTAGATATGTCTATAATAAAAACATCCTGCTTCAAAGAAAACTTGAAAGTTACGACAAGGGTAATTTCCATCAAAATGTATAAGTATATAGTTGATTTGCCAAGGCATGAATCCTGTGGGGATCCGGGTTAAAATAGGTCCTCAATTTCCCTTGCTTGTCGTAAGAGGAGACTAAATGGGGTGGTCCTTCAAATGAGACCGCAAAAGCCGAGGCCCCGAGACCAGCAGGTTAGGTACGATAGAGATCCCTCCCTTTTCAAAGGTCGTAAGCTTCGAGCATAGGTCTAAATTTTGCAGCTCTTTACCTGCAATGATGACGTCTCCATATGAGTGAAAAATTCTCAAGCGCGACGTTAAACAATATCCAACCAACCTAAGGCATGACATCTTGAAAAAAATTGATGGGATAATAAGATATTAAATCACATCTCTTCATGTGTTAGGTTACCTTGAATTAATCATTTCTTTATTGTAAACATCCAACTACCAAAGATATTTAAACAGTATAACTGATTGCCCAAAGTATCATTGCTCAAAACTTTATGGTATATTCAGATATATTTTTGTCTTTGATATCTTTACAAATTGAAATGATTGCCATTTCCTCCTGAATGTGATCAGTTGTAAATGATGCGTGTTTATAGCTTGATACATAAATACATCTATTTTAATGACTGAGAATTCCAACAGAAATGAAAGTAAAATGTGTATACTAGAAACTTTCTTGAAAATACATGATTGATTGATTATTTATTGCTTTCCGCCACACTCAACAATTTTTCAGTTATCTGGTGGCGTCCAGTTTTTGTTGGTGGAGGAGAGAACCCAGATACAATGTACTTGGGAAGAGACCACCGACCTTCCGCAAGTAAACTGAAAGTATATGAACTGCAATGAAGTTTTGATCGAAATGAAATATTTATGCCTAGTAAATACCCTGCTACTGAATATTAAATTCAAAATGATATATTTTGCATCACAAATTTTGAATTTTCGGAATTTTAAAGCTTATTTTGTTATGAAAATGAATCGCCATTTTATAAACCTGACAGGTAAGTTACATTGTAAGCTGGCTCTATACAGTCAATCGACTCGAAGCAGTGCGAACCTTTAGTTATTACTTCTTTACAAACAGACGTAATGTTCAGCAAATGGTATTATACGTTTAAATGCATAATTTCTGTTAAATTGACTTTTCTATCGTTGAGCAAAAACCAACCAAAATGTCACTTAGAGAAATACAATCTAATGTCAGCAGCGATAGCTCAAACATTTCTGCTGGTAATTACGTAGTCACCCTGTCCTTCATACCAAACACAGCCTACTCCAAAGATTTTAAAACTTCAGAAACTCTAATCATGGACATGATTTTTTCAATCGTTCTCTCACTTTTCTCAATTTTTCTCGTTTAGAGTCAACATTTCGCAAATTCTATTGTCTAATTATATAACAATGAAAAGGCGAAGATAATGAACAGTTATCAATCTCATAACTTCTATAAGGAATACAAAGTTCTAAGTTACCAATACAACCTGTCTGATGTGTTTCAAACCGACTGTTTTTTACGAGGTCCTCCTTGATTATTTTAATATTCTATTCCTTGGATATTTCAGATGTATATTTAATAAAATAAGTAACTTCAGATTGTATTCATTTCAATGGAATAAACACATTCGTATAAAAGCCGTTTATCACTTTATCATAATACAGTACAAAAAACAAGGGGCCCTGTTGACCGAAAGTCCACGCTTTCGCGTGGGCCTAGATTGTAGTCGGTGCCTTTCTGTGCCGACTTATTCTCCTAACGTCTACTATCCAATGCAGCATCTCATTATGAAGTGGGATTTAGGGACCCTCTTAGAGGAACACAAATAGAGATTTACTGGATAATCTAAGAATAAATACAGCATAAAAATCGTCCATAATTTACTAGTCCCCTACCGGCTTTGCAGGAAGGGACTATTAGTTTACCCTCGGTCTGTCCGTTCGTCCTTCTGTCTGTCATTCCGCTTGAGGTTTTCCGGACTTTTCTCCATATTGGGTAAAGATATTCAACTAATATTGTATACATGGCTTTGTCTTTGATAGTTACAGATCAAGTTTGAGTTTCATTACGCTTGGCCTACTTTTGACTGAATTATGTCCCTTTATTAATTGCAAAAATCAGTTTTCCAGAATTTTCTCCGCATTGAATGAAGATATTCAATTGAAATTTGATATGTGGTTTTGTCCTAAATAGTCACAGATCAAGTGTGAGTTTCATTACGTTTGACCTTCTATCCTACCGGTAGGGAACTTTGTATTGCCTGTAATACACTCAGAATGTTTATTAAAATTAATATAATCAATAGCACCATATATATATATATATATATATATATGTGTGTGTGTGTGTGTGTGTGTGTGTGTGTGTGTGTGTGTGTGTGTTATAATTAACACATTTTAAGAAGCACTGATAATTTTCATCGCATGTACAATACATTTTAAAAAGCACAGATAATTTGACACATATTCATGCATTTCACAAAGGTTATTTCAGGGCTCTGTTTAAACTTTCACAATTTATTTTTATTTAAGGTAGTACGCAACAAGATTTTTTTTTATCATATTCAACTGCTTCTGTTTGCAAAATTTAAAAGAAATTTGACCTGTAGATTTTATTAATAAAGGTCACAAATCCAGTCTTGGACACCTCCTGTGGCGTAGCTGCCAATGACGCCAAAAACGCGCGGGCGTACACATCAATTTGATAACAAAAAATGATTGTTAATTTTTCATTTTATTATGCATGATTTTATAGCTAGAACAACCCATAAATGTAACCTAAAGAGCCTCAAGACCCATAAGCTTGCGGGTGCTTCGCCCCCTGAGCCCCCCAGAACCTTACCCTGGACCCACTGGGGGCCTTAAGACGTCCCCCAGCCTATTCTGGATTGTCACTGTGCGTACACTTCAAGGCTAGCTACGCCACTGACCTCCGTCAGAAAAGAATTAAATCCATTAGTTTTCATTATGATAAACGTTTTTACAACAAAAAATGTTTAGAAAAATGTAGATTTTATGAAAGAGATCCATTAACAAGAGGTAAATCAAACTAAAAACCAAATAAGATAATACTCAAAGTTACACATCAAATTTTTGTAATTGTATAATCATACTAGAGGGTATATACGAAGGTCAAATTTGTAAAATATTTGCAGTACTCAGCACTAACCAATGACATTTCAAGGCATATAGATTAACATTATTTAAAAAAAGTCAACCTAGAGACTTCATTTTAAAAGGCTTTTCAACCCCAACCCCCTCTCTATCAATGAGAAGTGATCAGCAGATCGTTAAATTCTATGCTAATATTTTGTTTTAAATATCTTTCATTATTTCACTTTTCAAAACTAATTGAACCCAATATTCATCAGTATATTTATAATCCCATCTTAATCTCAGTCAGTACTTTTAAAATCAACCTGTGAAGTGAACTACAACCCTCCTCCCCTATATGCATATTTCGCTTGCAATAAGTTAATAAGTTGTTCATATAGCATATATCGCACTATATTCGATTTGGATACATAGACTTGGAAATTTTATGCATAACACTTGTAGTTCATTTATAAGTTTATTATTTACATTAGTGGAACTCTTAGCGCGTAGTCGTACTACCGGGACAACGTAAACATAGGTATACATGTACGTAATATGGCATCGAATACAAATTATAATCGACTGCAAACCACAACACTAATGAAAATTCCAAAGCCCAAAGGAATTAATTATTCTAACACGAAAATATACGAACTTATTAAACTATGTAAGGGAGGATAGGTACTGAATTTGCCAAATTTGACTAATATGTATCCATCGTAAGAAGAACTGTAATGGGAAAAACCTATGGCCTATGCACATCCAAATAATAACTTTTCTTGAAAATAATGGGATTCATATGCTTTTGAAACGTTCTTTCAAGCTATGAAGATATTTTACTTTATTATACAATCAGCACAGATTCATATAGCATGGACTTTGTAAGTGTACATATAACCCTTGCCCCCTCCTTTTCTCCTTTTTCAATATTATCCATCAGTCAAACTGCATTTTCTTTAATTTGAGACATTTATAGCACTAATTAACACAACTGATGTGTTTCTGAACTTCATATAAACTATTCTGAAAATCACAAAAAAGTCGATGAAATTCGGATGTAAAACATCGATATAAGGAATTTTTAAAATAGATGTGATCGAATTCAAAAACACGTTGATTTTAATATATCAGTGTTAGAAATTTAGGAAAAAAAGTTATTTGACCAATGATTATTGTATTAAAAATACATCATGTCATTTAATTTTTTTTATATAAAAAGGGGGGGGTGTCACATTAGCAATATTGTGGGTTTTATATCCCGGTAATCTCGCAATTGTACACGAGACTTACTCATTTTCTTGCAAATGACACACAAGAGCACAATTATATCGCTTGAGTTCGAATTTACTATTAAAGAGTAAAGGTATAGAAGTCTAAATATAGTTTACCTAAGTTTGCCGATGAAAAATCAGTAAACCAAATGGTACGAAATTCTACTCTATGTTCTAATATGATCACACATAACCAATCTACATTACTACCAATGATGATCCCGAAATTCCGTATACTTCCCAAAATATGCAGAAATGAATTCAGAAAAATGCTTATTATTTTTTGGGCGAGTTTTAGCTGGACACCTGGCACTGTACGACTAAACAGAGTGTTTGTGCATTGCAACAAGCAATTACATAGACTTTTTAACATAATATAGCACTTTCAATTATCACAGCCATTTTGACCGGTGTCACTAATTACCCAAAAAGGATAAGGACCCCTAACGATTTAGAGTCTCAAATATTTAATTTTGATGAATAATAATTTCTTATAGTACATACATTATGCTAATAACATCTTTGTAAAGATGCATAGTTCTTATTATGTCTATTTTTATCCAAATCACATCAACACTGGTGTTTGACGATTTATAATAATGAAGTTAATTTAGGTATTGAGTGGCAACAGCCAAAATGGCTGTGATAAGTGAGAGTGCAGACGGTTTTACAATTTTCAGTCACTTGGAGCTATTACGGACTTCTGTTTATAAATCGAGGTAAGAAATTCAACTTAAAATGCTATCTAATGTTGCACATTCTACGTAATCGCTTGTTGCAATGCACAAACACTCTGTTTAGTCGTACAGTGCCATGGGCCCAGCTAAAACTCGACCAAAAAATAATAGACATTTTTCTGAATTCATTTCTACGTATCTTGGGAATGTACGGAATTTCGTAATCAACTTTGGTAGTAATGTAAATTGGTTATGTGTGATCATATTAGAACACAGAGTAGAATTTCGTACCATTTGGTTTACTGATTTTTCATCGGCAAACTTAGGTAAACTATATTTAGACTTCTATACCTTTACTCTTTAATAGTAAATTCGAACTCAAGCGATACAATTGCCTGTGCACAAGAGGCATCAATGCGCGGTAACTCTGACGGGCTAGTCATTAGAAGTGTACATGAAGTCGTAATGTGACTTCACAGTCAAACTTACGCAGTGCATGTCACATATACAATTTGTTGTGTGGATATGAGGGAAATAGCTCGAGACATTAAAAGTGCTATTTCCCGAAATACCCGTACAATATCTGTTTTATTATATCAATCTCGAAGCCATGATTTAAAAGACAGAACTTTGAGTGCAGACGATGCTGGGTTTACAAACTACATAGCAGTGCGTTATTGATCTGGCTCTCAGGAGCGTTTATCTTGATTTTAGGTATGATTGATTGTACATTGTTTGACGTTCCACTCGAGACTTTTTCACTCTAATGGAGACGTCACCATTGCTGGTGAAGGGCTGCAAATTTAGGCCTATGCTTACGGCCTTTTTGAGCAGGGAGGGATCTACATCGTGCCACACCTGCTGTGACACGGGGCCTCGGTTTTTACGGTGTCATTTGAAGGACCGTCCCATTTAATCGCCTCTTACGTCAAGCAAGGGATTCTGAAGATTATTCTAACCCGGATCCCCACGTGATGTTTAATGTTAAAATCAGAGTTTCCGATGATAATGAACAATGTCATCATCCAATCAAATTGACATACGAGGAAAAATTGAGATTTAAATGCAGGTTTGTTTGTTTGTTTTACGTCCCGTCGGGAATTTTTCACTCATACTGAGACGTCACCAGCTGTAGGTGAAGTACCACAAATTTGGACATATACTCAGCGACCAGGGCCGTAGCAGCGAGGGTTCCTTAACGTGCCAACGCCTATCGCGACACGGGAAATCCGTTTCTAAGGTCGCATCCGAAATACCCGTGATTTGAGGTACTTCACTTACAGCTGGTGACGTCTCCATATGAGTGAAAAATTCTCAACGGGACGTAAAACAAACCAAATGCAGAGCGTTTGGCGAAGGAGCAATCACTACCTATTTTTACGTCTTAGGTTTGAAGCGGCCATGGTACGAGCGGGGCTCGAACTCACGACCTCCCAGTTACGAAGCGAACGGGGAGGTCATGAGTTCGAGCCCCGATCGTGCCATGGCCGCGTCGCTTAACAGTTGATTGATTGTATATTGTTTAACGTCCCACTTGAGAATCTTTTACTCATGTGGAGAAGTCACCGTTGCCTGTGAAGGGCTGCAAAATTTAGGCTTATGCTCGGCGCTTAGGGCCTTTTCGCAGGGAGGGACCTTTATCGTGCCACACTTGCTGTGACACGGGACCTCGGTTTTTGCGGTTTTATCCGAAGGACCGCCCCATTTAGTCGCCTCTTACGACAAGCAGGGCATACTGAGGATCTATTCTAACCCGGATTCCCACTGGGCAGGTAAACAGTTCATTTGCAGATAAATAGCACAACTATTCATCACTTTTTAAAACTTGTTTATTTGTATATTTGTTTAAATAGTAAAGTTATAATAAAACCAAATATTATATGAACATGCTCAGAGTGTGTACAAGGGAAGTTTTAATGAATTTCAATAATTTTAACTGCATAGAGTCCCTCTAATTTGCCTCAACCCACATGCGAAAATAATACCTATGAAAATTATGTCGGATGACATAAACTTATAGAATCCCCCTTCCTCCCTTCTCGAAACAAAATAGAATAGAGAAACCTACACAAAGTAAGAATTATCCGGAAAACTATAAACACCTCTCTCTCTCTCTCTCTTATTTAGTCAAAATTGATCCGTGAAATAAAAGGTTTTGTAGAAAAAAATCTAAATATTTGCATAAAACCAAGAATATTTAGGTCATGCGTGGCTTTTTTTTTTTAAAAAATGATCTTGTGCTAGAATATTAATGTAGTGACATTTTTTGTCAAAAAGGAGAAATTTTTAAGAGTATAATATGTTGGAATAGTAAAATACAATCTACACAAGGTGCTAACTTACCAGTGTTTACATGTATGTTGACATAAGCAACTGCGCTTTGATTTTTTGAATAATTCTCAATTCCAGAAGCATCTAGTGTAAATCTAAATAAAATCAACTCCCAGCAATACTTTGAATCTCAACTGTAATAGCCCGCTAGTAGTAGCTAGTTTTTATACACATATCGTAAGATATCGTAAGTGTGTTATGTTGTGGCGCTGTCCGTGCGTCCGTCCGGCTGTCTGTACAGCGTTGAAATTTGGTCACAATTTTTCCCCCAAGAAGCGTAAGAGTGAATTTGCATTTCAACTGGATTGGTGCACTGTGACCTACTTTAGAACTAAAAGTAGGTCAAACAGTTTTTCGGGGACTGTTTTAACGGTACGGATACAGATATTGCCCTAAAATTTAATCACAAGCTTGCTCTCTGAGGAATACAAGTTCAGTTTGCATTCAACTGAAGTGGTCCGTCCGTCCGTCTTTGTATCCGTCCGAGGTCATGTTTTTCGGACTTCGTAAGAATGCATGAGCATCGTTGAAATTTTGTCACAATTTTTCTTTCAAGAAGCGTAAGAGTGAGTTTGCATTTCAACTGGATTGATGCACCGTGACCTACAGTAGGGGAACAAATGTGTTGATTAAAAAAAAGGCGTCACCGTTTCCAACTCAAGAAAGGCAACTCGTACGAAAACCGCTTTGCCAACTGACTTGCTGGAATAAAGAAATAAAGACAAACCTAGGTATTTAGTTAGCTGACCCTTCAATCCGGATTATTTGTTGGATTCTTCGGGTAGCAGATTTATAAATTTATGCTAATGTCCTGTCATATCCTGAGCGTGTGTTGAAAAAGTTCGTCGGTGGAATTTATATTATACATCTGTGATTTAAATTTTCTTTTTAATGTATAACCAAACATTTTCTATATTATTAAAGAAGCACCACAGCTCATTTTGCACATTTTAATCTAGTGCATTTTAAAACACATATCGATAAAATAATAAATATCATAACAATACTAACAATTTTGAACAATAGGAATGCATTAATTTGCTCTCAACTGCGCTTTAAAGATCATCTGGTCCAGAATTCAATGGTTTCTTCATTCTGACTTGGACATTTTACATCACCTGATTCAGAATGACAACACACGTGTTTGTGTAAAAACTTATTTAAATACCCCTTAAAGGGTTCCACACTCCCTTCTCGAGTATGGGATTATTTCCTGCTTCTTATAATAAGTCATTATTATAATAGAAAACCTTCTATGTCCCTATACTAAATAATGTTTATGTTTAAAGCACACCACGTGTTTTGATAAAAATAGCACTTACTTTTAAATCCCTGCGTGTGTGCCTCGTAGCTAGAGGCTCATAGTGATATCCCCACGTAAATTCTAGTTTGCGTGTGTGTTGTATCTCGTTCTATTTTAACCCTTTTCTCGCATAATCTGTCAAAATTTTGGGTACTCTTCCTCTCACTTCATTGTTTACCCTCTGGGTGATCATGCGTCCGAGGACCGAAAGAGGAAGTCTTAATATTGTTAAAAAAGGGGCCTTCAAAAGCTATTAATTATTGCATTTAAACGAGAACTTTCAACTTTAGAAATGTGTTATTTTTGCTTATACATTCAACTATGCAACAAAACTAGAGAAAGCTCTGGAAAAATTGTCATTTTACGATTTTTGAGCAAAATGAGCTGTAGTGTCTCTTTAAAGTCCTGAAACTGGGCAGGCTAGTCCATGTTTTATTAGATTTCTGGAGGTGAATTCCTGTGTCAAACGAGACCGATGTAATGGAACATTATCGTTAATCCCGTGGGAATCCGGGTTGTTAGACTAGATCCTCAGTACCTTGTCATAAGAGGCGACTAAATGGGGCGGTCCTTCGAATGAGACAGTATAAACTGAGGTCCCGTGTCACAGCAGATGAGGCATGAAAAAGATTCCTCTCTGCTTTAAGGTCATAAGCGCCGAGAATAGGCCTGAATTTTGCAGCCCTTCACCGGAATGGTGACGTCTCCATATGAGTGAATGATTCTCGAGCAGGTGGATATTATTTTTAATACCAGCAATTATTATTATTTTGATCTCCTGGAAATAGATTTCACGAATCCAACGAACTGAATTACAATTGGTATGTCTTACATACAGAGTAGGTTTACAAGATATAATTAAGTCAACCATGAGAATACCTTTTACAGTTTTGGGTAGAATAATTCAATTATGACGATACTGAAACTTAATATGTATCTAATCAAATGTCTTGAAAGCTACCGTAACGGACGGCATTAAATCCCATAATCTCGTAGAAAATAATAGTCCAATGTGGCGAAACATAACCCTGTAAACATACATGTATATTAGTAAATCATATGCCATATTTCAGTTTCATAAATCAAAGCATGGTGAAAAAAAGCCGGAAAACAAACATTGAAGAAATTTATTCAACCATAAAACTAAGGCTTTCAATTTTTTAAAATTAATTTTTAGAAGATATTGATATTTACACGTATCTACTTTTTAGGTATAGTGTAGCCATGCCATTTCAGATTCCTAACTTAAAGCATAGTGGGACAAAGTTGGTCGGAAAACTATATTCGGCACAAAGTTTCATAAACCTCGTAAAAATCACTCGACTGTGAAACTAAACATATACTATAAATCACATACCAAATCGCAGCTTTCTAAATCAGAGCATACTATGATAAGTCCGCTAATTACTGCTGCCAACGAGTATCTTATTGTAAGCCCTCTATCTACTGCTGTCATCGAGTATCTTATTGTAAGCCCTCTATCTACTGCTGTCATCGAGTATCTTATTGTAAGCCCGCTATCTACTGCTGCCAACGAGTATCTTATGATAGATCCGCTAACTACTGCTGCCAACGAGTATCTTATTGTAAGGTCGCTAACTACTGCTGCCAACGAGTATCTTATTGTAAGTCCGCTAACTACTGCTGCCAACGAGTATCTTATGATAGATCCGCTAACTACTGCTGCCAACGTGCATCTTATGATAGATCTGCTAACTACTGCTGCCAACGAGTATCTTATGATAGATCCGCTAACTACTGCTGCCAACGAGTATCTTATGTTAGATCCGCTAACTACTGCTGCCAACTAGTATCTTATGTTAGATCCGCTAACTACTGCTGCCAACGAGTATCTTATGATAAGTCCGCTAACTACTGCTGCCAACGAGTATCTTATGATAGATCTGCTAACTACTGCTGCCAACCAGTGCCAACGAGTACCTTATGATAGATTTGTGGAGATCTAAGTATAATATCCGTGGGTAGGTCATGAAAGGAGTATAGGGAATATTTTTCCTTTATTACTTATGGTTTCATATAATTGAACGATAGGCTGGTTAGAAAGCATCAAATACAATGAAGAAACTTTGCGACATTTATCTGATATTCAAGAAACCTTCGTAAGCAGAAAAATACAAAGATATCCTCAATTCAATCATCAATGGACAAAGTAAACGAGATACAAACTGACATGTTCATAACCTCGGCCAATTAAAGAGTCTCAAGCAATAAAATTAGCTCCACTCACGAGATCCAACAGTAAAATAGGAATACGGATAGGTTTTGAGAGATTAATGATCTTTACGCTGCGCTGAACCTTTACAAGAAATACCTGTCTTGTGCAAGGGAGACTTTGATGTTTTTTTTTCTTCTGGAATGAAAATACATTGTCAATAATTTGCATACAGAGTAACCATTCAACAATGAGAAAGTTATATAACAATATTGTAACTCTCTCTCTCTCTCTCTCTCTCTCTCTCTCTCTCAGAGAGAGAGAGAGAGAGAGAGAGATCGGTGGACCAACAGCTAAAAAATTCCAAATAAAGTTTCTGCGAAATTACATTCTAACATCACCAACATTCTTTTGAGAGGAAATGTGCTTTTCTTCAAAATGAATCCCATAATTTATCCCGTGGAATGATGAAATTACGATGTAGTGCAGGCTAATTTAACTAGCGATAAGATTGAGGTAGATACGGAAGCTCGATCTGAAAGTAGGTAGTTTGCCGTTACGGTAACCTTTGAACCTAGCTGAAATCTACACAGTGTACAATCGTATTGCGTTACTCATTTTTCAACCCGAGTGAGTCGGCCTGAGGTATTTCTTCTGGTACGGACGGTTTTGTCTTTTGTTCTTCATTTGTAAGTCATGATACTGTCGATGGATATAGGATTATTGTATTCAAGTTGATAAAATGAACTCAGGATTTTAATGCAAATTACAGAGGTTGAAAGGGCCAGAGTCGAATTTCCTCTTCATGAACAGGGATGAATTAGGATAGAAGAATTCCTGACCCAGATATATAATATATTCCATTTTTCATTTTGAAGCCGAAAAAGTAGCTCTTGTTTAATTATTCAACAATGAGGACTTTTGGATATTCTCCTTGCTGTGTTGCTATATTGACTTTCTTAACCGCTGTGAAAGCAACTTATTTCAAAACACAACTTCAAGCTCTTCGTAGAACACCAGTTTTCTACCCTTATAGACAGATAACTACAAACAGGTAATAATATACAGTTATTATAATTAATATAACTTTTCGTTACACGGTTTAAAAAAAAATATTTTGTGTTAAATTGATGTGCATTTTCTCACTGTATAATATGTGTGCTTATTTTGGGAGAGAAGGGGGAGATGAGTTTGAAATATTGTAATAGAATGTTTATCTTAGGCAGCACATATCCCACCTGATGTGTTCGCTGATTCATATCACTCAATTTGAATTTTGTAGATTTGCTGTGTGAAAAGTAAAGAAAGCCAATGACTCTTATCGTTTAATTAAACAAATTAGCCCAGTGAATCTGGTTTGTAGAATAGATAAATTAAGCATGTCGAATGAATCTCAGTTCTTTATCGCAGGTCGAAACAAGTTTTGTGCCTTCAGAAACATTTTTGTATAAACTAAGTAAAAGAATTCCTTATCTACACAAAGAATTGTTTTCTCTTTCTGTTGCATAACGTTGAAATGCGTTTGAATTTATACGCTCTTGATTCAAGTTTAGAAAATAAATGTCAAAAGACTTTGCCAATAAAAAAAAAATAGCCAACTAAAATTAGTTTCCTTAAATTTCAACATCTTGGGTGCTGTGGATCAATAGATGTTATAATAACATATGCTAAGAGTTTAAAATATACCGTCTGTCGCATTGCCTGATTTATGGTACGTCATTTTTTTTAAAGTGTCCTTACATTCTGTTATATAACGTCTTACGATACTTAACCGTTGTTTAATTATCTCGATTTCGTGTGATTTATCCATTAAGCACGATCATGTCATAAACATTGATAAATAGTTTAATGAGCATTCTCAATTACGTTGTCGTCTAAAGCCTAATTTCGGAATTTGATGCTTGTCGCTACTTGAAACAGCAGTATGGAAGGGAATTCTCGTTTCGGTGTCGGGTACAGGCAGGTTGTACATGTATGACGAATTTCTGTCGAATTGTTACTAGTGTATAAGATGTCTCAAAGAAAACCATCAAAGTCTGACTGACCTAGTAACTGATATTAACCAATTTTATACCCAATGGACGTAAACGTATTCCTATTCACAAGTATACATCACAGACAGAGCGCTTATTGAGCATACAATATTTGCCCAATTGAATTCGGAACACATATTGGCACAATTACTAGTATATACAAATCTTCAATTTCTATAAAAAGGCCAATGTTTATTCAATCCTCGACTTTCCACTTGCAGATCTCATTTTTGATTTACTTCTGTCTCTGTTCTTAAAGGGTTTTGATGTTAAGAATTGCATAAATGCTATGGTATTCTTTAAGCGAAAGGATTAGCTGAGACAGAAAAAGATTATGTTATCAAAGGCTCCTTTGCCCTTTGGGTATATTATTGTGTAGAGTATATAGGAAACAAAAAGTAAAAGCATGCATGCATCATGCTGAGAACTCATTTCCGATAACGCTGCAATGAAAACTAGAGAGATCATTACCTTGCAAATACTTGGAATTTTTCAGTTACCGTAGCAACGACAAATCATTTTAAAAGCTTTTCATGCTGTCATTCATTAAATGAATTACAATTAACCTTTTCACCACATTTTCCACATAAGTGTTTCCTCTTTTCATAATGGACTATTTCTTTTTCAAGTTGCAACGATGTCCATCTTCAGCACGCTGAGTTGTGAATTTGATTTGATTTCTGATTGATCCCCATTAACAATATAAGTTAAACCTTTCTACAATAGTTTATATGGTATTTTGAGGTGCATGTGTTTCTGTTCAGGAACACTTCATCTCTTTATCAAAATCTTGTGATGGCGATTGCTGATGATATAAAACAGACACATTTTTCTTGTGAATATTAAATTTATATAAAAGTTTGTTTCGAGATTTGTGAAATTCCCTGACCATTAGTCCTCGGAAAAGCATTCTTAACCTCCCTAGAGCAATCAATGTGCACTTCTCGGTAGGCCTTGTGACTGGTCTTCAGTCTTAGTATACTTAATAAATGAGACAAAGTATGTGATACTGTGCTTTTCCAATGACTTTCTCACGATTTTCCACTTAAATACGGATATGCATAAATACACACAAATTAATTCACAACTTAAAATCACTTGTGGCAAAAATGTACAATACTAATATTTCTTTCAGCAACAGTAACTATTGCAGTAAATCTATTATCACATATCAGTCCAAGTGGTGTTGGGACCAGTAAGTATGGTGGCTTGCTTTCCCGTTGTCAAGGCAACATCTGCGCGAGCTTGTGCTTTCTTTGTATAGAGAGATGACGTAATTTTATATGATGATGGGCATGACTACTTACGACCGAACCGTTTCTTATCATCTAAGCATCATTAATGAAGCATGCCACTCTAGTCTTTTTTATTATTATTATGATCTCATCAACTATTTCAATATTCCGCTACTGAAATAGAATGAGTGCGATAAAATAAGGTAAACAAATATTAATGCTTATTTGTCATTCCTTCGTGTTATATGAAATGAGTCATGATCATAGATATAGGTACATTTATTTATGATCTAATATATGTATGTATGTTGTGAGATAGAAGATTAAAATCGAATTAGTATCTATTTCACTGTATACATCTTATAGTCTATGTTATCCTTAGGATGCATGCATCGGTTGTGTTTATTTTTCACTTAACATTATTCTGAGATTTTACATTCAAAATGAGATTAGGCTATATAAATTTTATATATATATATATATATATATATATATATATATATATATATATATATATATATATAAACATAAACACACATTACAAACCCGTACACATTTTGACAGATTACGGCAGAAATGGATAAATAGACAACAACCAGTAAGAAAAGTGGTTAAAGAATGTTGTCCAGGATATGAAGGAAGAAACTGCGAAAAACGCAAGTTTTCATCATTTGATTTTCCAATTTTGTTTTATAATACAGATTACCGAATAAATTTTAAGATTTGATATGAATATAAATTATCAATTGGTGGAATAGCAATGTTTTTGTCTATTTGACGGAAAGAAATGTCATGAATTCATGATATTAGTAAACTTGAATTGACCGTTTTTTCTGGTTAAAGGATTTACATTCAATGTTACAATTTGATTGTTTTCAGTTTGTTTTACTTGTGATCAATATCATACATTAAGCAATCAAGTAACAACGTTAGAACGAGAATTACGAAATAAAGGCAACACAACCGTAAGTGTCATTCGTTTTTAGTCTATAGCGGAAATGACAATCTTCAAAAATTTCAGTAAAAGGTGTAAAAAATTTAAATGCTATAGATTTAGCAATCTATGTGATATGTGCGGCGTGTATGTATACTTTGAAATTCTAAATATATGGTGAGAATAAATTATAATATTTATGGTTCTAGACGATAATAACTGGTAGAGGGAGAAAAGGAGAACCAGGGGTTCCTGGTCCCCCAGGGCCACGTGGTCTACGAGGTGAAACGGGATTGGTTGGACTGCCAGGTCAGAAAGGGAATCCAGGACTACCAGGTTTGTATTGAACATATTTAATTTAATTCCGAAATAAATATTGAACAAACAAATAATTCTGACCTCAACACCATGAACTGAGATTTTACATCTATTTAACACAGTTGTTTAAAAAAAAAACTGCAGGTTTATACAAAAATTCAATGCAAACATATGTATTTGTGAAAATCATTTCAGAAGTTAGTTAGGTTCGAAATTTAGACTTAAGTCTGTTCTCAGTTCATGGCCTGCAAAAAATTGGCTTTGAAAAATTCAACTTACATTAGAAAGTAGAGATTTTCAGGGCAAAATCGGACCCTAGTTTTTAAAAATACTACATGTCAAACCTAATTGATGGGGAGCATAGTGTGTCCATGTAGAGTGTGCATAAGACTTTTTGTTAATTTTCTTGAGCTGTTCTGATGTGGGTATATGTATAAGGATTTAAATTAAAGATTTCACTAAATTTGATAAAACATCAATGCAGCAAAAATATTCCAGACTTACAATAATTATAGCTGTGTTCGGATGTATCATCTGCAGGTGTTTTGTTACTTTTAAAATTTCACTCGAGTATACGCTTTCATTAATAAATATGTTGATGAGTCATTTCGTTTTCTGGGGTATAGGAGGTGCAATGTCATTCAATATTGAGTGAGAATTTTTCAAAAAGAAACAGCTCTTGGCAAAGAATTTAAATAACGTCAAGGACGAGGTCATGTAGACTGCTGTGTTTCAAAGTATACATATATCGCCCAAGTAATGTTATATTCTTTTTTCACAGACGCCAAATGATCCGTGCTTTGTTCAGTTTTGACCCTGAATCAAATCATTGAAGCAAACCGAATGTGGTTTCATTAAAAAATAAATCCAAAGCAACAACACCAGTTTTTATCAGTTTATTGCATGTGATTATTTATTCAGGTACAGAAAGTCGTACATGAATATTAAAATACATGGAATCCTGAAGCATTTTATTTTGCAATCCAAATAGGAATTAGATTCCAAATGAAGTAATCCGGTGTTACATTTTGGTGTGATATACGGAGTTTATATCGGAAATGTATACAATTATCCCATGCGCTTGAATTAATATCCCGAGACCTCGACATCTCGTGTGCTCGATATATCATTTCTTTCGCTCGATTTAATATCTCGAGATCTCGACATGTTATCCCATGTGTACTACATAGTCGACTTATCTCACACACTCAATATATTATCTCGAAAGCTCAACTTATTATGTAGATTGATCGACTTACTATATCGAGCGATCGACATATGGAGCTGTAAATGCATGTCAACTTTTTAACTAAATGGAAAAATGTATCCGGGGTGTTGTTTTCCTAAAATTCATGGAATCTGATACTTGTACTCGTATTAGAAAATTACCTCAGAACTCTACAGCTTGTTATCACGATTTTCAGAATTTGGTCTACTAAAATAAATTTATTAATATCAACAATAACAAAGTACGAATCTAGGTTGTTTGTATTTGGGGAATACCAAAACAATGTAGTCATGAGGGTATTTTCTGTGTGATCCGCCGATTGTAGAAATTACCCTACGCTTTCATTATTTTATACCATAATACTTACAACCTTCACACTTATTCTTTACATATACCGGCTCGCGGTAGTCATAACGGTATAGCATTTCTTTGCAACCGTGGGTTCGTGAGATCGAAATCCGTTCTGCCATGGCCGCGTTAAACCAGACATCAACAAACGCTTGGCAATCACAGTTCTTTCGGATATGACCTCGAAAACGGAGGATCCGTATCGTGACAGGCGTTGGCACGTTAAATATCCCTTTATGATACGACCCTTAGCGCTATGTATACATGTAGGTCAAGCGCGGGTCTAGAGCCCCCCCCCCCCCCAAAAAAAAGAAGAAAATATAGTCATCTTTCACCCTACCATCGCGTGTTTTAATATTGCTTCATCAACTCTTTCGATCGACTTTATTCGCTCACTAGGGACAATTTCAAATTTCAAGGTTGTAATATACTATGAAAATACCGTACCGCAAATTTGGGGTGCAGATTTCGCATATGTGCTATCTGTAAAAACGTGAAAATTCCGGATGCTTTGCCCTGGAACCAGGTCCCAGATCCCAAGCCTTTGCCCCCCCCCCCCCCCCCCCCCCCCCGATGAAAAAATCTGAATCCGTGCCTGTAGGTCTAAATTTGTGGTACTTCACCTACAGAGCTGATCACGTGTCAGTATAAGCGAAAAAGTCACGAAGAGACGTAAAAGAAACAAACGAAACAAAATTATTCCTTATAGTGTCATATTTAGCTCGAGTTTTATTGAACAAAATTTAAATCTAGTTTAAACAAGCATTCTGTAAATATTGCACAGCAATAAATGTCTCCACCGGTTCCAAGTCGTATAAGCGGTCCCCTTGAAATTTCAATTGCATTGATTTTTGAATTTTTAAATTTTAAATACAGTGTATTCTAAACATGTCAAGGATCATCTGCAAACTTTATTGTCGCAATGAACGACTCTCCATTCGTATCCCCAGCCTCGAGTTCTATCGCCGTATCGCAGCATGTATATAACGATTGGAATTTTTACATCTATCTAGTGTCTTTCTATCCGCGTTTCTGTCCGCACGTGATGTCCAGATATCTTGTATGTCTAAATTAAAAACTGAAACGGATATTTTTTGCGATTGGGCGGATATCATTTAAGTGGATTACGAAAAGCCTTACTTTATTTAGAACACAGAGAGAGAGAGAGAGAGAGAGAGAGAGAGAGAGAGAGAGAGAGAGAGAGAGAGAATTTATTCAGTCTACCACAAACAAGACTGATTTTCAAAATATTTTTTAGAATTATTCAGTTTTATTGAAAGAGAAATGTAATGTGTATTTACTCATTTGATAACCATATATCAATTTTCAGATTCTATGGGCATTGTAGAGAAAATTCTGGAAAATTACATTCCAAATTTCAGCTTCCTAAATGAAAGTATGATGAAAAGTCAGAAAACTTAATTGGGAGAGATGGACGAACTGATGGACTATGGAGTGCAAACTAGTAGTTCAATCTGTAGGCAACTAAGAAGCATTTTACTGATATCTGTGCGTGCTGTAATGTTAATGTTCTTGATGCTCTGGAGATTTACCCTAAAAAATTAGAAGGACGTGTTGTTATTGTTGTTGGTGATGATGATGATGATGATATAAGAGAACATAGAAAATTATGTTTTCAAAACCTTAGAGATAGTTTATTCTGCAGATTTTAAGAGCTATGTCACAATAAAACATAACCTTAATTGCACAGTATGTTGCTATACGGTATGTTGTTTTAATCTAACAAGTACGTGTGCAAATGACAATCCATTGTGGGGGGAAATAATTTCTTGAATAGTAAAAGTAAACATTAGTATTATATAATAGATGATCGAGTGCATACTATACGTCGAGCGCTGGAGATAGAGTTTGTAATAAGTCGAGCGCACGAGATCATAAGTCGAATAAAATTCGAACGAATTATGTACATGTATGTCAAGCGCTCAGGTGGAAGAGGCTAGTTTTTTTTTTTCTGAGGCATGTTTTTTTTTCATATTTAATAATATATGATCCAAAATTACATGTAATGAATACATACTGGCGCTGGTGGACAAAGCATGCTCTGAGCAGGTATCACGTGATTCTAAGCGTTGACAGAGGTGTAAGCGAACCTTGCGTAAAGCGCCCTCTGGTGAGAGAATGAGTTTAAGTATGTATCGACTGTATTTATAAAGTATGACAAACGAATGCAGGGCGATGCGATCGTTATATGCACATTTTCGCCTTGCTCCACAGGCGACACAAAGTACATGTTTATTGACGATTTCACAGTTTGACAAAAATAAACCATTCACGGAATTATCATTGAATAAATTCCAGAACTGTTATCTGTAACCTAGTGAAGCCCAGTTACAATGAAGAAATTTCTGAATTTCGTTGTTTTAAATCAAAAGTACATTTTTGATAGTCTTAAATGTGCTTCCGTACTAACCTTATTAGAACTCATTCAAAAGTCATACTTTCAGATCCATTGCAGCATGGACCAACTTCGATTCACCTTTTTCACCGAGGTATGTGAGGAAAAACTCATTATAGCGCACCTGCCAGGTGTAACAATGCGTTCTTTCTGGTGGTCTCATAATCTCTCCCCTTTATAGCGCAATTTGTGAACGGACAATTATACTTTGCGGTGGCATCTGGCCTGCAGGTTACATTCCTTAAGTAAGTAAACCCACGTCTAAAATGGTGTATGTGAATTTCAGGACCACCTGGATTTTCGGGTGATAGAGGTAAAGATGGATTACCTGGAGAGCCTGGAAGACAAGGAAGCAAAGGAGATCCTGGTCCCATAGGTCCTAACGGGCCACCAGGACTGCCTGGCTCGGACGGTATCAGGGGCCCTCCAGGGGTGTTCGGTCCGAAGGGAGAAAAAGGTGATGCTGCAGAGGACGGAATTACAGGTAGATTGATCTCCTGGTGTACGATACAATTTTGTCAATATTTACATAAAATTTCCTGATACTCGAGTACATCTATTTCAATTATAGTAAAGAAGGGTATTTCAATGACGCAGAACTACACCAAAATTTAACGTGCATGTGCAAGTCAAACCTTTCCTTTGTAAAATATGAAGAAAATTCACACTGTAGGGTTTATGTAGTCTTGCCTTGATAAACGCATACAGAAATAGGACCCAAACATGATATTTTTCATGGAGGTATTAAATTTTCAAAAAAAAGTGATAATTGAAGGAATTTAAATAATATATATCAAATACAACACGCGGCTAAATTTTATGAATTTTATACCTTCTGAATTTTTGTTTCAGTTGACCAGTATACGTTCCTAGTGGAAAAAATTGATGTAAGTTTTTTACTTTTATATTTGACAAAAAAAATCAATTATGAGTTATTTCTTAAGTGAATTTCATCATTTGTTTATGCACAGAATTTTGAAAACAAGAATGGTTTACCTGGTAAAGAAGGTCCGCAGGGTCCTCCCGGACTTCCGGGACCCGAGGGTTTACAGGGGCCATCTGGAATACCTGGAGTGAAAGGAAACCCAGGGGAGAGAGGTTTTCCTGGAGAAAGAGGTCCACAAGGTAAAGTGCTCTTGGAATTATCTTCAAGTACACAGACAATGTAATTTTCTTACCCAGACCTTCATTTAATGTGCTATTTTCGTCGTTTTTGAAACACATACCTTTCTCACCTACGACCACTCGGTCCTACCTTGGCCGCGTCAAACCTAAAGACGTAAAAATAGAAACAAAAAAAAACCCACCAAACAAACAAAAAAACAAACAAACAAACAAACAAACAAAAACAGCGACTGTTCCTTTTGTGGTACTTCACGTATAACTGATAACGTCTCAACAAAAGTTAAATACTTGAAATATTGCAAATACTAGAGGAAATCATCTTCTAAAATCTTTCACACATATAGAGAGATTTTGAATGTCTGCTTTTGATCAACATTTCTAATTTGGATTTTGTAATACATGTACTAGGTCAACTACTGAGGTACATGGATATCTTGTTTTTAAGGATTTATAGGGCTCCCGGGAGAACTTGGTAAAGATGGACGACCTGGATCCAAGGGTGAGCGAGGCGAACCAGGACTCCCTGGAGCTCCTGGCCCAATGGGTCCCACAGGAAGGACGGGTATTACTGGTGAACCTGGTCGCCCAGGCAACCCAGGGATACCCGGACCTCCTGGCGAAAAAGGAGAGGCTTCACAATTCCCTATTTCAGGTACATGTATGTTATATGAAATAAAAAGAATTTAGGTTCAAAGAAAAGGTCAGGTACCCCTACTCCGGTCTTCATTCTACTTGAAATAACAGTGTGAGAAATCACTGTAGGATACATTTGATTTACTGAAAGATTTAAATTTCTCATATAAAATCATGTAGGGTTTCAAAAGGAAATAACATTCTATGGGAAATTAAAAATAGAAATCCTGTAGAATTTCAACAAATACATGTTCAACAGAATCATTTTTAAATATTATCCTTCGGGATTTGTGTCTCCTAAAGAAAAGAAAATTTGCTAAAAGGAAAACGAAAACTCCACATATGGTTACTGAATCCAGTATGAATCTTATAAAATTCTGTTCAGAATTTGAAATGGTCTGGGATTTGGAATTGACTATCTAAGCTACCGGGTATATGCACTTTAAACTAAAGTAGTCTCTAGGTGATGGCCTACCTAGTAAAGGTAGAAAAAACCACCTTATACATTCACTTGCTGTTCGTTTGTTTTTAAACAATGCAGCATTATTGAAAATAATGAAGAATTAAAAGACACGATATGTATGAAATTCCGTATTAAAAATTTAGAAATATATTTTTTCAGTTGCTGAATACAAACTTCTGGTGAATCGTGTAGAGGTATGTAATAAAGTAGTAATATTCTGAAAAATTTCGACAGAATAGTTTATTCATTTTAAATCGGCGTTGGTCAACATTCAAATTAATCCAGTAAAACTAAAATACAATACTTGTTTTATCATATATAGGTGAGAGCGGCATAGCTAGTTTCATTTGATATTAACATTTTCGGACCTTGCCATATTAATTACATAGTAAATTGCAGTTTTCTAGGTCACTTTAGTGACTCGAGTGACCTATTGTCGTTTGACTTCGCCCGTCGTCGTGCGACGTGCGTCGTCCGTTAACAATTTTACATTTTTAACTTCTTGAAAACTACGAGACCAATTGTTACCATATTTGATGTGAAGCTTCTTTAGGATAAGAGAAATGTAAAATTTGAAATTTATGATCTTATTTCCCCATTATCTCATGAATGGGCCAAAAACTGACAAAAGCCAAATTTTCAAAAACCTTCTTTTCTACTCCCACACATGTGGGGAGAAATCCAAATGTGTGTTTATGATGTCCATGAAGCCCTTCATCAAAATTGTGAAATTCATGGTCATGGTCAGGGGTTCAGTCTCTTGGGTGTAGTCAATATGGCCATATAGTAAAGATATGTTAAATCTTAGAAAATCTTTTCTGTCAGGTACTCTCAAACATGCGTGAAAAAAAACTAAATACATGGTTATGATGTCCATGACGGTTTCAACCTTAATTGTGAAAATCATGTCCTCTGAGTTAGAGGTTTAGGTTATAGGGTGGTGTCAATATGACTCTCTAGTGAAAATATATTCAATCTTAGAAAAATCTTCCTATCTACTCTCAGACATATGTGAGGAAAATTGAATGTATGTCGATGAAGCTTTCTACCTGCATTGTGAAATTCATGACCTCTGGGTCAGGGATTCATGGGTCGGGCCAATATGGCCGTATAGTGAGATGCCTTAAATCTTATAAAATTTTCTTTCCTCCCACAAATGAATAAGAAAATCTTAATACATAGTTATGATGTCCATGAGACCCTCTACCAAATTTGTGAAAATCATGGCATCTGGGTTAAAGATTTAGGCCCAAGGGTGGGGTCATTATGGCCACATATAGTTAAAATGCATTAAATCGGAAAAAACCCTTTTCATTACTTCCAATAATGGAAGATTAACTGAATGTGTAGTTACAATGTCCTTGAAGCCTTATTCTACATGAACTTAAATTATGAAATGCCTATGGCCGAGTCAGGGGTTCAGACAAAACGTATAATGAACGCGAAAGCGCTCACATGAAAAAGCTAATAAATGAATGAAACGAAAAAGTACGAAAACTACAGAAAATACAAAGGTGAAGAAAATATACTTGTTTTCAAAACAAAACTCTACAGTTTCCAATGCTAAGGAGGAAACTTGGGGAGACGTCACTTCTAAAGTTAATGCAGTAAATTCAGCTGAGCATGTCCAGTCGAGGGAAGAAATGAAGAAAATTGGACATATCTGAGCAGCGAAAGTAGGAACAATTTAGCTTTAGGATATTGAGTTCATCACAAAGATCACATGTCGCGGTATACGAAGTTTAACAATGATGTCCACACCCTCCATATTGTCAAATAGATTGTTTCTGTCCCTGAAACCACGTTCCCTCCGGATAAGCTACCTATTTCTTAGCAAAACGTAGACCGGCACCTTGTTCAGTATCGACTTAAGACACGTATCTGGATGTCTTAAGATTATTTTAAGATATGACAGTGTTGTAAAATCATATGATCTTATAAATTTTGGTCTTAAAATAAATCGTAGTCATAAGATAGTTTTGTGAAACTGGCACCCTATCATCCGGCAAAAGTTCTTAAAACTTTGAATGTCCTCTCCTATGAGAGTCAATGACGCAAAATAATGTTAAAGAATTAAGAGTAATGGTATCAAAGGTCATTGGTTAACACAGTTACCAACTGATCCATGAAACTTTGGTCACACATGGCTGAATAAATCAGATATGGTAGACTGTGGGCGACTTCGGTACATACCTGAATACGAATCGGGTTACCCGAGTTACAATGGAACGGAAAGTTTCAACTTTTATATGACGTATTGAGACATTTGAACTCTACCCAAGTAACCCTGTCTTTCATGAGGGTTTGTGCGGTAGCAAAATGTCGGTCTTGCAGAATACTGCGCATGTGTCAGTTTTCAAATGATGGATGTGATTGGTTGGAGTATTTTACATGGGAGCAATAAAGATCATTAGACCCTACTAACCCGGTTATGAACCAAAGTCGCCCTTTATGTTTGACTCTAGGATAGTATAGTATAAGGGGTGGCTGAGCAAAGGACTTGACTTCTATTGTTATGACATTGATGGATCAGTCAAAGAAGTATTATATGTAGTGGTCAGTTCACAATTATCCTTCGTATCGTTAAAATTTACAATGCCGCCAGAGATATTTGTTGAAATAAATCAAAGAGGGATGAAGACAGAAATTAAAACTCTTGCGAGTTACAGATGTATTTTGGGTTGTTAGCTCACCTGAGCCGAAGGGTCCAGTAAGCTTCTCTAATCAAAACTTTCTGTTGTCCGTCGTCGGTGTTGCTTTTCACACTTTCATCATCTTCTCCAGAACCACAAGGCCAATTTCAATCAAACTTGGTACAAATCATCCAAGGGAAATGGCATTCACGTTTTTTTAAATGAAGGGACATGCCCTCTTCAAAGGGGAGATAATCACATAAATGGAAAAATAGGGTGGGGTCATTTAAAACTTTTCTTCTCAAGAACCAGGGGCCTCCGTGGCCGAGTGGTTAGAGCATCGGTCTCAAAATCACAAAACCTCTCACCTCTGTCGGCGCGTGTTCGAATCTCGGTCGAGCGTTATGTGAGCAAGTTTGCCAGTTTACTTGCGGAAGGTCGATGGTCTCTTCCCAGGTACATTGTATCTGGGTTCTCTCCTCCACCAACAGAAACTGGACGCCACCAGATAACTGAAAAATTGTTGAGTGTGGCGGAAAGCAATAATCAATCAATCAATCTCAAGAACCACTGGGCCAGTTAAGTTCAAATTTACATCATTGGAAGCTTTCTTACATAGTACAGATCCGGGTTTGTAAACATCATGGTCTCCGAGGATAGGGTGGGGCCACAATAGGGGATTAAAGTTTTATATGTAAAAATATATGGAAAAGTTTTTAAAATAATCTTCTCCAATTTCAATCAAACTTGATACAAATCATCCTTGGGGAAGGGCATTCACGTTTGTTCACATAAAGGGTAATACCCTCTTCAAAAGGGAGATAACCACAAAAAACTGGGTCAGTAAAGTTCAAATTTACATTAACGCTTCCTGACATAGTGCAGGTCCAAGGTTTTTTTTTTAATCATGACTCCGATGGGTAGGGTACAACCCTAGAGAGGGGACCAAAGTTTTATTTGCGGAAATATAGGAAAATCTTTAAAAATCTTCTCAAGAACCACTAAGACAGAAAAACTCAAATTTACAGACAGCTTTCTGACATAGTACAGATTCAAGTTTGTTAACATCATGGCTCCCACGGTTTTTATTTTTTTGTTTGTTTGTTTATTTATTTTTTGTTTTTGTTTTGTTTTGTTTTTTGTATTGACGATCACTGCCCACACTTGACAGGCGTTCTTTTTCACTTTTCAACGTAAAGTAATTGGCCACAATACGGATTCAAATCTAAACCTCGATGAAAGAAACATCTCGTTAATTAGGTAGGAAGTCACGTGACATAGTGTGTGACGCCATTCATGAGACCTTCTTCCATCAGCTGTTTATAATTTAAAAAAAAACAATCAAAAAATAAAACAAAACCAAAAACAAAAACAAAAAACAAAAAAAACAACAACAAAAAACAAACAAACAAAAATCCTCAAACTTTTATACACCATAGACCAAATTTATTCCGTTGTTGACAAATGGTATATGTTTGCACCGCCGCAATTCGGCATTTGCTATTAAACATTTATATGAGTCGCCGTCTACACAATATTTTGTAAAGTCATTCATTTAAACATATATAATTGGCGTTGTTTTTATAAGGATAATTTAATATTATTCCTATGTAATATTAAATGCATGGAACATTTTATCATACCAACGTACTATATCGAATATTTTGTCCAAACACACTTTTTTAAGATTAATTATCCTACTGAAAATTATTGGAATATTAGAATTTTTGTCCCATAAAATTATCATAGAATTTTTGTAGGATTTAAAATTTTTGTCATTCTCCTATCGCATTTCATGTCTTTGGAGGCTGATGTCTATTATTCTACAAGGATGTGTGAGCCCAACCATGGACTATGACATACTGTAAATACAACAATAAAATCGATAACTAATGATTTAATTTCATAATCATAAAAATTAATCAATATATGTTACAAAACAGAATCAGTCGTCTGCATTCCGAGATCGATACACACGTAAACAAACATGATGATGCACAGACAAGTTAATCCTCCTCCACTGTGTATTCAAAGCAGTTGATATAATTTGTCAACATCAAACTAATGCTGCCATGACGTCACGATGACCTACTATATAGATAATCGATAAGCTGTCTATTTCTGAGATGTAGTAGAAAAGAAATAAAGTTTTGTTTTTGTGGATGATGCAGGATAATCTCCTCGGTATGGAAATGTTTTGAAATATAATAACCTTGGGTTTTATATTTCAGAACAACATTTCTCGATTTCGGAAGTTGTTCTACAACATCCACGAAAACGCGAACTTTACTTCTCAAATAAAGAATTATAAAATACAAATAAAAACTATAAAATACAAATGGACAATTACAAACATACGTTAAGTTGCTCAATACCACTATGCCGATCATTTACAAGTTAGAAACATTGAATATTTCAGACGGAATATCCTCTTTTAGTGGCACATCACCGTATCAGTCACGTGACTTGATATTTAGTATGCATTTTGAAATGCCATCTTTAAATAGCTTGATCCTAATTTCAAAGTAATTGGAGACATGAAATTTTATTACATTTACTTGAAATATACTGGATCACCAGGGGCGTAGCTTCCATTGTGGCAATGAGGCAACTGCCTCACTAGAATTTTTGACCATCAATCGGATTTTCCCTTCCCAGTGCCCACATAGAAGAAAATCTTTCTTTTGTAAATTTAAGAATTAAACAAATCTAATAAATAAAAATGTTGTTAATATATTTTAATTTCAATGTGATCGGGATCAAAATTATAAAAGATCGGGCTTTTGATCCAATAAAATCTTAAAGTTGTTTATATGGGAAAATAGAAATATGGATCAAAAGAAAAAGCAAACAAAGCTTACATTGTTTATAAAGAAAAGGAAGAACGACAGCCCAGAATCGGCATCAGGTACTTTACAGAAACACATATAAATCCCTCAATTGTTTTATTAATGTTTAAATACTCAAATTCAAAATAAATTTTAGCAGTTAATTAGGCCTAAGGCCCAACACATTGTTTCAGATTTTAAAAAAAATAATAACACCATTTCTCTTAGCTTAGTAATTGATTACCCCAATATTTTCTCACCAGGAGATGAACATGTAACACCAGAAGCAGATATAACAAAACCCGAGCATAATGATTATATAGAAAGGAAAAAACGCAAAACAGATTCTTTGTATCCTGTGAATTTCGTTAAAAAAGTGTTAGATGATAGTGAAAAATACCAAATACTTTCAAACAAATGGAGCCCTATCTCAAGTGAAAAAAAGAAATATTCTTTTCCCATTACCAATAGGAGACGGTATAATTTGAACTGGGAAGAAAAATTGAATTGGCTGAGGTATTTGCCATCAGAAGAAGCCGCTTTTTGTGCCCCCTGTATTGCATTCGGGGTGCAATCCGACAAGATAGTAACTGGTCTTAAGGATTGGAAAAATGCCATGGGTTTCAAGCGAGGTACTTTGCTGATTCATGAGGAATCAAACACTCACCAAAACGCTCTTGTTAAGGCAGTAAGCTTTATAAAAGTTTATTCAGTGGAAGAAAAAAACATTAAAAGCAGTATATCCAAAAGTTATGAAGATAATGTCATCAGGAATAGGGCAATTTTATCGGATATCATAACAGTAGTCGTTGCTCTTGGTCAACGAAATATTCCGTTTAGAGGACACCGATGGGACACAATAACAAAAAGAGAGGATGGAAATTTTGATTATTTTGTGCATATTTTGGCCAAAGAAAAACCTGTTCTAATAGCTCACCTTGAAAATGCAACTTATAACGCAAAATACCTCAGCCCTGAATACAAAACGAACTAATTGAGTTAGCTGGAGAGGAAGTGCTCAGCTCAATATTGTCCAATGCGAGGAATGCGAAATGGTTTTCTATTATGGCCGATGAATGTACAGACGTATCAAACATTGAGCAAATGGCAATCTGCATCAGGTATGTGAATGAGGACAATGATGTAAACGAAGATTTTATTGGGTATGTTCCACTTAATTCAGTTGATGCAGAATCCCTAACTAATGCAATTTTGCAAAAGCTTGAAGACTGCAACTTGGATACACGATACCTCAGAGGACAGGGCTATGATGGGGTAAGTGTTATGTCTGGATCAAGATCTGGTGTCAGTTCTCGTATACGAGAAGTCCAACCGCTTGCTGAGTACCACCACTGTCGAGCACATGCACTCATTTTAGTTATATCTTCTTCATGCAAGAACATTCCTACGATCAGGAACCTCTTTGATGATGTCAATAAGCTGACATGGTTTCTAGAAGCTAGTCCGAAGAGAGTTTCGATTATGAAACGGCACTTGCCAGGCGCAAAACAAGCTGATTTTTTTAATTGGCAATATTGAAAACGAGGTAACTGAAAGCAATAAAAACATCGAACAATCGTTTTCTGTGAACATCCTACCCAAGCTTTGCGAAACCAGATGGTCTGCTAGAGTTGATACTCTTTCAGTTGTAATTGGAAAGTATGCAGCCATATTATCTTCGCTCGAAGATGTGAGAAATGAAAGCACTGTACCCGATGCTCGTACGAAAGCCACTGCATTTATAAATATGATGGAAAAGAGTACATTTAATGTTACAATTGTTGTTGCTCAACACATACTGAGTTATATGAAGCCCCTAACTTTGGCTCTGCAGAGTTCCCATTGTTATGTGTACAAAGCCTTTGTGGATGCACAGAATTGCAAGCAAGTGATAATTGATCAGCGGAGTGAGGAGGTTTATCAGAGATGTATATGGTCAAAGGCAACAGCCATTGCTGACAGTATCGGCATCCAATTGCAGAAACCAAGGACAGCGGGTCAGATGCGGCACAGAGCAAATGTTGCCCTTACAGACACTGCGGAAGAATACTACAGGATTAATACTTACCTGCCATTTGTTGACCATTGTTTGAGCGAACCCGACAACAGATTTTCTGATGAAACACGTCCTTCATTCCTTGCCTTCAAACTCCTTCCAGGCCGCATTAACACACTTACCCGACATGAATTTGAAGATATTGTGGAAAGGTTTCAAACTGATTTACCGGACAGAGATGACATAAATCAAGAATTTGAACGCTGGAAAGCGTTCTGTGGAAATTTGCCTAATGATGGTTCTGAAAGGAGCTCTCTGAGCAATGCTATTATGTTGGCGGACTCCGACTTTTATCCCAATTTGCATGTCATATTCCGCATTTTACTCACCATGCCAGTTGGTTCAGTCCCTTGCGAGAGATCTTTCTCCGCAATGAGACGCTTGAAACATTGGGGACGTTCAACAATGACCGAGGATCGTCTGGTTGGCCTTGCCTTACTTTTTGTTCACAGGCACCAAATGGTCTCAGTTGACAATATTCTCATGAAATTTGCAAACTCCAAAAAACGCCGAATCGGCCCATTAAAATTTTGAAGTAAAACAACAATTAGAATAAAAATATGCATTCAACTCAAATCTGTTAGAAATTTTATTTTATTAAATACTGTTGAATACAAATTTTTGAATTATAAAGATTTCAAAAATTGAGTACACGACAATCGTGTTTTCAATTTTGAATTTCTAATAGTTCAAAAATTTGTAAAAGAATACTGTGAATAGATGCTGGTCTGAATTGTGAAATACCCCCCCCCCCCCGAACCCCCGTCCATGGCAGACCCTGGACCCCCTGCCGCAATAAATCTGCCTCACTAGAATATTATCTCAAGCTACGCCCCTGATCACAAAAAAATCACAACGCAGTTAATATTGATAATAATAATAATAACCTTTATTTACCCAGGATAACACAATTAGCATACAACTAGTTTTCATTGTGGTCCTGCGTTAAAACATATATACAAACATAGAATTAGTATTAGTTTTAATATATACATGTTCATACACGTAGACATGATTATATAAATAAGAAATAAAAGAGACATTGCAGAGAAAAAACATACTACAATAGTACTAAACCTCAGTGTATTTTCTAAACATGGTATGAAATTATAAAGGACAAGAATAAAAAAAACATAACATAAGACAAATATGTGAACAAAAACAGCTTTTTCTAACAATTTCATCTAAAATATTCCATGAGATACATAGATTTAAAACCACCTATTGAATAAGAATTTCGAACATTTTGTGACAGTTTGTTCCAAAGAAATATTTAGCATAAGATCTCGACCATGTTTGTGAATATTTCCCAAACAATTCAGTATATGGCCGGAGAATGTAGTCAAAATCCAACTTCTCTTTCCAATCAAGTCATTTATATAATTGGTGATATTTCAAAACCTTTAAATAAATTAAATTAAACATCAGGAGATAAAGGCTTTTCGTGTACTTTTACTCTAATTTGAATACATGTACATGAGCGGCGGAAATCGTTCAAACAAGACGTTCACACAAACACATACTAAATTACATCACAGACTAGCTTTAAAAAATCAACAGACTCAATTGCAAAATCAACAGATTCCGTTGTAAAACAACCAACAGTCAATAACAGCAGAGTTGACTTTAGATGGCATGCAAAGAAGAACAGACATTATCAGAATTAATCTTAGATAGCTATTTTGCGCACGAGTCTTAATCTACATATTAATTATAAGTGATCATAGGAATCAGTACAAGTTGCCTCCAGGCGTGTTACCGCCAAGGAAATTTGGCCTTTATTGAGACAACCCAACCTTAAAGATAACTATAGTCCCTGATAAACATTTCATGTATTAGCAGTGCATTATGAATTTTAAAAAATAATGTTATCCTCCCTCCACACACGAAGTTTAGGTTTAATGGGGATACTATATTGGAATCACCTTGACTGTCCGTCCGTAAACATAATTTATTCAGAAGATACCTTTAACACCATGAGCAGATTTGATGAAAACATTATGTACATCTTATTTGAATGATTAAGTTGTGCACCTGCTATATTGATTGCGATTTTTTAACATTCAAGTTGTGGATATTTTTTTTCCATTTTGAGAGGTTTGTCATTGTTATTTAAAAACCAATGAACATAGTTGATTTAGTCTTGTATATAATCAAGTTGTGCACCTGTCATTTTTATTGAGATTCTTTAACATTCAAAAACGTTGATGTTTTCATCTTACGGGTATTTTTTTTTCAAGTTTATTGACTGTCATTTTCTTTTTTGTAATGATTTGTTCTCTCACAGAGACCCCTGCATTAGTTTAGTGACGGTATAGTGGAATCATCAGTCCATTTGTCTGTCTGCCCATCTGTCTGTGGATATGATTTGTTAATGAAAGACGTGTCGTTCACTGGCTCAAGTAGAATGGCCATCCATGAAATAATATTCAGAAGGTATATTAAAGCAATATAAGCTGTCAAAATTGTTATTTTTGGGTCCTAAAATTTAATCGAAAATTTTGTAAACATCTACCTTCTAATACCTGATTTTATCGATTAAACTTTTGACATGTTGTATTTTTTGCATTAAATGCAAAAATGTTTGACAGTTGAAATTAAGTCTTCCCGTACCTTAATTTTCCCGACTTATTTCCGTATGCAATGACCTAAAGTTGAACTCATTCGGCAAAATCAAGCACGAAAGATGTCTGACACGAAAGGTTCGAAGCGAGGGAGAAAGCCGACTTTGGAATTTTGCGTAATGTTTCGAGCGATCCCTTAAAACTATCATAACTAAAAAACATACTATCATAACTTAAAAACATATAACATCGTTAACAATGCCAAAATAATGATGATAACTAGAATTTTATCTCACCTCGCCGTCCATATTTGAATGACCCGGATACAACCCGATCCACCCCGATCAGCATCAGAATCATTCGTGTCAACATCGGTTATCTTCGGGATTGTTGCCGACGATTAATAAGCTGCCATTGTTAGGGTCAAACGGAATGTCGAGGAATATATTTTTCATCACGTAAAGGTGTGTAAACGATGCATAAGAGAGGAAATTGGATGCAGTTCTTTTTTTCAATCATATCAACGTTCATTTAACCTCTTTTAATGCCACTATAAAAAATTGCAATTTTGGCAGCTTATATTGCTTTAAGAATATCCTTGCATTTACAGTACTTGCTCTCAAGAAAACAGTGTTCTTTTTTATATCAAAAGATGTGTTTATTCTTCAATGAGCACAAATTCGCTATTTTCCACCATCCAATATGCTTTGTGGGAGTTTTAGGTCCGTTAGGACAGTTTTAGTTTCCAGTATTTAAGAGAACAATATTTTTGTCAATCATTTTTTTCTCTGTTTCAGCATTAGATGAACTAATCATTTTTCCTCGGTGACAAAGTTTGGAAATTGATATTCTGTCCTTGAAATTTTAAAAGTATGTCCTCATTTAGCAAGAAAATAAATAATCTAAACTCGACTGGCGCTGCAACTATGGTGAAAAATACCTTTTTCTTTTTGGATTGTCGTTGTTGTTCGACATCTTCAGTTCTTCAATTTTGTCCGTTTCCCTCGCTGTTTTGGATATATTTACATGTATATTGATTGATTGTATGTTGTTTTACGTCCCACTTGAGAATTTTTCACTCATATGGAGACGACACCATTGCCGGTGATAATTGAGACCTCGAGACCAATGAGGTTTCCTTACGGATTTGATTCAGTAGGATAGTGTTTTTTTATTTTTGGTGGGGGTGTTTGTTTGTTTGTGTGGGGTTTTTTTGGTTTGTTTTTTTTTTTTTTTTGTTTTGTTTTTTGGGGTTTTTTTTGGTTTTTTTTTTTATTTTTTATTTTTTAGATTTTGTTTGTTTGTTTTTGTCAGGTTATTGATTATACCGAATTTACATGAATTTGTTAAAGTTACGGAGTATTATATTTAACCAAATGTACTTATTGATAATTGCTCATGCTAATAATTTCATATACATCTGTCTCTTGTCATTCTCTCCTGTGAAGGCATGAAAATAAATAATCTGACCCGACAGAAATTACTATCACCACACACACACTCTTCAGATTCAGAATATAATTCGTATTGTAAAAGGTACAAAACGAGACACAATAATAACGCAAAATACATCTTAAATAGCAGCGAGTAATGCTGTTCACTATAGGAAACACTGATGGTTCCATCCTCTACTTCATATTATTTCTCAAGGGTCGGACGGAATAAGGACTAAAGTCTCATCTATCTATATGAAATAATGCATAAAATTAATATTTATTTCTGTTTTAGCTTTACACATGAGTTGTATTTCAATGCCTATTTTGATTTCAATAATAGCAAGCGAAGATTACAAATTTTAGTCACGTGATTTGCTCTTCATCAACTGAAAAAAATAGTCTCGCTTTCCCCTGGACTCTCGCTCTCGAGATTTGCATGTGCAATTTTAAAAATGAGGACGATTACCCATACTGCTATGGAAAAAAATTCGCTGTCACTGCGGCATACTTCATTGACAATCCCGTAGATGAAATAAATAATTTGTTTGGAAAGTATCCCTACCTTCATACGTTTTGTTGTTGTTTTGAAAGAACAAAAAATAATATGACCGTGTAGAGGGAGAAACATTTATATCAATAACAGGCGCGCGAAAAATATCAATTAAAAAAAGAAAAACAATAAAAAAATCCCTTTAGACATTTGATCCACCTATTCATTGAACGCGGGATATAAAACACAATTGATATAAACAGTGCATTATGACGTCATGTGTAGCGTCGATTGTAAGCAAATTTACAAACATAAGAAATCCGAGGAGTGATTTTATGACTGAGAAAGTATGTTTTATATGCTTTTATGGATTTTATGTAACATCTCAGAACAACGTGAACTTGGGTAGACGAGATTCAAAATGGCGATATCTATGTCTGCGTGCTTGCGCTCAAATTGACCAAAATTTTCAAGTTCCGAGGGTATGGTTTAATTTTTCATTAGTTTTCTATATTTTCCTATTAAACATGTATATACGTGTTACCTATACACAATTATATTACGTCATAATTGGGGGCTGACATATTTTGATCACGTGACCGCACGCCATCACTGTGCTGATATCATTGTAAACAAAGCTAAGCAAGAACTGGTGTTCATCGATATTTTCATCTATTTTTAATATTTGTCTGAGAACACGATGGATAAGAAGAGTCACAGTAAGATTTTAACATATGTTACATTCATAATATTTCGTGGTTTTTACGTTTTAATCTTATTTCTACCATAATTTTAGTTAAATCCGCGATCCGCCCAACTTTCAGTTCCCAGTGTTTTTGCATAATAAATCACGAAGTAAAAAGAAACTCGTAAAGACGACTTGAGACATTACAAATTCATTTCAATATAAAGCAATGTATGAAGTAATAAAATTAGCGATGGATCGTGGAATTTTCAACGGAAGATGTGTTGGATATGACTATTTGTTATCTTATTATTTTTTTTCCTTCGGATTTTTTTTTTTTCAATTTCAGCATTTCTGTTGTTGTTTTTGTTGTTAATTTAGATGTCCAATCGTATAATTTGTCCGTAAAACAGCTATATGGATTGAATCTTTATTGCTAGTTATTATTCAATTTTGATAGTGTATTACAACGAGATCCACCGAGTTGGGGGGGGGGGGGGGGGGGACACACAATATCAGGTAGACCCTATCTAATTTTTTTTTTTCATAGTAAAAAATCTAGTAGGATTAAGCAGAGATATTACATTCTGTGTATCGGGGGTTTTTTTTTTTTGTTTTTTTGTTGTTTTTTTTGTGTTTTTTTTTTTTTTTTCATCAATGACATTCGTCGCCTCTCTGCATCTGCAGGAAAGCAGAAGAACCTAAAAGGAATGAGGCAGGGACAATCTTCATGGGGCAGGTCATGCTCCTCACATTCTCTCTTTTTCCAAAGGTATAATTTTCGTTGATTGTTGCTACAGCCAAAAACAATACAATTTCGCCCTCCACTTCTCTCATACGGCATTTTGTTTATCAGCACCGTAATGGCGGACGTCATCAACGACCCCTGTAGGCAAAGAGCGATAACTCTTTAAACACTTCGGAATATAATTGTGTATAGGGAGAGCTTCGCTCGCACGGCCCAGAGAGGCACAGCTAATATGACATCACAGTGCACGTTTTATATCGACCGCGTTCATTAATGTCTGAAGTCTTGTTGCATTCAAATATGCTTCATCTATCGTTTTACAGGAACTAGAGAAAACAGTAGCTATTTGCTGTGCTCCATCAACAACCCCCCTGGTCACCACAACACAATTCCGTAAGTCATGTATGATTAGAATTGACATAACGTGAATAAAGAATAGTTAACAATTCAGTGTCGTTAAGTAAATTTTATAACACAGAAGAAATGATTCAAAGCTTTTAAAAAAAATACTAAATGAATATAACCTTTCTAAAGGCCATAGGTATAAATATAATTCTAACTAGAGTCAGTCAGATCACAGTCACCGTCCCATTTTCACAGTCCATAGACGGAGTGAGGTTAATTAGTCTGATCAGAATCGTTATTACTAACATATCATAGCGTATTTAAAATATCTGAAATAAAACTTGAAAAGACGGCTTGTTTTTACATACATGCTTGTTTTTGTTTTACAATTTTGCGAATCGATAGTATATGAATTAAGTATATGTAATCAAGGAATATGAAAAATTGTGACTGTAAAAGGGTTTACACTTAATAAATTGATATCTCTTAGTGGATATGAATAAAGAAAAGATCGTGTTAAAGAATTATCTGGTACTTTTGTAATTTATGCAAGTCGCCTTTAGGAACTCTTTCAGGGGATATATAAATCACACAATCTACAGATGCTATTGTTCAGTACAATGTTAAAAAGTTCATAAGGAAAGAGATATGAAATACTTCAGTCTTATGATATGATCACTGTGAAAGACGATGCATTCATTTTTATAAGTTTCTCGCAGTCACTATACCCCTGCTATTAGGGATAGATACCTCATGTACATTTAAGTAAGGATAACTCTAGTTTATGGGAAGACCAAATAAAAATCCTTCTCAAATTACTGGTACTACTGTAAACGTGGAAATTTACACGTGGGTGTTATTTACACTAAATATGCGATTACAAAATTTATGTGTAAATTACTCCGTGCATATATGTGTACTAATCCCATAGTTACACAATTTATTAATTGATAATATCGTCATTGCGCTATTAAACCGTACACGTATGGTTTGCAAAGAAATACGCGTAATTGATAACCCGCGAACATATCCACGTTTACAGTATTCAGCGTTTCATGCATACCAATAACATTGTGTTCGCTAAAAAAAAATTCTTGTAGCTACATTTCCACATTCAGAGTGTGAATCTAACCATCATCAATGTGGTGGCGCTAATCCAAAATGTATACCTCAAGAATTCGTTTGTGATGGACTGGGAGACTGTGACAACCGATCCGACGAATCACCAGATCTTTGTGGTAAGTTCCATCTAGTTCAAGAATATTCTGGATACTGACTCGAATCAATGATTACTAGTACGAAAATTCATACATGCACTGAACGGATCTGAGTTTGGGTTTCAATCTCATGCACCGTTACAATAGTTTTGTACTTAACACTTTGATCATCGACCGGTCGTAATTACTATACATTTTAAATAATTAAATCGTTGAGCGATTTCATCATTGCTTCTTGTAGAGAGGGAAATTATAATTGATATTTTGAATTATGGATTTAGGGAAAACTCGACCAACTTGCCCAGAAGGCTTGTTTGCCTGTAACGATGGCCAGTGCGTGAGATCAGATGCGAAATGTAATGGGGCCTTTGATTGTGAAGATTTAAGTGACGAGGCAAACTGTCCAGGTATAACTTTTAAGACAGAGCTTGCATGTGGTGAAAGGAAATGTTCTTCTTTTTTTACTTTCTATATTGGTCCATGAGGCCATCTTATGATATATTTCAACAGTTGTAATCTTAGTCAACAGATATATATATATATATATATATATATATATATATATATATATATATATATGTTCATATGTGTACTAGTGTATCAATGCTTTACATGCAATATCATACTAAATAATAAAGTGTACCCTAAGGACAAAAATCACATTTTTGTAAAATTGTGCCCTGATATTATATGATCATATACCAAAACATTCTAAATCACTCTAATTTGAAATTTTTGTTATGTCAGCAAGTAAATGCATACACTTTCAAATATAGGTTTACAAAATCATATATTATTTCAGATGAGGACATTGAAATAAGTGGAGATAATGTAAACCGAGGTGACATACCAAAATAATAACCAAAAAGGCTAATCACATTACCTTGCCGCACGCCACAGTTGTATTTTTGGAGTGAGAATTCTTCACAACACCGCCAACTATGGAGATTTATTGACATTTTCGTTTATGTTTTTTTTTTTAAAGATTTTATTTAATACATTTATAAACTCGTATTTTTCACTGTTTAAAATAATGACTGTATGCTACATAATTATGTAATTATTTTTAACAAGATGGCTTTTACTAATTGTGTTATTTAATTATTCAAAAATTTATACTCATTTCTAAAATATAATAAAATATTTGTATCCAAATATGAATCTATATGTATGTTCCTGAATGTTTAGAGCGCATATGAAGGGAAGGAGAGAAAAAACTTGAAATTATTTAGAAAATATTTGTGAACTTTTTTTTCAGTGATGAGCCACCTTATTGTATCATGCTACCATATGCAACTCCATAGTTGGTATTTTCACTTCACTTGATGCATGATTCTTAATTATTTTAATCAAAATATAAATGTCTTGAACGAATTGAGTTACCATTATAATAATTGATTTTGCATACTTTCATAAGTTCATTTTTACGATTTGAGAGGAAGAAATATTCATGTTTCGAACATTCATATTTCAAAGGGATATAAAAACTTATCCGTTTTAATGTCTATATGATAAATATATGGTAGACTTATCGTTCCTACTAAAGAGCACAATATTAATTTGCACAAACGGAACGCAAAATCTACATTGTATCGCAAATATATTGTGTTGGTCAAAAAGAGGCAGACTTGCATGCACATCTTGATATCTAGACCACACACACACACACATTAAAGTTGTTTGAAATGAACGATGTAAAATTCATTGAATTAGAACATAAGTAGTACAGTGTACATGTATCAAATCTGTGTTAGTGCAATCATATTCATTTGAATTTTTGAAAATACATGAGTATGAACTGCGACGCTTTACGCCAATATATTTCATGAAGCGCAACGTGTTTCATGAAAAGTATGCTGGCGTTAAGTATTGCAGATCATACCCTCATGTATTTTTCCAAAATGAAATTTTATTTTTTATATTTACATTTTACTTTCATTTCTGTTGGAACTACTAGCCGTTAAAATAGTCATAAATATTTATCAAGGTTCATACGCACATCGTTCACAGTCACGAGGAAGTGATTAATTTCAATTGGTAAAGGTATTGAAAGCAGAAATATTGGCAATGCAAATATGTAGATATTAATGACAGCATGAGAGGATTAATCACTTAGATTTTGCGGTTTTATTGAATATGCATGCATCCAGTCTCGTAGGATTTATTCTCAACTTCACAAAGGAAAACTAGGAGGGAGGGGTGGGCTCACGGACGGCATACTTAAGCCTACATGTCAGACTGTGTTGCATTTGCTATATAATTTTATAAACGAGGCTTCTTGTATTCATGTAATTCGGAAATGAATCGTAAAGATAACGCAAATTAATATAAAAGACAGTATGAGTCATAGTAAGAGACAGACAGGTGATATGAACCCTATTGTAATGATTTTCGGATCATTTTCTGAATTACACCATTCGTGAACCTACCTCTTTGTTCAATGTTATACTTCGCCCCGTCCCCCACCCACCTGAAATTACGTCCTATTGCGTGATATCTGGTAAATCGTCCCCAATCCAGAAACAAATATGTATATAAAACAACTTTGGCATTTTGTTTGTACATGTAGAAAGGATATCTGATTATGCTGATTTTTTTATGGAATTTCATGCTTGGAATGTTACTGGGTGGAACGCATATATATACATGTCACGAATAAGACTTATTTATACTGATAAAGTTGTTAAATGGTCCAATGAAAACCGTATGCTATAAACTCATTTCTGTATCAGAGATATTTGATTCGCACTGTGCTTCTGAGAAAAAAAAATATATTGTATGTGTCGTGCGTATCGTGAGACTCTTTAATCATAAGCTGTCATCTTCCAGAAAACACACACACTTTGGTGATCGAAATTTTTGGAGAGGAAGTAGATAGTAGCGGAGAGGACAACGATGCTCCTGCGCCGAAAGTGAATACAACAGAATATGGTTTAATTGGACGACGAATCAATTTCAAAGAGGAGAGTCACATTAAAGCAACAGCTATACTGGACAGACATACTGGAAAAGATCCGGTTCTCCTACTCCCACCCCCTCCAATACCGAAGATTGGAGCAATGCGAAAAGCATTATTGACAGATGTAAGAAATAGGTCGGATAGCTCTGAATGTCAGAGCTGTGCTATAGAGTACTATCGCAATGAAAACACTGTTCCAATGAAAGAAGAGACATTATCGGGGGCCAATCTGCAACGCTCTCACAGAGTGGAGCCCGTGGAATTTGTTATTACGAATGCAGGGGTTGACAAGTCGGGTGGAATGTTCCTTATTCTAGCGTTTTTGCTGATGTGTGTGGTGTAATACAGATATATATGCTTTACAGATGTCACTTTCAGAGTTGATATAAATGAATGTAAATACGAGGTAACTACCTCACATGGCAGCATTTGTTCAATTGTGAACAAAAGAAATCAAATTCTACATTTCCACTAAAAAATTAAAAGAAAGAAAGAACAAGCATTTTTAAAGTATTACATAAGCCATGCATGTCCTATACAGACCCCCCCCCCAATTAATTGACAGATGTGTGTAATTCGAGAGCGTGTAATTTAATGTTGTTTGACCCAGAACTGTGGCCTAAATTATTGGTACTAAGTCACCCTACACTCTAAGTAAATGTCACATAGTAAATTTGAGTTTGATAACTGTAATTATAAAAACAACCTTGAAAATTCGGAACTCCGTCATATGTTCACCAGTATCAAATAAATTTGATGATTCGTTGTTCATACAGTTAACACATGTAGTTTTAATCAGAGATGGGGTAATCTTATTCAGCACTATAATTTTGAATTCAATTTATAAACATGTAGTTTATGCAAAAAAAATATACAATCAGTAATAGCCATTTATGATAAATCACTTATGCACTTTACTTTAGTAGCGGACAGAAAGAATCAATGAAAAGCAAAAACCCACAGTGTCGTCTACTAATGATAAAATATGCAGTAGTGGATGGATTTTGCATTTATGAGGTATTAATGATATTCTTGAATTTTATAGCATTAGCACCAAATGAAAGCATGCAGGCGTGTAGCGTCGCAGTTCATAGCCTCATTTATATTTCAAAAGTGAAATTTATTTCTTAATTGAAATTAGGAACTTTTTAATATTTTTTTGAACCATACTTTGAACTGTACTTATTGATTCATACAGCAGATTTATGTTTGCAATACCCATTGTAGTTTTCCGAAAAAGGCTTGTTGAAAATAATAATAAAACTAATAAAAAATAAACACCAAGAAACTATGATGTCACACAAATATCGTGATACATCAACATACGCACTTAAAACTCAGAGACGATAGAAGTGGTTCTTTTCATTCCCTTCCTTTTGTAAATAATGTATCAAGATTTAGTACTGCGTGTCTGAACCCATCTTTAGAAGAGTATTTAACTATATGCTATGTTATCATTTTCTTGCAACGTACCTATTCCCCTACTATTTGTATGCCAACATGAGTTTAGTCCCTTTAGAATAATCACTATTACGTAAATACGGTACAATATTCGTTCCATATATGTACACCGCGTTAGATGCGGACTTTGAGAGTAGTCAACGGAGAGGGGAAAATGAGCATGATGTTCACACATGTATATGACAATGAACAGGTAGTTATGAAAATGTGAATGTGGCCTTTGCCTTAGATAACTTCATGTTTCCAAAGTAATATGAAATGTCATTCTTGTCATAAGATGAATCCACACTTTGCTCGGATTACTTCCCTTAGTTTCCGCAGTTGATCAAAAGGTAACATCTTCCTTCTTGATGATGTGAATTATTTAGGCTTGTATTAATGAAATAATATTGTTTTATGGTTTATTTTTCTTTATATTACACACTGCAAACGGATACAGAAAAATGTCAAATGCATGCAAGTCATAAACTCTATGGTGTGGGATTTTTCCGTAAAGAAAGAGGTCAAGACACTTAACTGTGGAAAGAGTGGATTGAATTATATTATCAGTACACGAATGTATAGATGTCAAAATTTCGAAATGAACAGTCACGTGGGATAAATTAGTTCGCAAAAATGGCTGACGTCTGTAAATTTTGTAAACAAACTTTTAACTTGATTTGTGTTCATTTTTATTTTTATCAATAAAAATACTACATTATTTTTTTTTTAATATTTCGTAATATGTCCCCGGGAGCGCAATACAGTTCGTATTCTCCTTGGTTGAGTCTGATAAAGGCTTTGGATGTACATAAAAGGGTGTGTCTCTGTCGTTGTTTTGTTTCCATTCATTACGAAGACGTGACCGGGGCGTTATCTTGGAAAACCCAACGACATTTCCAAAATGACAAGCTAGGATAGGCCAAAGACACTCGTACAAAAGTTCAATATACTTTTCATATGTTTTCATTAACAGTTTTTAAGGTTCCTAATCCATGAAAAGTTATACAGTTCCGAACATGACGGAGACTCTACAGGTCGTCTCTCTGTCATCACACAAACCAAGGCAATCGGGTCTCAATCTCTCATCTGCTTCCCTCCATACATATACCTTATTATTATTTCCCAGCACAATTTTTGTTTCAGCACTCCACTGGGCTTGACATTGTCTGGTAATTTCATATTGCGATATATTGCGGTAATTTTAACTGAACTGCGATATGTATTGCAATATTTTCATTAAGAAGTAAGATTGTCTTTTCTTATTAAGAAAATATAATCTAACCTACCCCCCCCCCCCCCCCCCACTTACCTCAACAATCACTGGACACTACAGTAATTGTTTCAGCTGTGTGATACGGTGTTTTAATATTGAAATAATTCATTAATCGATAGAATTGCATGCATATCCGCCTCATCAGGAGTCTATTTGCACTTTACAATGATTAGGCAATTTAATGATTTTACAATTGACGACGTGGGCATATCCCTAAATTGTAATTGCATTTATATGGCACGATAGATCTGAGAAAACGTCTTTTTCTATCTGAAGGAACGTTTGTAGATTTGATGTACGTTTTAAAATCTATGATGTGAGTTGCCTCAAATCGCTTTCCTCTATACAACATAGTGTCGAAGTAAGTATTAAATATTATTTAAGTCGGCAATATAGCATTTAAACAGCTTTTTTTTTACTGTAAATTCAAGAACAGCATTTAAATATTCAGTTTTTATTTACATCATTATGGGCATGACAGTCATATTACAGGCTTGTTATATTTATTGCAAATAAATTCCTAATAATTACTCGTAAAATGTATTATCAAATTTACATGTATATTGAAAACAACCATACTGTCAAAACATCCGGGACACATAGTTTGTACATCTTTAATCTGCAAGCAGAATAAGAGGGCTTAAAAATCACAATTTTTGCAAAAATTATAAGAAATATACCTACAATTTATGTTCCTAGTTGTAGCATACGTGTATCTATTGTAGATGTTTTCTTCGATTTTCGAAAACTTTCTTATCGAAGCCATTTCGTGAATAAAATTAAATAAAAGAATCCACGAATATCTGATGAAAATAACACGATCGGTCGCATATTCATAGGAGTGATACCCTACCGACGTTTCTTCGAATCTGCAATGTCATTCATCCTAACTTTCATAATCATGAAAAAATCAAATATTTACCGGCTTCCTTGTCACAATGGCCAATCTCTCTCAATTTTGAAACTATGTCCAGTTATCGTTCTTGGAAAAGATGGTGCTAGTAAGAAAGGCTACCGGATAACGTTCGTGGTGTACGATATGCGATTTTATTTTAAGAATCCCGAGCTCATAACTAAATTCCGAACCCGAGCATTTATCAGGTAGTGAGAAAACGTGTCGCAATACAATATTTTTTGTTAATGAACTGCAACACACCGGAATATCGATATTGCTGAGCAGCCCTAGGGTAGGGGGTATATATAAAAGTCGGGTTATAACAAACTAATGAAAAATCACATTTCCCTTTTATGTCCATATTTATATTTCATATTGGTGCAGTTAATAAATTATGACCCTAAATTACACGTAATCCATACATACTGGTACATAAAACAGCTCTAAGCAGATACCCCTTTCTTCTTTGGGCTAAATCCACATCACCCAAATCCCATCTGAGTACCATGCGAGGGGATTTAGATACTGTGCATGATACAGAACGCTGTCAGCCCTTCTTAAAAGTGTACCTTTCATATGAGGTCATCCACCTCCCGCTTCCATTTATCACAGTACCCACTACTTTTTCATTTCTCATCCAATAAATTTTATATTTCATCAAAAGTACGTAAAGAAAGCAGCAGACTGAGAATCACGTGACTTATGTAGCCAATAGTAATAGGGCAAAATATTGCACGGAAAAAGTTCGTAAACTGTTGACCCGTCAATAGATCACTAGTGTGAGAGTTCGTTTAAAAGTTAGAATGTTGGTTCTAAATCGTATTAGTTGTATACAGGAAATATTAAGATGTACATCAATATACAGTTACTTCATACCTATTGAGGGACAGTCAAAACTGCTGAGCAGAGGTCGTGGAGAAAACTTGGCCTAATCTACAATATATACACAAACATACACTTCAAAAATATACCTGCAGATAAAATATATATACATTTTTACTTGTAGATTATAATAAACAGAATTAAAAATTCACTGGAAAAATAGTTCATTCTGTTCAACAACAGCAAACAAATAAATTATTTCAGTTTGTTGATTTCTTTTGACAAATAAAACACAGTGATTTCATTTTCAGGTAAATAACAATTATTTGTTAACATCAATGGTGGTGATATGCATAGTAGTTCGGAAAATAGTAAATTGAGACAGCATTTTGTGATTGCTGGTTTTGTACGGATGAAACGCTTTTGCATACAGAATCCTAAGTTTGTACAAATAGTAGTACACAATTCTTTCTGGGTGTTGGAATCATTCTGGAGGACATTTCCACTTGTGTATCCTGAAATTTGGATCCTGTAAATTTTGAAATTCTTCCATGATAACTGACTCTTGGGATGTTGTAAGTTCCAGGAAATTCATATTATTATTATCAAACAACACCAGGACGCATGACTTTTGAACACTTTACAAAACCATTCCTCACAATGAATTAAAGACCAGATTTTTTGACATCACTCATTCATTGCTTCTTCAACAAAAGTGGTAAAAGGAAATATTCACATATCTAATGATCAGTCTTAAAAATACTTTGTTAAACACCTCTCTGATTTGTATTATTCATATCTATAAACTTTGATTTAACAATGTACCTGATATGGCTTCAGCATTAGTTCTTGCCATTCTCTCTTCTGTTTATAACCTGTACGTTCGTAACTTCGAATGCTTGTTTCGGACTTTTGTTTGGGACGTCATGATATGTCGGGCTTCAAACCCATCCAGTAAGGTTATAATACAAGTTGCCCCAAGACAATGGTTTGTATATACTGTGCTGAGTTCTGTCTCCAAAGACAAACATATACATATCATCCCTGAGAGTTCGCTGCAAGCAGACTGTTGTGGCTGACAATGTTTCGTTGAGGACGCTGAAAGGATGTGTCACACTCTTTAATTACCATTGACAATTACTAAAGTAAAACTCTGGAATGGACATCATTTCCCTCCTGTCTTTGTAAATCCTGCCGCCCTGACTCTCCCATCATGTAAATCAGACATATGGTTCTTGGTAGTCATGTCCCCGAGTTCTTTATACTTTCTATTTACTCCAGTATGAAGTCTTCATTTTTCCTCTGTTACAGAAAAAAAATCATCATAAAATCTACAAATTATTTTGAAGTCCAGATGGCGTTAATGTATCGAAAAATATTTCAAGTTTTTCTAAATTTGACTTAGATAAGAGTTCTTTACAGAATATTTTCGCTTTTCCTTCCTTTTTAAGTTCACCAATATCGCATTAAATATTTGATATCCTCGGTAAACTCCGATGAATTTATTATATCGATCCCCGTCTCCATCTCATAATGTTCTGTATCCTATATAGAACTGACATAGAGATATTTATTTTAGTATAATTCGTCTTTTTTTCGTTTTGACAGCAAAGTAAAAAATTTTCAGCAAATCTTCACTTCATCCTCTGTCTGTACACTCCTACTCACGCTGTTTTCAGAGCAATATTCTTTCCAAACATTCACGGCGCACTTAATAACATTTCTGGTACTTTAGAAGTCCATTTATTCTAGTAAATGCAGAAAATCTTGGATTACTTGAAACCAATACATGTATGTTTTACAATGTCGCAAAAACGCTTTACTCGGGTAATAGGGAAATAGTACATCACGTGATCGGACAGAAATGTGTCACACGACAAACTGTTTCATCCCTGCTCATAATCGGTAGAAAACTAGTGAAATAATATATAGCAGATTAGATAATAAACCACGCTCTTGTGTGGCCTGTAATAAAAAGGTAACACCCAGTTTTGTCATTGCGAAAGAACTCTGTTGTTAATGGCAGATATTCTTATAACTGAAAAAAAAATTAGAAAGTTAAAGAATGACGTGTTTAAGCAATGATTTGAGAAATATAGCACTCGGTATGGTGCAAGCAGGTGTCAGTCAGTGGGAAGTAGCTAGACGTTTTAACGTTCACTTTAACAAGATATGTCGATTGATAAACAGGGTCCATAAATGATTGCCCAAGACCTGGTCGACCATTTGTGACAATACAACGTTAACAAGCTTTCATCCCGCAACACTTCTTGCGGAAAAGGTTTTCGGTTGCCGCGACGACGGCGAGGAAAACAATCTAGGTAATTCACCTAAGAACAGTTTCTCAAAAATCTTAACCTTATGGAATTCTCTTATAAAGGTTTATAACTTCAACCAATAGATGTTAAAGAATGCACTGGGCCCGACTGCGGTTAAATTAATGTCAAAATTGGTTACGGGTCTTGTTTTCTGACGCACTAAGATTCACGTCATTAATGCGTAGACGAGTTTACTGTCGTGTGCATGAACGCTACGTAGATAGTTGCGTGCTTGAACGAGAAGTATTCAGCGGAGGCAGCGTCATGGTTTTGGGCGCGATTAACACAAATCTTCGCTCCCATTTAGAAACGTAACTGTTCACCAGTATATGGTATCACACCGGTAATTGTCCAATCAAAATGAACTTAGTCAATTGTAGTTCCGTATATTTGAAAGAATATTTTTTTAATGTGTGATTTTTCTCATTTCCCCTTCTTCGTTTTTCTTATTTTTGGTACCCCTGATTAGGAAATTTTGTGTAATTTGTAAAAATAATCATTGTTTACAGTGGAACTATTTGATGTTGGTAGCTGAGGCTACTTCCTGAGGAGCATTCGGGCTGTTTACAAACATGTGAAAAACACGTGGATTTGAGGATAATCTTGTTTGCGGGTAAAAAGTGTTAGAAAATGTCGTGTAGGGTGTCTTTTTTCTGGTGTCAGCAGATGAGAGAGGTAACATAGAACATTTCCGAGTGCGTTATTTGGTATCAATTTTGTAAACTGATTTTTAATGATTTTTTTCCCTGTATAGTAATATATAGTGAAAATAATTACCGGTGTGATACCATATAGACGACGTTCTGCAGTATATATTGGCACCATTGATACAACAGCGCAGACAAGGCAGCAGATTAGTTTTTCAGTAGGACGATGCGCGCGCACACTGCGAGATTAGCACGGAATTTCTTCAAAGAAATGGCATCAATATCCTCGATTAGCCCGCCATGCCCCCAGATTTTAATTCGACAGATATAATCATGCGCACCCGTCAATCTCAGCCGCAGAATCCGCAAGAACCGGGAAGGGCGTTGTTGGTAGAGTGGCAGAAACTAACTCAAAGAACTATTCGGGCGATTTGTCAGTCAATGAAACGTCGCCTACGTGCCACCATAAACGCCAATGTTGGACATACCTTGTTTTAATGAACCAAACCAGAACTTTTGCCCAATCCTACCGCATTTGATCTCATTTGTAGTTTCTCGGGGAATAGCAACATGACGTTTTATATTGATTGATACAGTCTTTATTTATCAAAGATTATATACCAAAAACATTTTTCAAATTAGTGAAATAAAAAGTAGGACACAAAATTACGCAGTGTTGCGTTTTTAAAGTCCCTCAGTATAAGACATCTGTAATAACACAAGAAAAGCATCATTTCATGCTTATACTAGTTATCTCTCTTTCTACCAATCCTCAATTTGTCACCAGTATATCCCTAATGCTTACCAGACGCGTAATTGCCTCCACGCAACTGCGTATACGTTATGAGAGAGAGAGAGAGAGAGAGAGAGAGAGAGAGAGAGAGAGAGAGAGAGATATTCCGTTAAATTGTCTGTGCCTCAAAAATAACTTCGCATTATATAGTATAATTTAATCAAGATCATAATGTCAATTAAGTCGAATTTAATGTTCTTTTTGAATTTTGATTTCAAATCATCAACATCATGCATATGTCGAATATCACTTTAATGTATACCATATATGCACTTGTTTGTAGTAGAGGGATTTAGGAAATTCTTTGTTAACAGTATCAGCTACCATATATGCCAGTCAAAACAACGAAAAGAGTGGACAGTTTATTTGTAAAAGAAATGTAAAGTCAGTCAAGTACACACGGTGAGTTGGCATTATAAAACACTTAAGAAAACAATTTTGTCAATTCATTTTGCATTGGAAACTTTCTATGCACAAAAAGGTGATTTCATTGGTAAACCTAGGGGCTTCCCCCACCAGGGTTTTGTCCTAAACCCACTGGGGGGCCTCAAGGCGTCCGACTCCCGACCCCTTTCTGTTTTTGCTGTACACTTCATTTTCTTTCTAGCATACACACCATGACACATATTTACGAAAGTTCGTAAACGTAAACATAAACCATAAACGTAGGGTTTATATCTGACTTAAGATTAGAGTTAAGTACTCGTAAAATGGTATTCACACAACCGTTCGTAGCCACAATCGTAAGTTACGAATTCTTAAATGTACGACTGAACGTACGCGTGCGCAGTGGTTATTTTCACTTCAGTCGGAAACAATAACCATAACGATATCGTCTGTCTGTATTTCTAACTTTTAACCCTTGGGGATCCGGGTTGTTAGAATAGATCCCTTACCCATTGCTTGTCGTAAGAGGTGACTAAATGGGGCGGTCCTTCGGATGAGACCACAAAAATCGAGGCCCCGTGTCACAGCAGGTGTGGCACGATAAAGATCCCTCCTTGCTCAAAGGCCATAAACGCCGAGCATAGGCCTAAATTTTGTAGCCCTTCACCGGCGATGGTGACGTCTCCATATGAGTGAAAATTCTCGAGCGGGACGTTAAACAATATATAATCAATCAATCTAAATTTTAAGTATGTCTTAGCGGAAAGCGAATATTTCGGAATTAGAGGTGGAGGTGTTGGTGGACTGTGTATCTGTTAACTAAAACACACTTTATGAAATTTTCCTCTTCTTTGAATAGTGCCAGGACAGCGGCAACATGACAGGAAATCAGTGACTAGTAAGGTTTTACGGTTATGCGTGTAAATCATTCAATTACAATTTGGCACTTTGTTTAACTATAGGGGTATTGTATTAGGGATTTTTTCTTAGAAATGTATTGCTCCATTTATCACTCCTGTTCAAGATATACTGAATACGTCATTCAATTTTAATTTATATTGGCCTGTTTAGGCACAGGGGCTTGTGTAGAAAAGATTTTCAAACATAAAATGTTGATTAATATTCTCGATACCAATGGGATTATAAAGCTGATTTTGAACATAAAAACTACTGTGAAATTTATTTGAAAAATTTCACAATACGTACATAAAATAATGTACTGTATAACTGGCTCCTTGTATCAATTTTTGTTGTACAGACTTCAGACTAAATGCGGTAAGTCTGCAATGCACAAGAGATGTGATAAAAGTTAAGAAGAAATGGCAGGACTTAAGTTACCTGTCAAGAGAAAGGAAGCGAAAAGGAAAAGAAATGCTCACCATCATGTCAATTGAATAAATCGTTCTAGATGAATTAGATCTCTTCATCGGATTAATTAACACCCAATCATTTAAATACCAGTCATATTCATTTGTGTGGAGTTGGAATTGGGACCATTTCCTTGGTTTTGTCCCAATCCCAAGAGAAATTAAAAGGCAGGAAATATTTTGGCTTATCATATACTTTCAATTTCATCTCTTCTTTTTTCATTTAAAAGTTTGAGTGCATACGATATGTGCCCGGAATGGGTTTTTTTTAATCATTAGCAAAAAAAAAATTTTTTTTACCTCATTCGACAGACATATGCGCATCCGTCAGACTCAGAATCCGCACCATCTGGGAAGGGCGTTGTTGGAAGAGTGGCAGAATCTAACTCAAAGAACCTTTCGGACAATTTTCTGATTTGGGGCCTCTGAATATAAATGAATGGGAACTTTCAAGCCTGTCATTATTCACAACTACATATCAAATAAGTAATTTACTAAGGTGTTATTGTTAGTACATACATGGAACATTTTTATAAAACTGGCACAACTAAAATGAAAGCTAAACTATAGTTTTATACATTATTAAGCAAGAAAGAAAAGAACACATAACTGAACAAAAAGAAAAATGCACATAATTACACATACCAAATAGCAAGTGCCACAGAGATTCATGTCAAAATAATAATAAAAAAAGATATCATATGTCTTTACATTCAATAACGTGATTATCAGTTCTTGTGCATATGTTGACTTTTTATATAATGGTCCTCTTGCCGTCTATGAAATTGATCAATACAATATATATGTAAACAGTCAGTTATAAATCTAAAAACGTAATAATGATGGACATACCCGGTAATAATGAACCAACCCAGAATTTTCCCCACCCCAACCGCCATTGAAGTCATTTGTAGCTTCTATGAGAATAGCAATGACGTTTTAAATTGATGAATGTAGGACTTTATTTTTCAAAAGTTATATAGCAGAAAAATGTTCAGAGAAGATGGGTGAATATGGCGAGGAAAATGTGTATTCGTTGAAATACATGTATTACTAGAAACGTTTTCTATCATGTCCTTTTGATAAACTGACATTAGTCATCTTTATTGTTTGACAATATATATATATATATATATATATATATATATATATATATATATATATATATATTATACCTCAGTATAATTATTCTATACAGCAAAGAATCTGATTGGTTCATGACATTCACGTGACCGGGCCATAAATCTTCATATTACCCTGTCGATGTCACTTTTTACATCATATTCCACCCCTTCGGATCCGCGCGCGCAATTTCCTGTAAGAGTTATTGTTCTTTGAACGAAAACTTCCGAGTGCGAAAATTTCCGAAAGTAGCAGACGTCAAAACAATGTCTGGAAATGAAAGATTTCATCATTTTACAGACAACTGTAATGTAACAATAAACATCAATTTCTAGAAATTATTATATTGCTGAAATCTTGTTAGAAATATTCAATTAGAAGTTATAGTTGAATTTTAATGAGTTAATATTATATTAATCTATGATACTTGTTCAACTTGTTAATCATTTCTGTTATCACTGCACATATCTGTGATATTATACCTATGCTTATGATTTTTCTTCGGTGAATAAATCTTCATATCTCCCTCACTATCATGTAATAAATGTATATATATATATATATATATATATATATATATATATATATATATATATAAAATCGATGATAAAATAAAATATATTACCCACCATAATAAAAGACATACTAGTGGTATCGAACCTATTACCCAAAAGGTTCTACTTCCAGATCACTTTTGTGTCCAGAGCTCTAGACCACTCGACCAGCTTGCTTACAATTGCTATAAGATTTAAAAGTTTCATGATATATCGGCTTCAATGTAAGGAACTTGGAATATTTTTACAAAAAGCCATTAATTTGTATAAGATATTTACATATTTCATCTTTAGTGGTTCATTGCTCCATCTTTTAGAAAACTGAAAAATGTACTTTTTTACTTTATCTATTTGTATTTAATTACAAAAAATGGAGAGAGTCGACCCACTCAGGCTTGAAAAATTTTTTTTGAACTATAAAATGGTCAAATTTGACTGTGATCTCATTTTTACATTCCAATATTTCAAATAATTTAATTGTTCGTACTTAAAACCTATCGTAAATATACATACTTTAAAACTAATGGAGTTCTAACTGTTTTTGAGAGTGATTTTATTTTTGTCGTTCGTATTCACCCGCTCGTAGGCACTTTTCTCGCCTTGCTCACCCATCTCCTTAATGAAATAAAAAGTAATACACAAAATTACGCTCAGTATATGATCTATATATTTGCAATACACACAAGAAAAGCATCGTTTCATGTGTGTACTAGTTATCTCTCTTTCTACCAATCCGCAATAATATTTCTGATATCCCAAGTGTCAAGTGAGTAAATCATTCTAGATGAATCAGATTCCTTGATCGGATGTCAATTACACCATGCATTTAAATACCAATCATTTTCAGATTTGTGTGGAGTTAGAATCGGGACCATTTCCTTGTTATTTCCAAACCCAAAGAGAAATTAAAAGACAGGAAATATTTTGGCTTCTTTTGTCTTTCACACTGCGATAACCGGACTCGCACCACAACGTTGAATATGACGAGGATCGAAATGGAGTGTGATATAGCAGTTGTTTGATATAAATATAATTAATATGGGAAATGTTTTAGGAAAGTATAATTATTTATAAAATCATCATTTAAAATATGGATTTTTTAATTAAAAATAGGAAATTTCATTTGTAATACTTTTCACCCTGTACACTTGAGTATCCTTGGTAACACTTTCACCTACATGGAGGTGAGGCTTCATTTATGCTTTGAAAATATTTGAAAGCAACCACTTGATCTCAGTCTATCAATTTCACATATATAATATTCTTATAAGCTTTCAAAACTTTTGTTGCTGTTCAATTCCCATAAATCCTAGATCTCACAAATCGTGTACCAAAACATAGTCATGTATAATCATTATATCAGTTCCTATCGCATCCACTGGACATGATATGAGTCATTAGTTTTTACTTCTTTATTCATTAGAAGGATAGGCATTGTAAATGATATTCAACATACTAGTATTTGAATGGTCATTTATAATTATTCAATACAATATATCAAAATATAGGTGAGAGGGTATTGTGGTCGCCCACTCGGACACGTGGGTTTCCTCCGGGTACTCCGGTTTCCTCCCACATCAATGACCCCTTCACGCCAAAACTCTGAGCCGACGAGAAGCATTAATATAAGTTGTAGAATTCCCATTGTTATTGTCCATTTGTTAATCGTCGTGAAATAAATAAAGGTTAATTATTCAAAATATATGTATATTGCTTACTAGTAAAACAATTCCAATTCTAATCAACAATAATGAACTATATACAGGAGCATGTCTCCACAAATATTGAATTTTATAATAAATATTTCATCATAAACATGAAAGGTTCATAATGGATATATATTTGTAAATCTTAAGGATCTGCATGATGATTAGAAAATGAGGTCATATGGTATCATTTTGCCATATTTAGGTTCCATCCGAAGTCAGACCATTGTGTAAATTACACGCAAATGTGTAATAATGGATTTCAAACTATCGCAGTAGATTTAAATGGTTTATATTTTGGTTATTGGATTTTCAATTATTATATTTTTGATTATTTGCGCACGTGTTCCGTTATTCTAAAATGATCAAAAAGTATACAAGCGCTTCATTTACAAAGACAAAGCCCAAACACCAAATAGCTGATCGCTCGATTAACTCTGCATTTTACATAAGCGAAAAACATTCCAATGGATTCGCATCGTTAAAACTAAATGTTGTTCCATTTGTGAAATGATATTTACACACATATACCGCGAGTTTGAACACAGAATGAGCGAAAATGTCAGCTGTTTTTACCCAAAGTAAATTAAAATGTCAGGGAGCTATGAGGGATGGTAAATGTTATTACATTTCTGAAGAAGGGAAATATTTCTTCTGCAGTCTTGTTCGACGTCTGATCACACTGTTCTGCTACAATGTTCAAACACTTGCCCTTGCCAGCACACTTTGTGGGTCTGCTCAGGTATTTAGTCAGACCATTTGTACGTGTCTATTTCATACTTCCGTTGCTGTAAATCTCGAAGATAACAAAATCTAACGGAAAACTTTTATTGTAGCAATTAATTCATTAAAATGAACTTATCACTTTATGGGCGTTACGGATGGGTGTAAAGAACAAAATGGGATTTATTATCTTGGCATTTCAGGGGGAAGAGAGAAAAATTGGCTTGTCGACATTAACAGTTATAATATACAACATCCAATTAACTCCCAGAGCAAATTCATTTAAGTTCCTCCTATAATTTTAACCCCTGACACTGGTCTGAACATTAATTGCAAAAGAATGAATTCTACATTGTGTTAACATTAAAAACAGACTGCAGCTGGTATTTGACCGCAGTTATTTTTGCTTAATATACCTGCAACTTTGTAGTTACTGTCACAGACACATTTTATTTGACTACATAGCTCGTTTCAATTGATATCACCAACTATAACAGTCTTCCGTGGACTTAGTCTTCAATGTAATTGCAATTTACTTGCCTTCGGTCATTTTGTCTCTTATTTGGAAACATCATTACAAATATTCTGAAAACAATTTTCTGTTTCATCGTTTAATAAACCTAGATCTCGCCGAATCAAATCATTGTCCTCCGTAAAGATTCCCTTTTCACCAGATGATTATTTAAGCCTGGCTACTCAAGAAGATTAGACACGGAAAGCGCCTACTGAAGCAGATCATAAGCATTTCTGTCGACCACAGTCTGATAATTAGCATTACCCTAACTGAGGATGCATATCATGCAGAAAATGCCCCTGGTACTGTCCTGCTGGAGAAAATGTTATTAAATCAAGATAAATAGAAATGGTCACTAGTAATGGGATTCAGTAGCATCAACTACGAAAGGATGAACATTATTTACAATATGCTTGATCTTCTTTCTCAAATTGGTAATGACCATCCACACCTGTTTGAATTTCATATGGCACCATCAACCTTTACAAAACTAATGCCACCATCTGATAATTAAGACTGCTTCTTCTGCTTAATTAGCTTGAGTGGCAAATAAATAACCATCATTTGTATCACAGATACTTTTATCAATGAAGAAAGACTGATGATTAAAACCCCATTTTTTTACCTACAGTACGAGATTCCTACGTTAATGATTATATAAGAAGATAATTTGATTTTTTAAAGAATTTCACGTGAACAAGAAGTCTACGGCAGATATAGAGCTCCCCCAATTCCGTTCCGTTGTGGGATGTGACAAAACATTTCTTCACACAGTGTATACAATATACATGTCTAATTTTTTTTCCCCGAGAGGAAGGGCTACCTAATTTTTTTGTTTTGTTTTGTTTTGTTTTGAAAAAGGGGGTGATTGGGTTCAAATCTAAATATCAAATGATTTCTAAATGGGAAATCTATACGTTGAATAATTTGTGCGCTTCGTGGTGTGATTATGCAGGGTTTCGTAATTTATCAAATATCTCTCATTTTTGATGAATGGTTTTATAAATTACAGTATCAAAATTAGTTAGTTTTCATAATAATTAATTAGGATTTTTTGTGAATCTAAGACCTAAACATTGAAATGATAGTCGACTCCTTATGCACCTTTGCATAAATACCCAGATATCTGGGGGAAAACGAAGTTCTACAAAACCCTCTGAGTTTCTGAACGTTGTACACACAGTTCAGTTGTCTGGTAACAAAGAACAAACTGTCCACTGTGATCAGCGCATCGAAACTAATGAGCTTCACCATCAAACAACTGTTTTCTTAGGCTCCATTGGGGACAATACGAGTCTTCTGCAAAGTTTGCCGTTTAGAGATATGTTAAAGTAATCTACTTAGACGATTTTGGTGGCCTTTCATATGTTGTGATCCTGTATGGTATGATATATGTCATTATGTTTTCTTTGGAGTGGAGTTCGTTATTATATAGTTCCACCCCGCAGGGCTGCATTGTAATTAAAACATACTTGGAGAAGCTTCGCTTTTAAAACTTTTGAAATGATGGGTAAATAGAATTAAACTGATAGGAATAAGTTTAGTCTTTATGGGTAAACAAAATGCACTACTTAGTATAATGGTTTCAGGCATATAGAGTACCAAGGAATGCTTGAAAAGAATAAGAGGAAAAACATATGACATGCCCCTTTACACAGGATTCCGTACAGGCAAATTTAAGAAAAATTAACAGCTGCTGTTTCTTTAAGATTAATTAACATATTTATGTAACAATGTGTGTTTTAACCCAAGGACCACGAATAACTTAAATCTTAGTAATAATTCTAGTGTGCAAGACAAACAATTCATTAAAAGGCCTTTTTTCCTGAATGTCTTTTGTTTGAGTTTTTGTAGAGGAGGACAGCCTCCGAAAGGTGTTAGGAAGTGCTAAAATTGTATATCGAGCCAACGATTTATTGAACCTGTTAATGACATTTACTTAAGGACACCAATTAAATCAAATAATCCAAAAAAAGAAACCAAACATTTACACAAATACTTATTTTCCAGCGACATAAATGAAACAAAAATTTGAAGGATTATTTAAACAAGGTATAGTGTTCATGACATTTTCACATAAATCAGGTCCGAGCTACAATAGGGAATCTAATCACGAGAAGTTGAATACCGTAATAATTGTTCCCCTATACTCAGAATCAATTGTGATTCGGAACAAATTGCACAATGGCATCTTTCTCACAGCTGGGGACTTTACTTGAACCATGCATTCACGTGCGTTTCATCTTCACATGAAAAACAAACTTCGCAAATTTAAAATAAACATTTAATAATATTGATCCAGGATTTTGATATTTTCAATCGATATTTACTTTGATTAACAAAACTGTTTAATAAGAAGGACACTTCGTGTCATACTTTCCTATTCATAAGGCACGGCTGTTTTTTATCCCGTCCGAAGAAACCCGAGTTACAGGTGCAAGGGTTTGTTTGCATGTTGACATAACCGAAGAAGCACTCAACTCACGTAAGAAATAACAAATGCATCCATCTCATTCACAGAAAGAATTTCAAGTAGAAAATTAAAATAAACATGCACAACCTAAGAAGTTAATTTTCTAATCCTTTATAAAGAATTAACTACTCATAAGGGCGATTAATATTTCATTTTATATGTTTTGACGATATTTACTTTAATTTGAAAAGGTATTGAACACCCTTAAACGACTCAAGCAATATGGATATTAGATTTGTTTGTAATTGCAGGGCACTTTGAATAAAGAGGAATGCACTATATAATTGTTAAAATTCATAAACGTACACCAATGTTACACAAAAATAAATGACTCATTGCTACATATATATAGTGTATATATGAATTATACACATTGATTAAAAACTATTTCTCGTTCAAGTATTTGTATGTTTAAATTCATACCAGAGAAATTTACGAGAAATCGTTCGGAATAAACGCGAAAACATTTCAAAATATGATACCCGTATCAAAGGTCAATATAATATCTCTAGATGCAGATTGAAAGTATTCGATGGTTCATTTGTACCCGATGCTGTTTGAAATGGAATGTATTAAATGTAAAAAACTAAACAGGCCTCCTCAATTGATGTGTTTTGTAAGACTATATCTACAAAGTTTCCAAAACCACTATCATATTTTGCTTTGTAATAAAATCGACTCTAACCTAACACACAGCTGCTTGCTGAATTAACATGTATTAAGATGTAACATTATATATAACCTTATTACGAAGAGGATGCGTGTGGTCTTTTCTTGGTAGAAAATATTCGCATGCTCGAAACAATCTTTTCAAAAGCCACTTTAGACATTGACTTGTAACTTTGGGACAATGACAATTTGTCCGTAGAGTCGTAGACCTTAATTATAAAGTGTTTGTTGTTGTTTACAAATTCACAGATGAAACCTGCAGCTTCCAATAGTCTCTATGTTGCACAATGTCTCAGTAAAACTTGTACCACTGTATGCCGTAGTTACAAGGATGTATGATTTCCTCTACCATTGAGGAGAGGAACAAGTAAGTTGTGAGAACTTTTTTTTTTATAATCCTTTGAATTATTATTATCAATGATATCAGTATGTTCAAAATAATTTAAAATGAAATGAATCTAAGCATTCACATATAATATATCAAACAAATTTCAAATTTACACAAGTTAAATGCTGGGATGTTTAGACATTTCATTATCTATTCTTTTTATTCAAAAAGCTATTGCACTTCTTTCATGCAATACATAGGAATTAACTTGCATGCTAAATGGTATCAATTTTGAAAATGACACAAAAGCGATGAAAAAAATAAATAAATAAATAAAAATAATACAAAATCTAAAAACGGCATTCTTTTTTTCCTATTTAAAAATCAATTAATTCTCAGTACCAGACAATCAAAAAAGTTTCATTTCTAACAGGTTTACAAACTGACATCTTCATTTGTTTACTTGTATAATCTCATTGGATGAACATCGACCAAAAGGCGCAGTCATTGGAAGCCTTTCCCAATCAATTCATAAAAGAAGCGGATGAACATTGTGTGCGTCGGCGGAAATAAATGTTTGTTTTGCTTCCATATCATCAAAATATCTTTTTGTAAAACTGTAATATATTGTGCATTTACAAAAGTTATCTCGATTTTTATTTCGATTTAGATGCTGCTGGATCAAATGATATAATAGAACTTCATCTCAAAAGAAAAATATTGAATATCATCTCTGACAAAATAGAGCATAAAGATTGCTGTATCTGAAATAAATGAAATTTAGGTTATGGAATTACATGCATTGTAAACAGCTCAATATTGAGAATTGGGGCATTTACTTATGCACAAATATACTCATTTTAACAAACTAGGTATTTTCCATATACATGTATACATGTATTCCATAAAGTTTTGTTAGTGGTCTCCTTTTTCTTTTGTGTAATTTTATTTCGCAAAACTGATTCATTTTTTTTTTTTCGAATGCTAATTTAACTGTATTATTTTTATGTCATGGATATTGAGAGATAGAGAGAGAGAGAGAGAGAGAGAGAGAGAGAGAGAGAGAGAGAGAGAGGTGATTTATACACACACACCACTGGATTAAGCTGAGTAAACGTTTGTGCCTGTGATCTCGGGTTGGAAACAACCTTCTGTCATTTGAGACAAACATTGGCGGCCATAAACCGATTTCTGGATAGCAAAGTCTTACCGGTCGCTCGGGAAGCCATTTTAATATGTTTTTGAAAAGCACGATTTATGGCAGATTCAATCTTCAACCAAATGGTTATCGCAGGGTGGTCTTTTGTTTTATGTCGGGTAGTCGTTCACTGTCCTAGTTGCTATTGCTACCAGATCAAATAATTCAGATATATTTATAAAGCCTAGGGCTTTGAAGTAGATATATTGCGGATTGGAATGGATATATGAAATAATTATATAATCATGTAATAACTTTGGGTAAATAGACCAGAGATACCTTGATCAAACTCAAATGTACAGAAAACTCGAGACTTCCCGGGCAATGATACAAGCGTGTAATGTGAAACAGTTAAATGTCAAAAAATGTCATCCAGGAAATTGTTAGACCATGCACAGAAACTAAAACAAGAGACTAAAACTTTAAGACTGTGTACAGAGACTAAAACCGATCAGAATATGCACAGAGACTAAAAGTATGTAGATTGTGTACAGAGATTGTAATTGTTAGACTGTGCACAGAGATTAAAACTGTTAGATTGTGTGTACAGACTTTTAACAAAACTGTATGCTTTTATTTTTATTTTCTTTTATATACTGCATAAACTAGTACTCTAATATATGCTACAACTATTCCGAATTTAAATTGTCTACCAAAATTACATGACATTTAAAAGATTATAGCGTCTGGTGGATGTAAACACAAATATTATAACAATTGTCAAGTGATTTTGTGTTCACAGTAACCCTCCTACCAGATACAGAATTACATAATTTGGCAAAATGTTTGGGGGGGGGGGGGGTTGTTGTTTTTTTTTTGGGGGGGGGGTGTTTTGTTCGTCCGAATATTAAACAAAAAAAAAAAACCAAAAAAAACAAAAAACAAAACAAAACAAAAAAAAACAAACAAAAAAACACCAAAAAAAAACAAAACAAACAAACAAAAAAAAAAAAAACAAAGTACGAAAGAAAAATCAATATCCCTTACAATTCCTTAATTACTTTTCCTTAAAACAAGTTACATGTATGTGAATTTTGTATTCTGAAGCAAGGTTGTTTTTCTTGCTAACTTTAAAGAAAAGATCAGATGTTCACTATTTGCAAAAAGAAGTAGATCGCTAAAGCAAATAAATAAAAAAAAAAGCAACGAAAGGAACTCTTTTTGTCAAGAAGTGGCGGGTTTTTCGACACTAATAATCTTTTGTTTGTTTTACGTCCCGTCGAGAATTTTTCACTCATGTTGAGACGTCATCAGCTGTAGGTGAGTACCACAAATTTAGACCTATGCTTAGCGCTCAGGGCCGTAGCAGTGAAGGTTCTTCAACGTGCCAACGCCTACCGTGACACGGGACCTCCGTTTTTAAGGTCATATCCGAAAGACCCGTGATTCTCACTTCTAAATGCCGAGCGTTTGGCGAAGGAGTAATCACTACCTATCTTTACGTCTTAGGTTTGACTCGGCCATGGCACTCACGACCTCCCGGTTACGAAGCGAACGCTCAAACCACTGAGCTACCCCGACCTGTACTAAAAATCTTAAATATCACACGTAGAGAAGTACGTGTAATTTTGCCCATGATAAAATACAAGAAGCAAAAAAGATAAATGGACGGTTTGTAACCAGAGTTTTTACATCAGAAGTATTTCAAATTCGCATAAAACCGAAAATATGTAAGGGATAGTTTTGCAATATTTCGAAATTGTCTAGCATGGCGACAAAGGAAGGTAACTCTTCGAGGAATTTTGAAAATTAAATTATTTTCTTCTGAAACTGCCCCCCCCCCCCCCCCCCCCCCCCCCCCCTTTACCAAAATAAAAAAATAAATAAATCAATCAACAAATAAAATAAAAAAGAAATATAAAGAGAAATAAAAAAAAATCGCTGGAGGTTCTCAAAATACTATACTTTCAGTGCTTGTCTGAACACAGAAATTAGACTGAAATTACCTTGTAAAATAAGAGTCTAAAATGATGAACTCTTTAGTTAATGTCATTTTGTATTTTTTAAATTTACTGGGTGCCTTATTGACCTGGATATTTTCTGAAGATTTTTAAGTCCAAGCAATATCACAGCATACATCTTTTTAAAAAACGAAAAGAGAAATTGGATGACGCGTTTTCAGTTTTAGCATTTAACTCATAAAGCCGGAAGTACGTACATGTACGTGTATGAGATCGCTTTGAAACCTGATACATAAACTGTACAGACACAATTTTGAGTTGCTTTACATGGAGATAAAGGTAAGTATCATTTTACAAGTCAGTCTCGTATTTGGTTTCCACAAGTCAATATGCCCGACCGACAATTTACTCATTTTCTTTCTTTCAATTTTTGTTAATAATTTGAATTTTACAATTAATATCTCATCAGATCATGATAGCAAACATTCATTTATAACATTCTGAAGCGATACGAGCACTTGTAAAAATAAAAAAATGTGGTCGAAATGATGATCTTTGATATGTTTACGTTTACCCATAAATTGTGAAAATAAGGTTAATAAAAGATGTTTGTAAAGTTGAGTAACCATTCCATTGAAAAATACTTCCTTGAAGTATTATGATACGGAATGTCGGAACCATTATTTCGACTCCAATTCCGTCGTAGTTTTGATATTTAGTATATCCAACGAGATCTCATTTTACGCGTTAACTTGGGCAACTTTTCATTATTGTACATGTAGTGGCTCAGGCACTTGGCGTCCTTTGTGAAGGTGGAAGGTGGAAGTGTGAATAGTAAAAGAAGAAGAAAATGTTGCCTTAGTATCTGTATAAAAATCTTAGGTTAGCAAGAAAATCAGTTCTGTCCAAGACCCAAAATCGTAAAAGGTGTGTGTGTGTGTGGGGGGGGGGGGGGGGGGGGGGGGGAGCGTTTATCTTTCAGTACACTCAATACATGAATTCAATTCATCGGCAACTTGCATTCCTCTACCATTCACTGCCACTATAAAATAAGTGACCAGGTAATAATTCAGTCTTTACACGTAAAAATAAGTATGCGATAATAACGTGATAAGTATATCCCATGTAAAAAAAAAAGTGGGGTTGAGATGGGTGCTTTGCTACATGTACGTGACTTGACTGAAGATGGCATAAAATGTGAGTATGATATCATTTCATGGCGGTCAGTTGTTATTATGACTTGAGAACATTCAGAGTAAATATCCACATACGGTAGAGGAAATAAACTGTGTGGTGAATTCTACCACGGTTATCGGAAAGATCAAAGGAATGCCGTGGTCATTATTCTGCGATATATCTTCATATGTAATAATTGATTGTGAGATTTCACTTACACGTCGTGTTTTGCTAATACAACGATAAAAATGATCATTCATGTACTTGTCATAATATAAGTTATAAAAAACAATAAAAAAAAATGATCATTCAATCTTATAATCATAAAAATTAATCAATATATGTTGCAAACAAACTTATAAACGACTGAAGACTACTTGCTATTCAGTAATAAGCAATCGTCTGCATTCCTGTAAACAAACATGGGGATGCACAGATAAGTTAAATCCTCTTCCACGTATGTATAGTTTTTCAAAGTATTTGATTTTTATTCGTCAACATCACACTAAATAATTGAAATATTTTTCAAAATAGACCTAATATACTCTACAATCTCACTTTTTTTTGTCAGCAACAAACATGTAGACTAAGTACCTTTCGGAACCTACCATGACGAAGTGACCTAATTCCTTGTGATTGGCTGTATATTTCTGAGCCGTTGTTTTCGTGGATGATGCAAGATAAGCACCTCGGTCTCGAAATGTTGAAATATAAAAGCCCCCATTAATTAACGCCTCGGCTTTTATTTTTTAAATCAACATTTCTCGATCTTAGAGGTTATCCTGCAACATCCACGAAACGCGAACTTCATTTCTTAATTATGTCCCCTTCAAAGAAGAGAAGCATTTTGCTTTGCACCTGTCGGTCAGTATGTCGGTAGACCACATGTTGTTCGCTCAATATCTTGTGAACCATTCACTTGCCCGTAATCATATTTCATGTGTGGATTGGTTATGAATATTGATTTTCAGGTCAAAACGTCAAAGGTCAAGGGTTAATCCACTCTGGACGTAGGAAGATACTGTCCGCTCAATATACTGAGAACCCTTTCCTTAACAGACATCAAACTTGGTACACTGGTACATCCCAAGGAGTAAATGACCTCTAATGATGTTGAGGTCACATGGTCAAGGGTCAATCCACTTTTGACGCAGGAAGATATTGTCCGCTCAATAGCTTGAGACCCATCTGACTGACAGACATCAAACTTGGTACACTGTTACATGTTAAGAAGTAGATGGCCCCTATTGATTTGGAGGCCACACGGTCAAAGGTCAAAGTGGACATAGTAATATATTTTCTCCTATATTTTAACAATCATTTGCTTGATTTACATTAAACACTGGTACATCATAAGGAGTAGATGATTATTAGGTCACGTGGTTAAAGGTCAAGGGCCAATCCATTTTTGACATAGGAAGATATTGTCCGCTAAATATCTTGAATTGTTTGGCACTACTATCATTTAAATGATGCATGTGTATAACCCTTTTCAATTCTGCACCACGACGGGCATAATGTTTCTGAAACATTTCTTGTCTTCCGCTACTATATCAGAAATTTAATCCAATGACTTGTGCTTTTGGTATTAGGGTATTCATTTGCGACATTCTTCTAATCAAGCAGACATTTTTGTATCAGAGATGAATCGTCTTCAGATCGGATCCAGAAATATTCCCCATGGAAGAAAGTATGGATTAACATTTAGCTTTTGCAACTAAAAGTGCAAACAAATAGGCAAATATATTTTCTACTTTGCCCAGGGGTGATGGGTTCGGAAGCCCTACCTCCATATATATGCGTGCCTAACATAGTCTCTACCATTGGATTTAAGATATTTCATTGAAAAGAAAACGGGGTCCTTACGACAAGGTGATAAATATCACTAGAAATTTCTACTTAATAGCAAGACAGTGATTACTAGTATCCTAAAATATTGAATAATCCCCGTGTAGCAATGACGAATTTTAATTAAACACAACAATAAAATATTTCATCTCTCACATAATTGTAGATGTACAATGCAATTGTACATGTTTGACACCCCACGTCCACCCCCAGTTGTTTTTATTAAGGTCTTCCGTTTCCAACGGAAGACATTGTTATCCTTAAGTTTTTTCTCTATTATTATTATGGTTATTATCTTTTTTTCTTACAAATTATGTGCACGCGATTTCTTGAATATGCTTGGACCGATTTTCGTCTAATTTTCAAGGATGATAAATATTAAATTAAACTCGATATTTATTTTTCAGATTTTGATTACGTCAATTCCTAAGTAAGATATTGACTTTTTCTGAAATTTGGGGAGTCAGTTTGTCCGGGAGTGTTATCAGAAACTATTCAAGATATCGACGTGAACTTTTCAGCGATTGTAGAGTGGAGTTCGTAGATGTGCCCAATCGCATTCATTGTTTTTAAAATTCGTAAAACGTTAAAGCTTGGTAGCACATGAAAAACGTCACAATTTTTACGTCTATTTTTCTACACGTTTTCATCAATATCTTCTTAACGAAATATAATTTGAAAAGACATATAGAACAAAGGTTGTAGATAATTATGAGACCTATTCGACATATAAAGTTTTAGGGGCCAACCCCTTTAAAAAAGGGTCGAGAGGGGTCAAAAGTATTTTCTAAATATCTCAAAAACTAAAAGGAATTTGTTAAGCATTACTGGAGCAAAGTTGTTTGGCTTAACGTTTTGTAACTGCTAATGTCAGCAAAATGATCATTGATTACGTAATAAGGGATTTTTAGGGGATTAATATAAGAAACTTTGATGCTTTCTATGTCTTAAACGAAACATATTTTGTAAAATATTATATAACATAAATTAGTCAGAATGTGATTCTAGACAATATGCCATCTTCAAATTTGTCTCAAAATCCCTTTTAAGGAATTCAGGGGATGGCCCTTAAAACTGTATATTTTATTTATCTTTAAAACTAAAAACATTTTGTTAAACGTTATAGAACAAAAGTTGTAGATAATAACAAGACTTATTCGACCATATAAACATTTAAGGGCCAGCCCTATAGATAAAAGATTTAAAGGGGCAATTGTATTTCTTAAATATCTCAAAAACTAAAAAGAATTTGATAAGCATCACTGAGGCAATGTTGTTTGTTTTAACGTTTTACAACTGCTGATATCAGCAAATTTATCACGTAATAAAGGATTTTAAAGAAATTAAAATACGAAACTCTGATGTTTTCTATATCTTAAACGAAGTATTTTTGTAAAGCCTTATGTAATATGAATTAGTCAAAATGTGAATTTAGATAATATGCCATCTTCAAGTTCATCTTACTTTTCCTTTTAAGGAATTCAGGGGATAGCCCCTAAAACTGAATATGCTATATATCTTGAAATCTAAAAACATTTTGTTAAACATTATATTACAAAAGTTGTACATAATGTTCAGACCTATTCAATGATATCAAGTTTTAAGGACCAGTCCCTTGAATAAGGGGCCGAGAGGAATTAAACCTTAACATACATTTTCCTATATTTTGTTAAGAAAGCAAATGTTGTTTGGGTTATTTAGCTTGATATTTAGTATAGGTAAATAAATTAATCCCTAAAAAAACTCACTGTGATACTCTTTCGATACAAATTAAAGCAAAAAAGTATGCGAAACATGTTGAATGCACTTAATTGGCTTCATTTCAGTCGCGATTTACTTTTTCGACAAGACATGTGTTGCAAACAATGCGAAGGAAGAATAATTAATTGTTTTCAGTCCAAGTTGTCAAAAAAGGTGCTCGAAAAAGACAATAAGCAGAAGTCAGTAATTTTCAACTCCCTGTTTGGCAGCCATCTTTGTACGAATAGAGTCACAAAGAAATATCTTGCAGAATCTCTACTTATTTAATGCATTTATCCCATATTTCAATGAAACATGACCTTCTCTATCTCTGTTTAAGCTGTGCTCTCTTGTAACAAGCACTTTGGCTAAAAACTGTCGTAAGTCCATTCAAAAGTATGAAAATCGCAATTATTTAGTCGCGATTCATTTTGTTGTATTTATTACAATGACAAGGGGTGCGTTCTATTCTCCTCAATTCTAGAAATCCTGAAAAATGAGACAAGTAGAGCAGTTTCCAGATTTATATACTTTTTAAATTTTGACCGGTATAGGAGGCGTCAAAACAAAGAGAAAAGTAATATACAAAGTGACAGAAGAAAGGCAAGGTCGACAGGAGAAAAAAATACACCAAAAAAAGGAGGCCTACAGGCCTTAACGGTCACCTGAGTATCATAGCCTATACACTGACAAATAGATATTTTTTTCAAGATAATAAATGGCGACATGACATTTAGTCAACATTATTGATTGCATAATAAATTATCAATTAGGAATAACAGGAAATTTTAATTAAATCATATCGGAATTGAACGGCAGACCTATTCGTTTCTTGCAACGAGATTGTGTCTAGTTATCATCATCACCATCATCATCATCATTAGTATTATCATTATTATTATTGTTGTTGTTGTTGTTGAAATGATGAATTGAAATCCATTAACAGGCCAAGAATTGATCAAGTTGATCTCAACCAATTGATGTGGCGCATTTAGATATCTACGGAAATTTGTAATCTAATTTTGATGAGGGATTTCTGGAATTGTGACCAAAAAATTGTTGACAACAATGCTCAACTTGAACTTTTTTCTAGCGCTTTAGTACGAGCCAGAAATATTCGGACTGACGCTTTCACCTAATCTCGGAGCAAATCTTTCGGATAAATGATGTTTTTGATTTGCCTAGATGGTAGATGGTCGAGCGGTCTTGGGCACTGGTCACACGCGCTGCTAGGAGATTAGGTTCCGCAGGTCGTAAATTGAACCCTGGGCAGAGGCGGAAGTGGGTACTAGTATCCAAATTATATAGTGTTTGTTTGTTTGTTTAAAGCCGCCTGAGCAATTTTTCAGCTATCCGGCGGCTGTCATTACCGTTGCCTATGCTCGGCACTCAGGGCCTTTGAGCACGTCCCACAATGGGATTCGAACCCCGACTCAAGGATCATCAGATCTTTGAGCCCGACGCTCTAACCACTGCGCCACGCGGGCGGCAAATTATATAGTGAATTTTTCTGTGATATATATATATATATATATATATATATATATATATATGTGTGTGTGTGTGTGTGTGTGTGTGTGTGTGTGTGTGTGTGTGTGTGTGTGTGTGTGTGTGTGTGTGAAAGAATACTCAATTTGCATGTAAATTTTTTATCAGAGGTTTTGTACTGAACCACTTTTCCTCGAAAAACTATTTTTAAAGTCATTAAAATGACGGTTAATCACTTTTTATTCAATGGGTACGACTTATTTATTCTTTATATTCATTATTAGTAAGTATAATAACATGTTTTATAATAACATATTTTATAATAACATGTTTTCCCTTTTGTTGCACAGTATTTGTGTTCTTGATTTGCTTTGTATATAGATTTGCATAACGATTTGTGAGGAAAACACAAGTTTTGGTGATTCATATATAATAGCAGAGGTAAAAATTTATTGAAGGGACCACCTAACCCTTGCAATTTTATGCCCACTTTTAAGTACAAGTGACACATTTGATTCACGCTTTGCTTACGAAAGTTGTATTTAATTCTTTACATTGATTTTATGTTATCTGCTATTTTGTGTGAATAATGCTTTACTAGTAGTTAAATAGCTTTGATTTAATTTTTCCCATTGCTTTAAGTGTGAGATAACCCCACTCCCTCAGCACGTCACTTTAAATTATTATTATTATTTTACATTTATATAACGCTTTATCTAATTAAAATAATTACCCTAAAGTGCTTTACATGTAAGACAATAAAACAAAGACAACAAATGCATAAAATAAAGATATAATTTAATACTAAACTGACTTTCAAATAGAAACTAAGAGTAGGTAAGACTAGATAAGTGTCGTTTACAGATTAAATGCTAGTTTAAAAAGATATTTTTAAAATTTATTTTTAAAAGTGCCAAAGAACCTTCAAAACGGAGTTCCAGCGGGAGACAGTTCCATAAGGTTGATGACGATACATCGAATTGTACAGTTTAGTATGGGCACGTGGCTTTAGAAGGGATAACGAATCCGTAGAGCGAAGTGGTCGCTGAGGACGGTAGACTTGAACTAGTTCCTGGATGTATGCTTGAGTTAACCCATGTAGTGCCTTGAAAGTATACAACAGGATCTTATATTTCATTCGATATGCCACAGGTAACCAGTGAAGTGATATGAGAATCGGTGTAATATGCTCAGATTTATGTGAACATGTCACCAGCCTTTCAACAGTGTTTTGAAGTTTCTGTAACTTCTTCAAGGATGTTGAATTAACACCATAAAGAAGTGGGTTTCCACATAATCAAGACGGGATATAATTAGTTATCTAACACGTGTCCAGCAAACATCGTCTGTAATAAGAGTTCTAATTAAACACGATAATCAATGTTTTGATATCTTTTATATGTGATATACATGTACTGCTTTCTGTGTAATTGCAACAACTTTTTCTCGTATTTTTTTCTCTGGTGATTATTGTAACATTTTACGTAAATTCTGTGTTCTTTTACAGTATATTTGTAAATGAGTCATTACACAGGACTTCGAAGAAATGTTTTATAAATACTTTTTCTGTTCTGACAGTCTTTAATTTACATTCTCATTTGTTTGGAAAAAGGAAACAACAATTTACTTATCAATCTTATCAATCCACCATATTTAAAACTTTCATTTGGAATTACAGAACTACTATTTAGACCGTCATACATTTACTTTTTTCCCCCCTGTATTTCATTTTCATAACATCATTAGGCTTGCATTGTTTGAAATAAAGTTTTCAAATATATTTCCGGTTTTCATTCAAATTTGATGTCAGTTATTTAAACTGTGTTCACTATTTGTGGCCATGCGTCACCTCATTTCTGTGCATTCGGTATTTTGATGAAACATTATATTGTTTGCATATTAACCCCCTAAATTCATAGCAAGAATTACCATTGTTGGTGGTTGCTTTTTCTAATATGGCTTGTGTAACGACTGTGGCCCTAAATTTGGGGTCGATTCTACCGATTGGGGGGGGGGGGGTTGTGGCCCTACATCTGGGTTTGTTCTATTTGGGGACTTTGTTTGTGGCCCTACATCTGGGTTTGTTCTATTTGGGGTCTTTGTTTGTGGCCCTACATCTGGGTTTGTTCTATTTGGGGTCTTTGTTTGTGGCCCTACATCTGGGTTGGTTCTATTTGGGGTCTTTGTTTGTGGCCCTACATTTGGGTTTGTTCTATTTGGGGTCTTTGTTTGTGGCCCTACATTTGGGTTGGTTCTACCCGATGGCTTTGTTTGTGACCCAACATTTGGATTGGTTCTATCGGTGGGGAATTTGTTTGTGGCCCTATATTTGGGTTGGTTCCAGTGGTGGGGTCTTTGTGACCCTATATTTGGTTCTAATGGTGGAATCTTTGTTTGTGGCCCTGTATTTGGGGTTCGTTCTAATGGTGGTAACTTTGTTTTCTGAGCTGATCGTAGGCCTTCTCAAACTTAACCCGAATTACCTTGGATTTTGTCCATGTTTTGATTTTGGTCCAGTGTAATCATTAATATAAATCTTTTTAGTGCCGACCACGTGACACAAAGCATCCGCCACATGTGTATATTCGAGACAACCTAGCATATGTGATGTTATTTACTTTTCACACTGACACCTAAGTTCACTAGAAGATACGAACCCACAGCTAATTTTTAGTAATCTGTACTTTTGATGCAAACCTAAAGCCCGCAAGCAAATTAATTCGAAAAAACTTATCAAATAACGGAGTTACACAGAACAGATTTTTGGCCCCTATATGAGATCTCTTAATCGATTGACGTTTCCCCTCAGAAGTTTTCTGAATTCGAATATCAAGTCGTATTTCCTTATGGTAAATCATCAAGGTATATACACCTTAAGAAGGTACACTACATCGTTATCATGACTGGTTTCCTTTTAAACCATAAATGAAATTATAAATACTATTTGTATGTTCCTTTAATTAAGATTTAATTGCCTTGCGGAGGAGTTCGGTGGGTGAGCGTGTCTACTGCTGAAATGTAGATCGCCGGATCGAGTCCACCAGAGGTTTTACTTTTTTCAGATTACTTTCCACTAAAGCTGCATTTAAATTTTAAGGAGGGATACTACACCAGAGAAATTTTACGTGGACAAAATATTTTGAAATTGAAAACTTAAAAATTTACTTTATTTAATTAAAAAATGCAGTTATAGGTTCCCGTTGCTTTTATAGGTTATATTTTACTTTTTACAATACACATTGATCTGCAGTAAATGACATCTACTTCTACCACGGTACCCCTGAGGTCATGAGTCATTTTTCTACGATAATTTCTTATACTGACAATTAATTATATTTCTTTCAATTCCAAATAATTTCACTCTTATTTCAGTCTTCATTTTGGTAATCACGCAACACCTAGATATTTATATATCTGCTCAGTCTTGGGTAAACCGAGTCGTAACCACTAACAGCAACCAGTGAGATGCGATTGGAGTAAATCGCTTACGAGTCACACATCCGGGGGTTTAGAACTGCCAATTGAGTCTTGCAGCTCTTATCGTTACATTGTAACAGCTTTAAATTAGCTGACTGGTATACAAGGGTTGTACGATATGTAATGTGTATTTTACGATATCTCAAAAGTATTCGACTCAAATAGTGAAATGAACATCACATCCCTTCAAAGTATTCTCCGCGGTTTGAAATACGTAATTTCAATCTCTGAATGCGTCACATTACGCTGATTTAGGTAGACTGTTGTCTGAGCCAAGGGCTTATCGGGACTTGTAACGACGACCAGATAACAACTTTTTAAATGTTGGAAAAAGGAAAAAGTCGCATGGGGTTAGATCTGGAGAGTATGGTGGGTGTGGCAAGATGGTAATCTACGACTTCAAAAAATTGCTTCGCAAGCTAGATGTATGTGATGGAGCATTATCATGAATTAGACGAACATCATGCCTAAATCCTGACACAGGGCGTCATTTATGATATTTCTTGAGCTTTTTAGTATAACATCTCGGTAATACCGACCTGTAACATTTTTGTCGTTCTGCACCGGAATTTTTACTGCTATACCATCACATGAGAAGACTATGCAGTAAAGAATCTTTTTTGTGCTTATGGTTCTTTTGGCAACTACAGGCCTTCTGCTTAGTCCTCTTGATTCTTTTTAATGGGCTTATACTTTTAATTCACAGGTTATAAAGTGGTATACAATTGACTTACATGTAACTATTCTGTTTAGTTACCCATATTTTGTTCCCAATTTTTCTTACTGGTTCGAAATAGTGAACCCATGTTTCGTCACCAGTAACAATGTATGCAAATTGTCTTTGACTGAATTTGGGAAACATTTTGAGCAATTGCTTAGCGGTTTGCACTAGTGCCCGTTTTCGGTCATCTGTCAATGTATGCGGTATCCACCTGGCAGAAATTGTTCGTACTTTCAAATTACGCTTCACCCCGTGGGGATCCGGGTTAGAATAGATCCTCAGTACCCCTTGCTTGTCGTCAGAGGCGACTAAATGGGGCGGTCCTTCGGATGAGACCGCAAAAACCAAGGCCCCGTGTCACAGCAGGTGTGGCACGATAAAGATCCTTTCCTGCTCAAAGGCCCTGAGCGCCGAGGATAGGCCTAAATTTGCAACCCTTCACCGGCAATGGTCACGCCTCCATATGAGTGAAAAATTCTCGAGCGGGACGTTAAACAATATATAATCAATCAATCAAATTACGCTTCAAAATGAAATGCACCCGCGATAGCGGTATGCCAACAGCTTTGGTAATATCACGTATCGTGTACCTGTCATCACTTTCAATTATTTCCTTGACTTTTGAGACATTTGCCTTGCCTGTTACAGTCACAGGTCGACCAGATTTTGCTGCATCTTTGACGGACTCTGTGCCAGTCAGAAATTTCTTTCTCCACCTACGAACTGTCTCATAAGATACCTTATCAGACCCATAATATTCCCCCAATTTAGTGAAAATCTGTATTACCAATGACCGAGGTTTGTGCGAACTTGTGTATAAGCTCTAATTTCTTCAATATTCTCAACCCGTTTCTCAACCATTTTTACAACATGGTCAAATACTGGCTCTAATGAAATGACTATAAGTTTAAAACTATGTGTAACTAAAGACTTTTGTTTATACCGTTGGAAAGGTATTGAATAGAGCTATTCAAGAGTATCATCATCCACGAAATCGTGCAAAGCGTTATCGCTCTGTGGTACAATACACATTATATATCGAACAGATCTCGTATATCAGTAGAACCGGCCTCACCAAATCTTACAGAAGGTAGAGTAAGAGAAAACCCTGTCTTCATATTAATAGTACATTATCTATAATTCATTTCTCTTTTTTATACACCCATCTTTAGACGGGATGTATTTTGGTACAGCGATGTCTGTACGTCCATCCGTTCCTGGTTTTCTGTTTCTATTTTCATTTTTCTGTCACATATAAAACTGAAACTTACAGTGTGGCTTCTTTGTGAGTCACTCTAGATCATGCTGCAATTTTGATTCATTTCGACTTCATTTGCATGACCTCTGCCCCTTTATTGGAAAATTAATGTTATATGGAGGGTATATAATTTTTTCGGCGAACTCCTTTTGCTAATTTCAAGTGAGAACCTTCTTATTTTACAGACTATTTATATGGGTATTGAAGATGTTCATATAGCAAGGATTTTGGTTTTCTTCAATTTTTGAAAAAATACAGATTGTTTAACTTGGTAATTGTTAAGGAAATATTACATAGATAATAGTACATTATTTGTCTCTCCCGCGGTTTTTTGGTGATGATCTTATTTTACAGTATTTGTATGGGTATGGAAAATGTGTATGTGGCAAGGATTTTGATTTTCTTCAAATTCTGAGAAAATTACAGGTTATTGAACTTAGTCAGTTTTGAGGAAATATATTAAATAGAGGACATGGTTTGTCCATTTCTCATTCGGTTTTGAAACTAGGGTCTTTCTAAATAACGTGAAAATGCACATAGTGCAAGAAGTTTGATTCTCAACAATTTTTAATGTTATTTGATGTTTAAGATATTTTCAGGTTGTTGAACTTGTTCAAATTTCGGAAAATATTTTACACGCAGAACTCTTGGTTTGTCTATCTACCTCCTGTCACGGTTTTTAACCCTTTAGTCATACGATGCAAGGAAAGTATGTCACAGCCTGAAGATGACTGATACTACCCAAAGCAAAGTCCTACGAATTATGGCTCAAGAAGAACACCCTTTTAACGGGTGTATGATGCACCGTTTTGATACTCTTGTTATTTGTGATAGATTGCACATTAGAACTGCGAGTAAAATCAAAGTACAGAGTATAATCCTGGGAGTTGGATTATTTTCAAACATTGGATTGATTGATTGTTTGTTTGTTTTACGTCGAGAATTTTTCACTCATATTGAGACGTCACCAGCTGTAGGTGAAGCACCACAAATTTAGACCTATGCTTAGCGCTCAGGGCCGTAGCAGTGAAGGTTCTTCAACGTGCCAACGCCTACCGTTACACGTTTTTAAGGTCATATCCGAAAAACCCGTGGTTCTCACTTCTAAATGTCGAGCGTTTGGCGAAGGAGTAATCACTACCTATTTTTCGTCTTAGGTTTGACGCGGCCATGGCACGAGAGGGGCTCGAACTCACGACCTCCCAGTTACGAAGCGAACGCTGTAACCACTGAACTACCGCGACCGGTTTCAAACATTGGAAGAAAAAAATACTGTGCACATCAAAGTAATTAAGCTGGTGACTTTTTTTTCATATTTTGATATTTATTTTTACTAAATATGAGCAGTTCAACGATTTTTTTATTCTATGCAGAGACTTGGGCGTATCGTTGTTAAATTTCCTTTATATGGAATTAGGTGTGTACATTGACTAACGATATATAATCCAAAGTTTGGGGGAAATAATAAGAGGAATTCACGTGATTAAATTAAGATAACTACATCAATTTAATATTTTATTTATATGTTGACAAATGAAATCGGATTTTTTAATATCTATATTGCACCTATCTTACAAAAGTGCGCCTTCTGGTGAGAAAAGCCACAAGGTTAGAAAAGAAAGTTTAAGGTCTTCAGAGATTTTATAACAACCTGTCGGTTTTCAAAAATAAGGATAAAGGTCACTGGAAGGATATCCGTTGTTAATTGTGTGCTTTTTATTTTACTTTATTCATTTGCTTATTTGTTTATTTATTTTATTTTATTTTATTTTTTCATAAAAGGCCAATGTCTCTGGAATGGAAGGTCTGTAATTCATTGTGTTATTATTTCAAAAGCACCTGGCATAATGTAAGATAGAGGATATCTCTCTTAGAATTGTATCATGATATATGTATATAATGCCCAAAATATATCGAGGAGGCTGTGGGGTCGACTAAACGCATGTAAAAATGAAGGAGGAAAAATATACGTCAAAAAAGTGAAAGGCCCTATGCTCCCCTTGCATTGTTGTTTGTAGATTGACTTTTTCCAAATACTGGATTTATTTCAAAATTGCACATTTCTGTTTATCGTGATTAAAGAAATATGATGAAATATTTCATACAGATACAGTAAGCGAAATCAGAGTAAATTCGTATACAATATAATTTATTTAGATCCTTTGATCCGCTGACGTACTTTACTAAACAAGTTAGTTTACTAGCAAGCATGCGAGTGGCTGTAACATCTAATTAACACACATCTTTGAAGATTGAATGAAAACACTGGTCTTTTCAATAAATTGTTGATATTTGAGCTACTCGCCAATTGTATACCTTTTTAATAGGATAATGAAATGAAACTAATTGAGTGTACGGAAGTCGGTAAGTACCAAAGTATAAAATTAATACTCATTTAACTGGCGACCGTCTATTAGTTTATATGGCAGCTACCACTTATCTAACTGGTGGTCGTCACTTAATATATCAGACGGCCGCTAGTTATTCAACTGCTGTCTCTCTCGCTTTCAAAATAAAGGTGAACAACTCTTGCGACCTCCCTCTCCAATTATTAGTAATATGTATGTGGTATACTTAAAAAGCATTATAACTTGTCGATTGTGCTGTTAATTTACAAAGTTATATGAGTGTTCATGATATCAAATGTTGACAGATTGCGCACGAGAAAATCTTTATGTGATTTAATATACCAACGCACCAGGCACATAGATCCAGGGGCTGCCCCTCCACTCTTTTGACAAGGTTCATTTTCCGTTATTTTTACATGCAAATTAAGTTATTTTCACATGCAAAATAAATATATTGGCGGATTGGCCCCAGCCCACTCTTTTGGTGGTAATAATGAATGGTAACCTTGCATTCACTGATGAATGGAAGGATGAATGGAGCACATTGATTTCCCCTCCACTTTAGGAATATTATGTAATTTGGGCAATAGAGAAATTTAAATGTTTCTTTTCTGCTTGTCAACAATTGTAGAAGACAATTTCACCTCCGGCTGTCACAACACTTTGAAAAACGATGCTACGTATCTGCGTGCTATCCTAAATTCTCTCAAAAATAACTCGAAGTACGAAGTAAATTATTTTCCAAATTGGCAGCCGCCTTGGATAAATTAAGTGGCGGTCGCAAGTTATATTAAGTAGATACCGCCAGATAAACTAAGAAGCGACCACCAGTTAAATCAAGTGGACGGCGGCCGCCAGATAATAAGTTGGGGCTGCCAATCAAAAGGTAAATGAATATCTTGCAATTACCGGCTTTTCATGGGTCAACATTTTGGTTATACAATATAATTTCAAGGTGTAGCTTATATAAATATGCAATGTGTAGTATTGCAAGGTAGTGTGGGATTTTATTCAGTTTTTTGAAATACTATTTTATACTTTCTATCTTCATCACTATAAGTACATGCATAAGTATATTTCCCATTTATCCTTCATCCACTGCAAAACGTTACCAACAATTTTAAACCTTACCCGACCTATAACAGTTTAACAGCTTGAGTAATTTTTTTTTCCGATGCTGCTCGACGACCGTCTCTGTGTTTGTAAACTTTATGCATTCTCCAGAACAAGGGGGCATTTTCAACATAACTTGCTATAAAGCATCCCTGGGTAAAGGGGATTCAAAATAGTTCAAGGGAAGGGACACGCCCTTTTCATAGGAGATAAGAAACTAGTGAAAATATGGTACCGCCTTTTGTTAAAAAAATCTTTCAAGAACCAATAAAGACATTATTTATGTGAACGTTTCCTTAAAGAACTGAATTTCAAATCTTTTTCAAATCAAATCATGGCCTCCGGGAGGTATGGTGGGGCCACGATATTTTTTTCAAGAACAACAGGGTCATGATTAGTTATATTAATATGCAAACATTCTGAAGTAGTACAAATTCAAGTTTTTTAATTCAAATCATGGTTCCGTGGGGTAGGGTGGGGCTACAATGAGAAACAAAGTTTTACATGGGGATATACAGGGGAAAACTTTTAATATCTTCTTCTCAAGCGCGACATGGCCATGATTAGTCACTATTAGTAGGCAAACATTCTCAGGTAATGTTTGTTCAAATCATGGTTGGGTGGGGTCACCATAAGGAACAAACTTTTATATGGGAATCTATATGGGAAAATCTTTAAAATTCTTCTTTTCTAGTCCAGCAGGTTATGATTAGTTCATATACATATGAAAGCATTTTTAGATTGTGTAGATTTTCAGTTCATTTAGATCATGGCCCTAGGGTGGGCAAATTAGGAGATCAAATCTTTACACTGCAATTCATGAGGATCTTTTAAATTAAAATCTAAAGGTCAGATGGACCATGATTTGTCATCATTAGTATGCAAGTATCCTCGGGTAATGCAGATTCAAATGATGACCCGTGGGAGGGGGGTAGGATGGGGTCTCAATAGAGGATCAAAGTTTTACATTAGAATATAGTATATAATCTTTGAACATTTTCTCACCGGAAACATTTGATTTGATACGTGTTGTGTGGATTCAATTTCAGTTACGTCACAACCCCATGAGGATAGGCTGGATCATAATTTATCAAGAGATTAAAGAGGATTAAGATCTTTTTAAATTTTTTTCTTCTGAAGAACAGCAGGGTCAAGGTGACAGGTGAGTGTTGTGGTCCATAGGCCTCTTGTTTTATTATCAGACTGTCTTTATTGGTTATTTTTGTTATATTATTGTATTTTCTCGCTGTAATCGTTTCACTCCATACATATTGAGGCATTAATTTATAAACTGTACTTTCTCACTCATATCATTATATGGAATTTACCTTGTACCTAAATGAAGAAGGCTTGTATAGGCTCTGAAGAAGGCTTGTATAGGCTCTGAAGAAGGCTTGTATAGGCTCTGCATGCTGCCTAATCCTTATTATGTTTCACAAAAGAAAATTATTGTTTTCTCGTACATAATAGAATATTGTTTGAATTAAAGGGATTAACTTTCTATCTAAATAATCTTTTAAGATGCGACAAATTCACAACGATTATATGTAATCAGAAAATAACGTATTTTGTTGTGTATTATCGTCCCGCAAACCCCATTATACTGATATAGTGTATAAAATTGAAAGCACAATTCTCTTATTCAGATATAACCAAAATCTTTCATTTTGTTTTTCTAAATGAAAATTTATGAGAACATACAATAAAATTTTAAATGAAGTCCACCATTTTTGTTTTAAAAATCCCCAAGATGATCGAAGTGAAGTTAAAATGCTTCTTTAGTATTTATGTTTGAATTGATATAATATTTTGTATACAAATCTGTTTTTGTTTAAAGTTCTTAATGGTTGAATCGTCATATAATGGAAAATGTTCAATAGTCATTATCAAGGAATGTTCCTGGTAACAATAATTAAAAATATCAAACAAACCAACAAGATTCCACAATTTTTCTTAAGCCCACCCTCCCCGCTCTGACCTGTTGCTGATTTTAACACCGTCCAAAAGTGTTAGCGATATAAAGCAATTGAAATATCCATGCTTTACTCAACCCGACGATGTTTATTATTTCAGAGGATATCATTTTCATTGATGTAAGGGGCATCGCTGTTTATAATCCACTGCAAAAACAAACACGTCAGAAAAGGAGAAGTTCTCGGAGTTAGCAATATCAAAGAAAAACAGGCCAGGTATCCGAGCGCAGGTCAAGAGTGTTTGTGAATCATACAAGTCCCGATGGTCATTCCTTCATCAAATGAAGGAAAAGTTATCTTATATTAAAGTCATTTCATGCCTCAAAGATAAAATGTCAATGAGCGGCTTTGATTTGACACGTCGTACATTTGTATTCTGAAAAGAAAGTTGTTTTAATAGACACCAGGTGAATGGGGAACGGTTTTTGAAACACTTCAAAGAATTGTGTGTAAGCAATTTTTCCCAATTCCTTGATTGTGTTTGAAAGTCAGCTTTAAGGTCGTTTCCCATCCTTGTCTATGATTTCTATTTCGGCATGGAATGCTAGCCTAAGTAAATGCATAGATATGATGTCATAGTAATGTTGTCAAACATGTTCCATGCGACATTTAGCGTTTGATATTATCTATAATACAGATTCCATTTATTCGGTTCATTTGCAAATATAAATGGAATTTCCAAATAATAAATTCGGCTCGAGCGTTACAAAAGAAATCTTATAATTTCTGCTAAAATAAATAAATTAAAATTATTTTTTACCAATGAATCCAGTAAATAAGTTTTTAAAAGTTTTTCTTCTCGATATTCACTGGGCATAAATTTAGGTCCTAGATAAACAGTATAATCTGTCTTTAAGGCGTCGAGTAACTTACACCAGCTATTGATATAGCGAATAGACCGATTTAAAATTATATTGTCCCTCATCTTGATGATAATTCAATGTCATGTCAGGGGACCTAATCCATGACATTCTAAATCATGCTTATATTATCTACTTAAATTATTTATATTATACACATTTAAGCGTTAACCGTGTTTAATTAATCCGGTATTTGTTACACAATTAATCCCAAATATCCGACAACGGGGATTGATTAGCTACCCAATTACTTCAAAGGGAATCCCGGAATGTATCAGCCGTCTTTAATCCGGGCCTACTGTTGCTTGACCACGGGACGCAACTCGCTATCCTGGCAATGCATGATGGTCCTTACTCAGGCGGTGACTTCAAACGATAACATTCACACCTTAAAGTTGTCTAAATCACACGTATTCCGATCTCAACTTATCTTGTATCAGTTTCAAAATGTTTTTCTTTCGGGTCTTATCTAATCTTTTAAGGATACTTAACGCCTAACCCACCGGAGATTAACGCTTTTATTATGCACTGCTCCGTGATCAGAATTTGTCAACTTTATATCCCCCAATTTTACTAGAAATTGTCCCGCGTAAAATAAAACTAAAATAAAGACAATCCAAACACAACATATCTTAATTCAGTCTTGCAATACTTATACTTATTTTATTGTTTTTACACAATGCTTCAATTTTCTTTGTCAAATAATGAAAAGATTACCGAATAGATATTGTAAGAAATGTATATGTAGGTTAATGCACAGTCTTAGATAAGTGGCAGTCAAATTATGGTTAAAAATTGTGGAGTTTGATTTGAACATTTTATTGTATAAACACGTTACAATTGTTAGAATAGAAAAATACTATTTCAGTCGGCGGTTTAAGTTTTATACAATTTTAATAAAACGTTTCTAAATATTTAGCATTTGAAATTCCGTCAATTTAATTATATTATCGAAATGTAATTGTCTGAATTTAATATTCAATTCACTGGAAATTTCGTGCCCACGCTGGTTGGTTGTTGTACAGAAAATTTTAAGTAGCCAGTGTAATTTTTTCTGCAGTTTTTCTGCTCTGCCCAATAAATAATTATCGACTCAATGCCATGAATCAAAATAAAGTGCAAAAACTTAATAAAAATCTGCTCAACAAACCATTACATTATTTTTACAATGGAATTCAAATTGGATACACATTTGTTGCTTTATAATAAACTATACTCTTGGTCCATAACTTGACACTCACGTTCATGAGAAGTTTTCCGTTGAGGTACACCCCAAGTCTGAAATATTCTATACCGTGATAAATTAAGTTTTCTCATTCCTTCTACTCAATTGCAGCGAAAAAGACAAGAATACTATGCCATCATTCAAACGTCCAATGAATTGAGACTGATTTTGAAAGTACCATAATTAAAACCTTCATTAAGTTTTTATGTATTTTTTTCTGCAAAAGAATAGATCTTCTTTCGAAATGCAAGGGAAAAGAAAGCGTAAAAAAGAAGCAAGACTGGTGTTTTGGCATACGAACGTGGTGATGTGTAAAGTTTCCCCCAGAAACGTTGAAAAACAATATTGAAAATAAAATTTTGATTAATGACAAAAACCCATTTTCTCCGTTGCGTCTGGAAATTACAAGGTTTCATGTAGCAACATTACCACTGCTTTTGGCGCGAATATATTCATAGCAGACGACCGGAAAACAAAATGTAACTTGCAGGGTCTCCATTTACTGATAGTGTTCGCAGAAGTTTATACTTCACTGGACAATTTGATCAAACTTGACGGTGGAATTTCTTCCAGCAAATTCTTGGACATGTTCCTCTTTCACTTAGATGTCTGCATTTAATACACATAGGTCGTTTATACGGTTGCTTTTTCTAGCCCTTGTCAAATAGTCGTTTTAAGTAAATGAGTATAAATGTAATTATTATGGACATGAAAACATAAAACTTTCCTATGTATTAATTTGAGTTCAAAATTATCAAGAGAAAATATAAACGTTATCTGTTGTGTTTTAGTTTCCTTTTAATATGTGTGAAAATTGTCATAAAGAAACGTTTTGGCATGCATGCCATTCGTAAAATACACAGTTCTGGTACCAATATACAAAAGCAGTATCTGACAATAAAGACGGATGACTATCTTTACATTACCAATATTTTTGCCTTCGATATCTTTACGAATTGAAGTGATGGCCATTTTCTTACGAATGTGAACGAGGTGCCTATGAATATTTATAAATATAGTATGTCTATTTTAAGAACTGAGAATTCTGATAGAAGTGAAAGTAAAATGTAATATAAGAAATAAATTCAATTTTTTTAAAAATACATGAGGGCATGAATAGCAACGCTTCTCACCAGCCTACTTTTCATGAGACGCTAACGCGCTTACAGTTTACTGGTGTAAAGCGTCGCAGTTCCTCTCAAAATGTCTTTTCAAAAATGAAATGTACTTATTAATCATTATTATTTATTATTATGGGCACTATATAGAAGAGACCATTGCTGATTAGAGGGATTGAAGGTCAAGATATGCTCACAACACGTCCGAGTCTTTGGATATAGTAAATAAATGAATATATGATATATTTTACGAGTTTGCTTATAATGAATAGACCTAAAAAAAATATAGAAAGTCAAAACACAAAATGACATTTTAAAAAATTAACTGCACAAATTTATAAATCAATATTAAATTTTAAAAAAAAACGGAATTCATTTGATATATATTTACAGTAATTATTTTTTTCTTTGAATGCTTTGAAAAGTTTCAACAATTCCCCGGAGTACAACATTCTATCCTTTGATATCTTGGGTGAATGCATGTGTTTATGTGCTCATCACTATCATGTTCTCTCTCTCTCTCTCTCTCTCTCTCTCTCTCTCTCTCTCTCTCTCTCTCTCTCTCTATATATATATATATATATATATATATATATATATATATATATGGGGTCGGGTGGGGAGTGGGGATGTCATACGTGACTTTTTTGCCAAACAATGGTAAACAAGCAACTATGACCCATGTAAATTATCAATTGAATATAAGATGTCCGAAGTTGACCAATAGTAATTACTGTATCTTTGGATGAGAGGCACAAATTGATACGGATTAAGTGTACCATGAAAACCAATCACCACGGCTTTTGAATGCCGCTCAATACGACAAGGCAATCCAACATAAGCAGATACATCACATTTTGTAAATTTGTTTGTACATTGTATGTTTGTGGTTGCTAAAGTTTTAATATGAATGATTAAATATAAAGTCACTGGGTTTTTGAGACGTACAGTATCAAGGGTGGACATTTGACCAGTGCTAAACATTTACAATGATTAAATGAGAACCTTTTTTGAATAGAAATTCTATATGCGGCCAACTACTAGTTATCTGCACAATAGTCATAGTTCAGCATGTACCATAATTTCTTCATTTAATGTAGTACTTGCAAACTTAATATGCTATAATCATTTACAACAACAATACTGGTATGTTTCCTTTCTTCAAAGATTTACATTGACCTCAAGGGACTTACTGGGGATCGTAAAACAATCCCATATAGGTTCATTACATTTGTTTAATTAATGTTTACTTTAGTGCAATTTTACAGTTTTATTGGTGTACTACAGGGATTGCTGATAAGGCCGCGATACTTGGCTGGTAATGCTAATATTTGTTATGTACTGATGCCACATATTTCACAACTGTTGATAAGCCGTGGCATTCTATTATCATTCATAAACAATTGCTAACGTTTTCTTTAATAACCGTCATAAAAATGTCGCACTGCAATATTGTGGGATAGCGATTCCGATCATGAATAAATAATCGTAATAAACCTTACAATAAAAAGAAGAAATGTTTATTTTTCTCCCAAAATTTCTTTTGATGAATTTGATTAAGTTTGTTCAACTACTTCATCGCCACCATAATTCAAAAATGCGCGATAGTATTTTGTCAGGCGGACTCTATGAGAGTGCCTGGGCATACAATCGCTTTTCTTATCTTTACATTCTCTTTCCATTTATGCTACTTTCGAACATACTTCAATATAGCTTTAGTTGAAATTATTTTTCATTGCAAATCAACATCAAATAAAACTCTTGACAAGAACCTATAAAAGATATCCAAGCTGCCTTAACCAATGTAATGCGAAAACAGTCCACTTCAAAACGTTTTTGCGATCCCTAAATAAATACACTGTAACCTTTGTTTGTCGTTCTAGTGTCGTTTTAACTAAATTGCACCTCTGATTTATACAGTATGAAAACTTCGATTTCTATCATAAAACTCATAAATTGTCTTTCGAAAAATATTTACGTAGGTTCGCGACAAACGCGGTGCGCTTTCCTCTGGAATTGGCTGGCAGATAGTTGCGATTAGCCGAGGTCAATTTGCAGGAAAACAGCGCAATATAACTGCTAGAAAATCCTTCCGGGGTAAAATATGCTCTACTCCAGCGTTGTTTTTATGGTGTTCACAAGAATCTTTACACCCGTGATTGATTGTTGAGGACAATCTTAAGTAAATGATTTATTCTAATAAATTTTTGCCTATTGTAAACTGTTCTTCCTATGAATTGGTATTTCTGGGTTTTATTGCTGTCTCAACGCTAACGCGAAGGTATATTTGCTCATGTTTCCTCAAGTGCTTCGAACTAACACGCCATGCAAAAAGTGCAGCATTTGTTCAGTCTGACACAGTCTGGAAGACACAAAAGGGTATAGGAAATAGAGTTTTCTTATACATGCATAGTACAAACTGGATATATATATATATATATATATATATATAGAGAGAGAGAGAGAGAGAGAGAGAGAGAGAGAGAGAGAGAGAGAGAGAGAGAGGGGGGGGGGGGTTGAAGCAAAATTTCTATATCAATGATTTATATGTCAGTGTAAACAATTTATCATATTCGGTTCAACTATGTTTTGACGAAGCATGTTCTGTATTGAACCAAATTCAGATAATGCATTCTTCCATGACAGAAATCTGTAAAAAGAAAAAGCTCAGATTTCGAGCCCAATACAATTTCCAGTAGGATACATTGTTATCGAAAAGTATATCGAGTCCGTTCTATCAGTTGTTGGAGTGGGGTGTTTTTCCAGATTCAAACCTACTTACGAGGTGCGGCATGAAATTTGAATAGACAGATATATGATGTGATCCTGGATGCTAAAGTAATTTTGTACCCTGTCGAAATTGCAAATAATTCTTCCTCACACATTTAAGAGTCTATAAGAAATAGCAAAAGTTATAAGACTTTGAAATAAGAAATCATTGTCTGTGAGTAATGGCTGGGAGAAATCGGATACATATTTTAATCTGAGGCATATTGTCGCAGTAAAACCAATAAATTGTGAACTCTTTATTTCACTTTCACATCCCCCCCCCCCCCCCCCCCCCCGGTGGTTTAAAATATTTGATTATCTAAAACATACAAAATTATTCAAAATATACTTTATTTTATATATAGTCAAAATGTAATACACATTAAATAGACAAACTGCAGTTGATCCAAACATATACTTACCTACCATGCGTTCTTCCGTTTCCAGTGTTAATTACCTAACTGGCTAGTGAGGGACCCATGATAGCGGGAAGCAGACAAGCCAGACGGGACACTGATTTATCAATTCATTCGGGATAGGCTATAAAACGTTTTAATGTATTGCAAAACATTGGTATAATTGTAAGCGTTACTGATCAGTTAGTATATCTGAGTATTTGGTATAATTGTAAGCGTTACTGATCAGTTAGTATATCTGAGTATTTGGTATAATTGTAAGCGTTACTGATCAGTTAGTATATCTGAGTATTTGGTATAATTGTAAGCGTTACTGATCAGTTAGTATATCTGAGTATTTGGTATAATTGTAAGCGTTACTGATCAGTTAGTATATCTGAGTATTTGGGATTTTTGGATTTAGGCGTTTCTCACTTTGATCATTTTGTCTGTCCATCTCGAAAGAGTTGTTTTATATTTGCAAGGGTGGAGCTAGGGAATTTCCAAACGTGTTGCGATCTTAAATGGTACTTTTCCAGCCAAAAAATGGGGTTGTTGCCACCAGAGTGGCACAAAAAACTTTTTGTTACAAAACATGCATTTGACGTAAGGTATAACTTTGGACTAAGTACAAGGATTCGGAACAAAAACCCATCAACTGCTATGTACTTGTCTGTGGTTTCTTACAGAGAATGGAACAGTTTCATCATTCATAACATATCAATTTTATCTACACAATTGAGCAACTCTCAATGAAGTTTTTAATTAACCATATATAGCATGATATATCTACATAAAATCGATAAACTTACTACAATGGGTTTATTTTATTTTCTTCACTTTTTCACAGCAAAATTTTACTTTATGATATTTTTCTTGAATGTAATGTCTTCCAACAGCTGATAAATGTTAAGTGGTAAATGTACATCCTTTAAGTGTTATCAGACCGAACACCATACCCCGCTAAAACAACAAACACCATACCCCGCTAAAACAAATTGCTGAATTAATGCCCTGTAATTTACGGTTTATAGTTGAAAATGATTATTTTCGTAATAAATTGAAACAACACACACTCACACAAATACACACACACACACACACACACACACACACACACACACATATATATATATATATATATATATATATATATATATATATATATATATATATAGGTGCTTTGGGTATAAAATACATAAACGAAAATATATAATGATGTAATGTTAATTCGGTATACATTTTATATCCTTGCTTCCTTATTTTTGAATTTTAAAATTGAATCTGGTTATCATCCAAATTTTTCCTCTTAATCAGTTATATTAATAAGCAATCCACAAGTTTAAAGTAGCCTTCATATAGCAAGACTCTGAAGTTTAGTTTACATCTTTTCTCTTCAATAAAAGAGTTGCAAGTTTACTACGTATTGAAAGCGGAAACGATTTTCTGTAATTTAATACATCTTAAGTTTCGACATGAGAAAAAGGTCTTATTATGAATATTTGATTTCTGTAATTTAATAAACCTATACTTTAACTTTCCTAAAGGGATATCATTATCATTTATTTATTATACAATTTATGATCTAATATAGATAATCCCTTTTCCAAAATTTCTAAATGATAGATGTATTTTCTTACCAAAACCGTACATCACACATCCACGCATGTTCATTTATATATATATATATATATATATATATATATATATATATATATATATATATATATGATAAGAAAATGTCACTTTAGTTTTAACTAGATGTTAATATATCGATGTCTTTTATCAATAAAATCCTTACTGAATTCACACTTCAAACAGAGCCTTGTACAAGCAGTTTAATCTCTTAATTCACACGAAGCCTCGCTGACCTACCAGAAATTGCTTTAGTCTTACAAATTTATGGTAGTACATAATAGAAAATAAAATGAAAGTTAAAGAAGAAGAAAAATACAACTATAGGAAATAGTTCATAAAGAATCTCATTCATTTTGAAATCTAATATCTTAAATTTTATGCAGTAAACATATTTTTTTATGACATAAAGTTTTCGAAAAAAAGTCTTCTAGGGGTAATTTTAAGCGAATGAAAATTAAGCAATCAACAAATTTGCAGTTGAAATGTACAATCTCCCAAAGCAACCAGCGAGATTAATGATATATTGTCTACGATGAAGAGTAAATTCAGTATGTATTCGTGGTTTAATTAGGAGTACTTTTTTACTTGCTCATAGCTATTTGGAATACCAAATTCTTCAAGATTACATATAGTCGATAAATATGTGCGCTTTTAGATTTATTAAGGATTATCTTTAATCCGTTGTTGGGCTAATTAAAAGACAGCAATACAAAGGTTTTGATCCGCATATGATTTTGAACATCGGATCAGCCCAGCCTCATACTGTTAGATATTATCTTCAGATTGGTTTTGTTTTAATTACAACAAAGGGTAATTGATAACTACCATTCCCTGCCGTTTCGACTAGGTGTGAAGTTCGGCACCTCTCGGGGGAAGAGCAATTTATGGATGGTATCATTCAGGAAACAGCTGTCCACTTAGACACGGACAAGGATAATAAGACTATCTTAGATTTAGGCGGTTGATATAGTTTTTGATGAAGATATGATTTCTATCAATCTTGTTATGATATCTGTGAAAATTTTATATCTGTACTAACAATAATGATATAATAATAACAATGATATATAATCATTATGTGCTTGAAATCAAAACAGAAAAAAAAGAAAGAAACGGATATATATTAAAAATTTCATTTTAATGAATTTTTTTTCCTTCATAATTATTTTTGATAATTTTCAGCATTTCCTTTTACAATTTTCCATAATAAAACACTAGACACAATAACAAGGAAGAAAAAAAATAAAGCTATAAATTTTTATATTGGCAGCACTTTGTAAATTTTAAACATACAGTATTGAAACATTCAATGTTAATTAAAATAACTAATTCACATTTACACAACTTGTACATAAAATAACAATAAATATTAAGTTCTGAGACAATATTGAAAGATATACATACTCAAATAACTACCGGTGCCATACGCCTAGTCCACACGCCTGAAAATATTGTCTGTATTTTTCAATGTCTATTTGGTTCATATTTGGTAAAGCTGCTTGAAACTGCGCTAAAAGGGTTGCATTTCCCATACGGGATATGTCAAAAAACCCGGGCCTCATTCCTACTGTGAGAGGAGACGAAACAGCCATAGTTCCGGCACTGGGGATGGATGATGTCGGACGAAATGAAGATGAACTCGAAGTAGAAGATGCAGGACTAGATTTTTTATTGCTGTCGGAATTTCCGATAATACTCTCTATGGAGAACCCCTTTTTGGAGCTGGCGTTGGGTGGAGATTCGGGACTTCTTGGGGGTGTGGGTCCGGTAGAAGTTGTGCTGGATGCGAACGGTTTAAACGGACCAAGAAGGGAATTTTCCCGAAGCGAATTTGCCATTGTGAACGGAATGGAAGGAACAGGTGGTCGTCCTGAAAAATCCGACTGGTTGAAGAACGGTAGTTGTGACGTCATTATGGGTGACACATACGGGTATGGAACTCCAGACCGCGAATGATGTGCGTGCATTGGGGAGGGTAGAAAAGGGTGATGGTGGTGGTGGTGGTGAAGGTACTGCTCTGCTGTGGACATGAAGGCCGTAGACTGTTGGTGCATCTCCATGATATTTCGTTTGTAACGCTTTCGTCGTCTTAGAAAACTCCCATTATCAAACATGTCTTCACTGCGGGGGTCCAAGGTCCAGTAATTTCCTTTCCCTGGGTTTCCGGGTTCCCGGGGGATTTTCACGAAGCAGTCATTTAGAGATAAATTGTGTCTAATGCTGTTCTGCCAAGCTGGGAATTTTTCACGGTAATATGGGAAACGGTTGATGATAAATTCACAAATTCCAGACAGCGTCAGTCTTTTTTGGGACGATTGTAAAATTGCCATTGTTATAAGTGCAATATATGAATATGGTGGTTTCACAAGATTTGATTTGGACGATTTCTTTTCAGATTCCGAGGTATTTGAATTAAGTTTTTCAAAGTCAAATTTGTCAGCCTCATCCAGTGGTGAAATTGGTGAATCACTTTCTTGAAAGCCGCTGTCATCAATGTCAATTTCTTCATCATCACTTTCGTCTTCCAATGCCTTTTCACACCAACTGAAATTAACTCTTTCTCCATTATCGTCCGAACTGGGATTAGTTTGTTCTTTAGTTAACTGTTTTATTTCAGGTAATCTAGACATTTCCTTTGGCATCCTCTCTATATTTTCCTTTTCAACGTCCGCGTTCAGTTGTTCTGTATTCGATCTTTGATTGTCCATGTCAATTTTCATCTCAATTTGACAAGTTTACCGAATACTGGCCGCACAGATCCATACAAAATAACTTCTTATAAGTCTATTTAAACACACTAATTGCACGGCACTATAGCATTTGCTTTCATAAATATGTTTGTAAATACTTTATTTGACAAGACTTGTTAATATAATCAACTCGCGAGCGCAGATTTCAACCACGTGGTGATAGTAGGCGGGGTTACATACAATCTATTGGCTACTGTTTGACTAAACCCCACCTCCAAGATTAAATCAATACGATTTGTCGCATGCTGATAGGAATATGCTTAATCTGTTAAACATAATCGCATCATTTTGCTCATTATATTTCTCTAAATAAAATCACGAAGTTTGAATTCATAAAATGTATATGTCGTCAATTTGAATTATTTTTTTTTTCTGAATCTGGATTGAGATTCGGAATGTTTTTAAGTTTGGAACACTTGTCAAAGTTAGTCAGAGGTTCATATTGCTCATAATAGAAATGTTTTCTTGTTGGATAAATTCCCGCCGCGCAAACAGCGGTAGTTTAACACCAGAGTAATGACAAGTTTAGGTATTAACCCCACTAAATGGAAGAAAAACATTTGGTTAGATCTCTCTCCGAAACTGAAAAACTTTGTTTTGAAAACTTTTGCTCCACGATAACAACTACTCGTACCGATTCTGTTTTATTTTTCACACTGCTCGTTTGAAGTTAAATTTACACATTTAAGGGTTGTCTTGGAAAACTATGGAAAACAACGGAAGATAGAGCTGATTAGCGCAATTTAGGGCAATTAAGATTAGATAGGTTTAAAGTATCATAATGTGATGGTCCTGGTGTGGCGACAACAGCGTTTGGTAGGTATTTTATTGCTGTTTCGTAGCAGACAAATATTTGCATTCAGAAACGGATGAGTTGATAAATGCAGCTTTGCGAGAAACAAAATACTTGAACATTCAACAAAAGGTGTCAAGAAGACATTTAACGAATGGAAATGGGAGAAAGTACTTCAAGAGAACATTTCATTCAGGAATGATGTGAGATGATTTAAAATTTGGAATTTTCTTATATTTCAATTTTAACACCTGCATCGAAAATTAATTGAAAAGAAGGAATAATTATAAGTCAATATTTGAAAGGGAAATGTGTATTTTAGAATCGTATTCATTCGTCAACGTGGTACCGTCTATACAACAACTTGCAATGTTGACATACCTCAAGTAAATGTGTGTACAACACCCCTCATAAATTTGTCAAAAATTTATATTAAGCTGTTATCATCGGCCAACAATTGACCGATATCAAAGACGAAGTAGGATCGGGTTCGAGTGCCGAGGCTTCGTGAGTTAGATCATAACCATGGGTGGTTCAAACGTTTATCTTGGATAGTAATACCTCTGACAAAGTAAAGACATACAGGTTTATCCTCATCAATGATTAAGATTTACTCAATATGAACAAATATTGAGATATAGCCCATCACAAGACCACGATAGTTTTATGGTTTTATTGGGTGTTATGCGTGTCAAAACCCGATTTTCCAGAAGTGTTTGCCATCTATAAAATTTTTGACAGCAACCGTTATAAGATGGCTTACGGAATTACAGAGAAAATGCCATGTTTTTACAACGTTTTATTATAAATAAACAGTATTCTCGTTAGAGTCGTTTGGAGTTGCTACCCTTGATTTATTTGTGTTGATTACGGATTAGCCAAGAAAAATTGAAATGCACTACCTTATTGTTTGAGGTGTCATAATAGCTGAGGTTGTTTTTAGGAGAAAACGTTGAATTGTATGTCCGATGGTCCCAAACCTTTTAGTGACACTGATCTGATTTAATATACAGCAATTAAGTGTTTCATGATTTTCATTCATTTTGGTCTCCTATTTCGGTAATAAAATTGTGTAACTGAGCGGACGCGGTTTTGTTTTCGCGCGGGTCATCCAGGGGATTAGCCATGGACACAATAATGCTTAAAATCCTGGATTGCTTTTCATATACAATTTATAGTTGGACAGTAAATGTGTTATGAGTAAACAAAAATGTTTCAATAATTTTATCAGAATGTTATTGTACCAGGAATGACGCCCAGTTCCGTCGATAATGTTGTGCACAATAGACTTATCGAAGTTGCGAGATAGGTTTACAACCTCGACAAATTAGTCTTTCGTCACCTGTTAATGGACAAAGCATTGTACTGCATGCCAAACTTGTATGTCATCTTGGTATACACGCAAACCTGCCATGTTCCAACATCCTCACCTTCCATTATTAGACCAGAATTAGAGATTTAGTTCCAAAAACTTCATTAAACACTTATCTCTTGTTTGTCCCTTGACCAATCTGTGATTACAATTATGGTTATGTATAATGTAGTATGCACGGGTTCATATCGAGTTTACTCGATAATGTTTTAAAGAGTGACAGTCCACCATCAAAGCTAATCATTTGAAAAGAACAACAAGGGGAAAACCATATGAAATATTTAAACGAGTTCGATTGGCAAATGAATAGGGATGAGGGAGCTTAAGATTCCCGGAGCGCCTCGGGTGGGGACGTTTGGCGTATCACCTGCGAAGGGCCATCTATTTGTGATGATACCGTAAACAAACTTCTTTGTTGTTACAAACAAAAGAGAATAAACCCGCAGTGGTGGCTCCACAATAGAATTGCTCTAATTTGTCTGGTCTGTTGTGTCTGTGGAGAAAGAGAGAGAGAGAGAGAAAGGGAAATTCTCCTAAATAATTATGGATGTGCGTTGATTCTCTTATATAGTGCCCTGTTCTTTATTTTTAACATTTTTTTTTAACTCGGTAGTACTTTTTTGGCAGATAACATAATCAATTCTTTTTTGTTGCATTTTTCCATTGAAATAATCATTCTTTTAGATTTCATATAATCTAAAATCAATTTCTTTACACAAATTCGCAACAAAATAGATTTAAATTTAAAAGTACCCAAAACTCAGACCTCTTCAAGGGAACAATTGTAAATAGATAACACGTGTTGTCTGTATAGGAACAATGAAGTGACACAAGACCTAAAAGTGCACAAAATCTTCAGATGAAAACGTTTCGATGTTACCATTTATAACAAACAAAAAACCTTAACAAAAAGTAATTTGTAAGAAGGATCTAGTATAACTTTTGAGTGTTTTGTTTTGCCTTTTTATTAGACTATTTCTAACCGTCAATTCAGTCAAGACACAATTCTGAAATTAGTACTCCGGAAAACGGAAATTTATTGACTCTTGCAGCATTACCAGAATCAGGTTTTCCCTTTCATGCAAATATCTAATTTATAGCTGAATTATTGGTATTTGTAAGTGCAATTAAAAGCTATTTAGATTAATATTTCCAATGTTTACGGACTAGCACATATTGTTTATTTAGGAATCCACAGTCTTTTATCAAATATAAAATCTGATTCATTCCGAGTTGGTTTTTACAAATTTTTGCCATCTTTTGAATAAAAAAAGAAAACAGACCGATTAAATGAGATAAAAGGCATTTCATCTGCTTCTATCATCTTAAACAGCTCTCCCACTGTTCACTATTGTATTTTTAGTGGTGCTCAACATTTATTTGACTATTTTAAACATTATTTCTACTTGGAACAATCGCAGTTTGGTACTCGAGTTTCTCCGCCTGCAAACTCTCCGGGTAGACCGGTCTAAGCTTTCCTACCTGGTCGCAGGTGTGTGCGTGTCCGAAACAAAAAAATCACCATCCTCTTCAGATTAGCAAAATTTACATAACATTTCAATTGTACCACAAAGAAAGCATTCAATATCGAATAAAGTGCTCTTCACTTTGTTAAAACGATACGGTATAGCTATTTTCTACGGTCAAATCCAAGGCTTTTTTATGCTAAGAAAAGCTTTACAGCTGCCAATTATTAATGAAAATAATACCACTCTGATTTTGGGTGGGTTTTTTTTTACTTTGAATGTTATAATAAACAGTGCATTTTCTTGCATATAACTTAAGCTCAATATGTGTCATTACGTTTCCTGTCTTAGAGAGTTGATTCCTACCTAGGGGCTAGGAAAACACAGACCTGTCACCCCTGATCTCCTGCACAAATATTCAATTTACAAATTGTTGAATAAATAATTCAAAAAATAAACTTAGATTTCTTAACGTCAAAACAGTTTAGTTTTTCAAAACGCCTAAGTCTTGGTATATATGGGAAATTGCTGACCAAACACAAACATTTGTATAAGGACAATGTACTGTATTTAATGGTTAAAACCCCTAACACAACTTCTCCTCCTAAAGTCAAAACACGGGACATAATGGAGATTACTTGATAGATCACTCATCCAATAACAAATGATATTTGTTTTAAACAAATTGTAGATCTCTTCGTAAACAGAGGGATTCTATGTTTAGAGGATTGTATCCAAGAATTTCAGAAACCCAGTGTCTTTTGAAATTTTTTTTTAATTGCCAGACAAACCCTAATTCAGTATAGGCGCATACATCTATAGATGAATGGAAATAGGAAGTCCTTTAATTAGCGATGTCAGATTACAATATTTCATGCATAAACTTTTTTCTTGAATCAGTGTATTAAAATATTTAAGATTTTGACAATTCAAAATTTTCACGAACGAGAGTGTTACAGTTGTTCGCTGTTGATGTTTGTGCAGGTCTGGTACTGTGTTTATCAGAAGTACATCCTTTACATCATAGTGAACTCCTCTCTGTATTATTCCAAATTTTAAAAAAATGTATGCATATTGCAGTATGTACAGAATTTGAAGGATCTATACTTTGTGGTGGATGGTATTCTGGGGAGAGAGAGAGAGAGAGAGAGAGATTTCATGGCGCTTTTATCTGGGATTTCTTGTTACATTACACACAAAATATAGATTACTAGATTTAAAGAATTCTGGAGATTCGGTGTTGAATTTTGAAGGATTTTGTAACACTCAGCATTTTTTTTTTTAGAATGTAAACAAAAGCAATTCGCGAATTTAGTAGACGTAAGCTATTCTTCATTTTTACTGGACTTTAGTTGGAAGTGAGAACAACATTTTTAAATCAATTAGTTTTATATATGTATATCAACTTGTATATCAACACGAGGTCCCATATTCTTACTTTTGGTTTACAGATTTTACAATAAAAAAATAAACAAAGTTAATTTTACAAGTTTCAAGACAAGTTTTTGACTTTGGAAAAATGTTGATAATAAAACAAAAATTAAATACACGTACACGTATATCATAATTCGTCAAATTTTAAGGACAGTAAGGTGACAACTAATTGACGAAGAGATATTATGGGGGGAAATGTTATTAGCTTCGTTAAATTAAAGTATTTTAATTCATTTTATAGTTACAATTACTATGAAGATTCATTTATGCTAATTATAAGAAAAGGACGGTATCCGAAAATTCAAAAACGTAATCTGTAATGTGATTTAACTTATTGATAAGCACTTAGTTTCCCACTTGTAATTTCGTCACACACACACACACACACACACACACACACACACACACACACACACACACACACACACACACACAGACGCGCGAGCGCGTGTGTGTCGCGTATGCGTGCGTACGTGTTGTGCGTTTGTGTGTGCGTGTATACTTTTCAATATTTTTTTTTTACTTTCATACTCAGGAATAAAATCCATATTTCTTTCGACGTTCAAAATATATCGTCCTAAAAATTTTATGTCTGTTCATCAAATTGGTTTAAACTGCTATAGTAAATAAAGTCCTCGTTCCAATTTATTATTTGTGAAACAAATGAAACTCTACTGAAACATCGTTAGTGTATATCTGATTGACATTTCCAATTCAAAACAAGATTGTCAAAGAATGTCAATAATTCACATTTTTTTCCTCATGAAATAATGACCCTAAAACTAAATATGGCAATGTCATAGAACGATCTTTTATTGTTTGCATAAATATTAAACAAACAGATGCCTTTTCTGTATCTGTTTAGTTCAATTTAAGGTGCCTTTCGCTCTTTTGTTACAACTCGGATATTCAAATGGAGGTACACATTAAAATAAACCGTAGTTACTATGTACAGTAATTATCCACAACTAAAAACAATGATTTAGAATAACAGAAACGAACTGAAATTTACCTCCAACGATTCAATGATTGATATTTAGCTTAGACTAATCAATATATGTGAAAACAATGCTCAGGGAAAAAATTGAAAGTTTGCCTTCCATCAGACTTGTGAAAACAGTATAAGGGTGGCTTTTGAAAACAGACGAAATGGTGATACATTATCCTTATGGTAGGCATCAATATTGTGACTATGTATTTACAGAGAATGTCAAATGGGTATTAATACGGAAATAATATGTTTGTCAAAAACAGACTGTTGGTTCTAGCCTTTGTATTATAATAATGTTGATTTAGTTGAAAATGCAGGGAGAAATATTCCCACCCTCCCACTGTAGAAAAGACTTAGAATAGCGCATTAGTGTCACTTAAAATTTGCTAAAACTAAAAAAATCATTTTATGGAAATCCGACACTTATCCTGCGAGCCTTACATATCTAACTCAAATTCTAAACAAAATTAACAAAAAGATTTTAAAATATTGACATCCGTGTAAATATAAATGATGTGTTTATTTCTTAACAGGACCTTTAAGTGGTAATTGAAAATGAAGAAGTGTAATTTTTTATATCAGCTTTCCAATATTTTCATGCCTTTGGGGAATAGTTCTTGATAATAACAGTTCACAAAAGAAAAAAAATGAAATCTTTACAAATTGTTTGTTTTTAGTGCACAAAGGAAGTTTCTTGACCATAGCGATACTTTACAAGTTAACACACAGAGTATATTATAATGTATAGGTATTAATTAATTCACATTGGCCTAGATTTTATTTTCTTTTTAATCTACAAATGCTATTGAAAATTGATTTTTTTTTTTAAACAAATACTAATTTTATTCGCGATTTGTTGACAAATCATTAATCTCTCAACAGAAGGCACGTTATGCAAGCTTCACTTGCAACTCTGTCAACACTTATACGAGATTCTTGTACAAGTTTTGATAATGAATTCAACAAATTCCTGTTTTGTTATATTCAATTGATAAAAAAATGTAGCTGTCTCAATTATAACGTGAATTTCTCGTACCATTTTCCTACATTGTAACTTGAACGAACTATATCGTGAATAAATACACATGGAATGTTCCATAATACTTGTATGTTGGCGTGTACGTATACACGAGGGGTTCCATAATTCTTTCCCGGAGAAGTCGATTTTTCCACCCCATGTATTTTTCCCAGGATATCCAATCTATGCTCGAGATTGGCACTTAGTACCGGTATTTCAGAGTTGGAAGTGCATGAAAATAGGCAAATATGATATAGCTATTTTCTACATACTACTCTCTCTCTCTCTCTCTATCTCTCTCTCTCTCTGTGTGTGTGTGTGTGTATGTGTCCTCTACCAGTGGAATAAAGATATCTATGTTTAATTGAGAGAGAGTGAGGGGGGGGGGGGGGGGGGGGGGGGGGGGGGGGGGAGAGATTCCATAGTATATCAAAGATTGTACAGAATAAAAAGATTTTCATAGATTATTACAATGTAGCATTAATGTATTTTTCATAGAACAAACTAGAACAGCATCATGTTGTAGAGAATCATAATCTTTGAGAGGATCAACTAGAGTATACAGACACTAGCTGATTTAAAAGTTTGCTAAATGTTAGATTCTAAGTCGATAACGATACGAAACCCTATAATTAATCAAACTGAACATGGTAGGTTGTATATAGCTTAGTGTCCGCTCGAGATTTTTCACGAATGAGTATGGAGACGTCACCACTGCCGATGAAAAGCTGCAAAATTTAGGCCTATGCTCGGCGCTCACGACGTTTGAGCAGGGAAGGATCTTTATCGTGCCATACCTGCTGTGACATGGGGCCTCGGTTTTAGCAGTCTCATCCGAAGAACCGCCCCATTTAGTCGCCTTTTACGACAAGCAAGCAAGAGGTACTGAGGACCTATTTAACTCATATCTCCACGGGAAGTGCATGATCGGATGCAAAGTTGCAATTATATCTTTTCATAAACTCAAGTACAATTTCTCTGTCATAGTAAGTAAAGTGGCATTTGGTTGATATTTAGCTTAGTACATGCATGCTATGCTAATTAATCCTAAAGCAAAGAGGAAGGGTGTCACCATCTCTCACACCATCGGATATATCAACTATCGATCGGAGCGTCGCTAGGCCTTTTCTTTCAAGTCAAGAAAACACGTTTCTTAAGGCCGAGCTGCCATGGCCGATATAGCCCGTAGTGTGACACATTGTATAGTGTAGGGGACTACAAGACTAATGTGATGTAACGCACTGTATAGTGTAGGGGACCACAAGACTAATGTGATGTAACGCACTGTATAGTGTAGGGGACTACAAGACTAATGTGATGTAACGCACTGTATAGTGTAGGGGACTACAAGACTAATGTGATGTAACGCACTGTATAGTGTAGGCTCTACATTGAATATGATTGATTGATTGATTGTTGTTTCCGCCACACTCAACAATTTTTCAGTTATCTGATGGCGTCCAGTTTTTGTTAGTGGAGGAGAAAACCCATATACAATGTACCCGGGAAGAGACAACCGACCTTCCGAAAGTAAACTGGTAAACTTTCTACATATATCGGCGCGAGCGAGATTCGAACCTGCGCCGACTACACATTGAATATGTGATAGTATCATCATAGAAACAAACATTCACAGACATTGAATATGTAACAATGAATTAGATCGTAAATCACCATAGAAACAAACAATCACAGACTCTACATTGAATATGTAATGATGAATTATATCGTAAATCACCATAGAAACAAACATTCATAGACTCTATATTGAATTTGTGATAATGAATTATATTGTAAATCACCATAGAAACAAACATTCATAGACTCTATATTGAATTTGTGATAATGAATTATATCGTAAATCACCATAGAAACAAACATTCATAAACTGCACATTGAATATGTGATAATGAATTATATCGTAAATCATTATAGAAACAAACAATCACAGATTGAATATGATTGATGACTGTATATTATTTAACGTCCCGCTCTAGAATCTTTCACTCATATGGAGACATCTCATTGAATATGTGATAATGATATAATTCATTATCACATTGAATATGTATATTATATCATAAATCACCTAAAAACAAGGGATCATAGACTCTACATTGAATATGTGATAATGAATTATGTCGTAAATCACCATAGCAACAAAGAATTACAGACTGTACATTGAATATGTGATAAAGAATTATATCATAAACCATCATAGAAACAAATAATTGCAGACTCTACATTGAATATGTAATAATGAATTCTTTAGTATATTTATGTAATTAAGTAAGTCATTCACAGCAAATTACAGAAATAAAAAAAGAAAGGAACTTCCTGTTACAAAGCACATACATGTAACTATAGTATTCAAAAAAGAGATATCTCTTTGACTTCGAGAGATGTCTCTATAACTTATAAAAATATCTCAATAATGAAAAAAAAAAAACCATAAGCGTAAAGACATCTCAAAGCCAGAAAGACATCTCGTTAACATAGAAAAATATGTCTTTAAGTTGGATATCTCTTAAAACCTTTTGGAAATATCTTTTTACCGTGCATATCGATGTAAAAAAAAAGAAAAGAAAGATATCTCTTAAAGACGAAAAAAAGATATCTCTTACGCATTTTCTGAAATAGTTTAAAAAAGGGTATGATTTTCTATAACTTTTCTTAAAGCCATTTGACTACCATAGTTTCTCCCATATATGACCTTTGTCATTTATGTAACAAGCTTATGCCAAAAATGACGGGAAAGCTGTAGGAAGTTAGAAGTAAATGAACCATTAACCCCCAGGCCGAATTTTCATTCCCACGATTTACAGGATCTGATAGGAAATTGAACTTACATGTACATTTAGATATATCTATATTGTTATCTCCCTTATCCCTTGAGAAAAGAGGGAGAGAGCAGAATTATCCATTGTATTTGAATAGATCTATGAATATTGCAGGGACATCAAATAGGTCGGTAGATACACCAATGTTACCACATCAAATTATATTTTAATACTATCCATTATAAATCACCATATCTAAAATTACTAGTAATTTTTCACTATTAGTATAGTGTCGAGTTTAACATGGGTTCATATAATATTTGTAGTTAGATTTCCCTTTTTCTGACTCTTTGGGTGATTTGAGCAGGCTTTGGGAAGCACTCCGTGTGCACTTCACCAGAATTAAAATAATCGAAAGATATATCAGATATCTCTTTTTCTTTGAGAGATGTATCATATCGACGCTTAATAAAGAGCTATCTCTTGTTTTCAGAGATATTTGTCATTCAATTCTTGAAAAGATGTCTCTTTTAGCTAACGAGGTATCGTTTTGAATTAAAGATATCTATCTAAATGAAAGAATTAACTATCTATGGAAGTAAAAGAGACATCTCTAAGTGAAAGAAATTTCTCTTTGTTAAAGGTATGTTTCTAAATTGAGAGATATCTCTAAATGTAAAGCTTCTTTACATAAATAGATATTATGTAATAGGTTTTTTTTCTAAAGAGGTATCTGATAACTCCTTAAATATTTGAACAATATTGCCTATATTATTTTCCGAATAAATAGTAAAACGGCTTGCTTTTGACAAGGTTGTATCTAGAAATTAACACTGTAATCGAAGTTTCAAATCAAAGCAGTTATAATCTTTAAAATAAAATGTATATAGTTCCAATCATAATTAAAATATTTAATTTCCTATACAAGTGTATATGCCCGGAAAACATGTTTAAAGAAAAAGCGCTGAGTACATAAAAACAAACTTCGGAAATTCAAACAGAAGAAAAATAAGATACTTAAGGATTTCCCACAAATCTATAGAATATGTTAATTGCACACACAATGTTAATTTGAATATTATTTCATAATACGATTAAAAAGTTACGTTAATTACATTCTTAAATCTCATTGAGCTATTTTCTTCACAGCATGTTATAAATCTCTTTCTCTAATACCTATTGCTTAATTGTTTTCTAAGGGAAAAGTTAGTTCTTTTGGAAACATCATTTGGGTCTCACTAAGTAGCATTATCCATGTTTTCAATACACAGAGCAAACATTTGGCCGGGACTTAAATACTTTAGAACAACTTTTAATACTAGTCCCTAGAATGATCCTTAAGAACTGTAAAGTACTGGCACTGTAGTAAGAATTTAGAAAGTTATAATCTTCTGTAAATGTTTTGTTCCATAAAACAAATATCTTACTGGATTTAATTTAAGGTATTCATAATACATAGAGTAAATTCTTTCTTCTTATTTCTTTTATCACGATCATTTGTATTTTTTCAAAATCTATTTATAGATACCATAATTGAACTAATTCTATCGATGACACACATACTAGCTACAGATACATGGTTATAAGACAGTACGAATTCAGCATTTCTGTTTCTGAACTTGGAGTCAATGTATGTATCAAAAACAGGAGAGAGAGAGAGAGAGAGAGAGAGAGAGAGAGAGAGAGAGAGAGAGAGAGAGAGAGAGAGAGAGAGAGAGAGAGAGAGAGAGAGAGAGAGCTCTAAGCTTTATTATAATACATGAAGATATACTGAAATCGTAAATTCAAATGTAAATAACAACAAATATATTGCTATATCAGACAGACAACATAACATTCCAGCGTATCGATTTATGCCAAATGTTGGACTCTGGATGGTAACAATTAACACGCTAGCAATCAGAGTTGATATTGCGCTAGTGTTAACCACCGAGTCCAGAGAACAAGAAAATAGCGAAACCATGTGGACTTGTTTTTATTTCCCGGCTAAATACCCCTCACTGCATTAAAACAAACAGTTGATGCTCATAAAAGAAACACAGAGGCTTGGAGCTGACGGAAGGGAAAACATTGACTTTAACTTGATATTGCAGTTTCTCCGTGTTTGTCGTCGCCTTCTTGTCTTATTACTTTCTGACAAAATCTTAAGAATATTGGAACTCTGGTTTTCGGATCTTTCCAGAGTTGATGAGCTGTTTGCGCTGTTTAATGAGTGTTTATGTTTTTTCAGTACGTAAAGCCCCTATTTCAAGATGTTTTGTTTGTCATGGAAAATTGAATTTCTTATCTTGATGGTACATGAAAAACAAATCCACCAAAAAGAGAAAAAGATTAAGGGAAATTCTAGCGTTCTTGTATTTTTGTTGAGTGTCCCATGGTATTTAGTAAGAAATAAATTGTACTATATATTAGAATTTGAATATGTATAGGATCGCAGTGGATAGAGTGCATTTGTGATGTGTGGTTTTAAAAAATGAGCCGTTGGTGACTTTATTTAAATAAATCTACAATTATTTAAATCATCATTAACGAAATCAGACGTGGATTACTTTGACTTCTGTGGGTTTAGTTTAGTTAAAATAAGATTTTGAAAATTTCTCTATCGGATTTCAACAGAACAATGCTTCTGTTATAAAAAGCTCATTATAACACCGCGGTACAAAAATAAGTTTCTGGCAAACAAACAGATTAGTCTTGTGTTATGTCATATTCATAAGCTCTTCAAAATATATTTTGGTTTTTAAATTGTTGTTTTAATACTAATAAAATATGTTACTTAACCTTTATTGAAATTCTTTTCTGCAACAAAAGGTATACTTAAAACATTTTTGCTCTGTTACAAATGCGGTATCATGTGAATTGTTCTAGTTCTCTAATAACAAAATGATATAAGAATAAAAGAGCTTTCTTTAATGCCATTACGACATATTAGTTTTACTTGTACATGTGTATCATTTTGAAATAAGTAACACTTATTAAAGCACCTGGGAGTTTTAGACAATGGTTTGTCTAATCTGACGATTAGTTGATCTGGTAATGATGATATGTGTGGACGTACTGATAATAGCAAAGTATAGAAGTTTATCGTGAATATTCAAGAATTCATAAAAGCAGTCGTTTATATTTTATTCTCTTAATCTATTCCTAGAAATAATCTTGTTTAAATAAACACTATGGTACAATGTAAATGTTGGAAACTTTGAGTAAATAGGGAGAAATGATCACAATTTTGTGCTATAGGGTGTGAATGACCAAATTGTATAATGACTTTGTCTTCGTGTGGGTTTTGTTAAAAGTAAAATATTTTTTCAGACCTCTGGAATATGTTTTCAACGTGGATATGACAAAATTGCCACGTTTTTCGACCAGTTCGTCGTTTTCGAAAGGGTTTGTTTCAGCTCGCTAATCCAGACATTTATTCTAAGTATCTCCAAAAATATCTTATTTCAAGGCTTGTCGTTTTTCATATCTAAGAAATCTCTGACACCATTAAATATCTTTAAAATTTGTTCTTGTGTAAAGTTAACTATGTGATTTATTCACACATTCGTTTTGAAAAAATGGGTTACAAAAAGACAGGACTGAGAGACAGCTGGACTGATGTGGCCGTTGGCTACACACAGAATAATAATTTGTTTCACTGTATTCATCGCTTAGAAAACAATCATAGGTTTCGTTTCAATCACATGCTAATCCTAGTTCTAATTGGCAAGAACACGTGTCCACAATGTCTTTTTGTGCTAGTCAACGTTTGCTCATGAATAGAGACACGTTTTATATCTGATTAGAATAGTCTATGAAAATTTGGAGTAAGCGGATCCATAGAAGATATCTGCATACCCGTACCCAAGATTTCCACGACACCCCTCCCCCTATTAGCTGAAAAGATTTAAAAACTACCATGGTTGGTTTCTTTTTTTTCAAACTACGATATGTCTAGGTCGATTAGAAAAACTATCATTTTCAAAATACGATATGTCTAGGCCGATTAGAAATACTTCTGGTGAAAAATCAAAAACATGAAAATATTGTGCAGGAAGTGCATGCCTGTATATAATTGTCAGGATGTTTAATTTTGCTCCAGTAAATCTAGGAATTCTTGGGTCTTCTGGCGGCGTCCAGACCCCCACATTTTTGATAGAGACCATCTCCCTCCGTTTTGGAATTTTCCTTTCTATGAGCCAAGAGAGAGAGAGAGTGATATAATATTGCTGATATTTTTTTTAAATAAATGTAGTTGATAAAATTTATATTAAGAATTTATATTATATACTGTAACTCTAATTTCTACAATGATCGGAAACAAAATCCTGCTCATATACACACGCAATCATTACTTCTCAGGCCTTTCTGAAAAACAACTCGGAATGTATTACGATAACCATACCTGTTTCTAATCAAAGTACAACTATAAAACTATTTACTCTTTCGTTGTCTTTTTTATTTTACAATAAACATTTGCTAGAAACGATGAGATCTACCCAAAGTAAGTTTAAAACATATTAATAATTACTAATGAGTGACTTACAGTGCTTGATATATATAGGAAATGATAAGAATTAAATTTACAGTTATATATATATATATATTATTGCTGTCCTTAGTCCCTCGACAAAAGGGTAAATAAACATAAAATATAGAATACAATGTGGGAACACGTACAAACTGCGACGTTTTACACCTGTATGCATCATGAAGCGCCTTAGTGCTTATGAAACGTATACCGGCGTTGCAATTTATATGCAATTCATATCCTCGTGTATTTTCAAAACTGAAGTTTCTTATTATATATTCGCATTCCATTTCATTATATCGATAAAGAGATATACTTAAAGGTTAAGAGGTATCTATATAAGTTATAGATATATCTTTATAGGTTAAATAGATATCTCTCTAGCTTTAAGAAATATCTATTTAAGCTTAAGAGATATCTCTTTTCGTTGAAGAGTTAAAAGTAGTAAAACCGCAGCTTCGGGCATGCGCCCGGGTAGAGCTGTCGCGAGTACAGATCTTGGTAGTAGTACCAGATATTTTGAAAAGGTTCCATACGTGAGCGAATCAAAGGATCTAATTTTAATTAAATTGGCAAGTCTTGAGAAACAGGATAACTATAAATTTGGTACAATGCATTCGAGGCATTTTCCCCGAATTTGTCGGAAAGACCCTAGACGATGCATTTGGCGTTCCTACTCTGTGCACTTTTAATGACTCACACGTGAACACCATCTTTGTAAATTGCAATTATACACTGCTCTAATTATCACTGTAGATGATTATTTATTCACCAAGGGTAAACATTTTCGTTTCATCAATGATTCAGTACGTTAAGAAACAACACGTGGAAGACATTCAATCAGACGATCTGAAATGCGTTTATGATATACTGCAGCAATATTAAATCATTGCATTTTCTACTAATTTTGATGGTGAAAATATGCGTTACAATAACAGGGTTACGATACATGAAATCCATTCTAGCGTTCGATTTGTTCTCCTGTGATATAGTTTTATAAACATACACATGTGGTACGTGAAATTTATATCTAATTTTTCAAAGAACCCGTTGGCTTCATTTGAGTTTACATTTGTATTTTTAAAGAAAGAGACCAATAGACCCTAGGGTGCAATCAACTAATCGTCATCAGAAGCCATGGCGGATCTACAGCAAATTGTTTGGGATGGGGATAGTTGCAACTCGCAATATTTATCCGACCGGGCTAAAACCAAATAAACATTCCTGGATATGTTACTAATCAATCAAATTCTTCACTTTGATATTTCAACAACAAAAGTACAGATAATTCTTTCAAAGCACCTTCCGAAGAAAAACAACACGCGAGTTTGCGCGCCATTGACGCTACACGTGGGTTGGATTTCGATCTCTGTTATGTTTGTTTCCACGGAGCAATTGTATAAATAAAGTTTATGAATCTTCCAGCTTTAATTACCACTAATGATTTATCTTGGTCATTTTTATTGCTACAGTTGCAGATTATATCAATTTGTCCAAAATGGCTGAATTTCAGAATCTGACCAGAGACATCATCATTCTTAAATTTTACGAAATCCAATCGCTAGTTTTGTTTTGCTTTTTGTTGTGTAGCAGATCAAGAATTATTTTGACATATCTGAATCTTCTAGACACAATGGTTTTACTACATAAGTTGAATGTAATAGTGACAGAACTTACTGCTTTTTTAATACAGCATTTTTCAAAATATGAACAAATGTATTTTCATTTTAAGAAGATGGGATTAATACAGAAATGGGTAGAATACATGCATGTACATATAAAGATAATGATTTTTAAAAGTCCTGAAAAAAGTAGTAATATATTAAAACAATTGAAAATTTTTATATCATTTCTAAAGATCAAAGAGTATATGAATTTAAAAATTAATTGTTAAAGTTTAATGGCAAATGATCAAAGATCGAGCAGATATTTTCAGCGATATGATAATAGATGCATGCAATTTATGATCGATTTGTAAAAAATATTCTCTAAATGATCTTCGTAAATATAAGACTTAGCAAAAACTTGACCTTAGATAATTGACAAAAATTGTTATTAATCATGAAAAGTCATACAGAAAAGTATGAAAGAAACTGTACAATATGCAGATAATGTGTAGAATGTTGGAAGAATCTCTTTTTAATCTATTTATTTACTTTATATGAAAATATGTTCAAGGCAAATGTTCCAAAATGTCAAAATCGTTCTTATTATACTTCATATAGCTTAATCTACCTATTGAAATTAGGGAATTTCTAGGTTTCATCAATCTATCCACGCATTATAAGACAACTTTGATACATACATGTTTGATGGCGACCCTTGTAACGACGGGTCTTCCATCGTGTATATTGTACACGCTGAATGCCTGCTTCGACAGTTGATGGTCGCAAGCGTCCTAGCCCATAATTGCTTCTCTAATTAATCTTCTAAGTTTTTTGCTTACAGATTTGTTATTGCGCGTGTAAAACATTTACACTACAATACAACAAGATTTCCCTTGTGTATGGTTTGCCTCCTGGCAGCCCGAAATTGTCAATCGTTCGTCATTCCGTGAAAAACATCGAAGCGTTATCCTGACTCTTGTGCCATTAATAACTTTTATCAGTCCTAATAATCCCAGAAAGAAAATTATTTAACTAGCCATCTCAATGTCTCTTGCTACAATAGAATTATTTGCGCTGTTTATCGAATTTGAATTTTTGATATAATTATTTCTCCCTGAAGAGCTTGAACACGTGACACGCACGACCTTGCACTGATTGGCTTGTCGTGAAGTATTCTAAAGTGTGGTAAATCTAGTATTTTATTGGTAAACTCTTTTGTCGAAATGTAATGAAATCTGATGGAATATCTTTAACAATATTTGCACACCTGAAAAGGAATATTAATAAAATGAACAAATAATTAGATGCCTACAGTCTTCAGAAAATAATAATTAAAAAAAATTCTACCTCGTATATAGTGTCTGTCAATCAATTTGTTCACGTCTAGAATGGCAACACAGAAACTTCATTCTGATTAATGGATGACTATTTTCATTTAACCTCCTTTTTGGTGAACCTTTATATGATGACAACTGCATACCCAAACCCCTAATGCAAATATAGTTTTCTGTCGTAAGTAATGAATCATTTTGGTAAATGTTTTTAGTATAAAACGTTACTAAACAATATGCCAGTTTATCGAACATGCAGTATTCGTGTACCTTTGATAAGCAAGGGCTTCTGATAAGCTACTCTCATACCTTTGTCCTTCCTTGTGTTACTTGCACAGAATGGCGGACAATGGGATTGTTTGTTTGTCCACCCATCCTTTGAACGTATGCGGTCACACTCTAAACGATAACCTACGAATATTTAAGGGATTTTATTGTTAATCTAATGTTACATATTGGAATTAGTAATATTATATCAAGTGTTCATATATATATATATATATAGAACCAGGACTTTTTATCGCTTCATGTATTCTGTGTGTTTATATAGGACAAAAAGGTTAGGGATCAATACATTCTGTGATATTTGTAAATTGGTGCAATTCTCAATGTTAAAACAAACACACACGCGTGCGCGCCCGCCCACGCACATTGCAAATATTAGGATCTACGTTATCATATAAAGGCATATGAAAGAAAAGGGACATTATATAATTATTGACATTTTTTAGGTCAATACGATGCTTTAGATACGTGAAAACTGCATATTCACTTTGCTCTTCTGGTTCTGGGAATATTGTAATTCTGAGGTGGCAAAAGCATTGTATAGAGCGATATATTAATATTCATTGACTAATTTAAAACAGTTAAATCGGCTACTAGAGCTTGTGAAACGATGCCTGGTCGGCCATCTTTGTTTACAGTTAGAAAGCAAGTTGAAACATTGAAACACACACACACAACATACATATATATATATATATATATATATATATATATATATATATATATGCCCCAACATTTGATAGCATAAAATACGAAAATGAAACACACACACACAACATACATATATATATATATATATATATATATATATATATATATATATATGCCCCAACATTTGATAGCATAAAATACGAAAATGTGTAAAAAAAAAAAAAAAAAAATCTCGCAAGATCTAACGGAGAATCTGTTGACTGCCTGTAACCTTTCCTGCCGTACATGGTTGTCTGTTGTATTTTCGAAATACACGAGGGTATGAACTGCAACGTATCTTAACATAGTCTACCTTGGCATTTCCGATTCTGCAGGAGAAAAGTGCCAAACTCTGATAATTATGCGATTTTGTATAGAATAAAGATTAGTAGGAAGTTGAAAAATACATTTTGGAATGAACTTCGACACTTCACGCCGGTATATATTTCATGAAGAGCGTTAGTGTTTTATGAAGTATGCTGGCATGAAGTGTTCACCCTCATGTGAGAAGTCGGTGTAGATGCCCACAGAGGGATAAGTATAACTGCATTAAATATGTCAAAAATTGTCTCCCCCCCCCCCCTTTTCTTTTTTTAAAAATTCCATAATTACCAGTTTATCCATTAATAATTTTAATGCATTATTTAATGTCCTCTAAAACGTTCATGTACCAATAAGCGGTCTGTCCATCAGTGATGCTGGGGACTTACTGCTAGACAGGAAGTTTTTATTTTGTATGTATATTGTTTTACATCCCATTTGAGAACTTTCACTTATATAGAGAAGATCACTTCTTGTTCCTCATTTGTGTGAACATCGGATGAATTTACTTTGACGTCATAATACTCGTCTTCGTTGGGCTTGTCTTGTAAACAAATACTTGAGAGGGTACTAAAAATGCTTAGGATAGAATACAGCTTTTAGAAGGCATTTCCGTCCGTCCCGTATCTCTTTACAGACCAAGGAAATTCCAGAGTAAATCACACAAAAACACTGTATACGTGCAGTCCTTTTTAATTAACAAATTAAACAAGAATTAACCCCCCACCCCCTTCTTTTTTCTCCTTGTATTATTTCGCCAATTTCAAATTCTATGTTACCCCCATAAGTAAAACACTTAGGAACATGTACACCCCTTGCAACATTGTTCTGTGCTAAAACGAAATTAAAAGATTCAAAACAATAAATGATGAATACATGAAATTCAGTGACGCATCTTGCTCTTTAAGAGAATGACGTATACCCACAGAGGCAAGCGGTTTATCTTGAACAGGTGGCAAAGGTTTCCAATAAAATTGAATTGAAGGATTTTCATACCTGCAAACATTTTTATCCTTTTCCTGTGCAGAAAAATGTATGTTCTGCTGACTAATGCGCCAGGAAATGCAAAGTATGCTGTCATGAAACGTTGCAGTTCATACCCTCATTCTTATATATACATTTCACTTTCATTTCTGTGAGAAATCCAAGCCGTTAAAATAGACTTGCATATTTTTCTCAATTTATGTGTACACACGCATTATTTACAACTGCAACGCATTCAAGGGCAAAACCATTTGAAGTCCAAATGACCCAAGCTTGGGTCAGCACGTGCTACATTGTCATTAACAATATTTGTCAAGTATAAGCATTTTACCTTAATTTCTCTTTTTAAACTTATGGTAGTTCTGACAGAATGTACAAACATATAGTTTTTGAAAAACATGAAAATTGACGCAACTTCTTCGACAGAAAATACCAAGAGCATAAATTTACACGATATTCAGCATTTCCACCAATTTGGGAGTAAATAAATCGATCGTATCAAAGAAAATCTCCAGACAAAAAATGTCGACAGATTCCACTACCACCCCCACCCACTAACAACTTCCCTTTGTGGAAGGTTTGCATATATGGATTGATTCAAGATGAGTAACTCGTGATCATTTGCTGGACTTTGACATAAAAGCAGTTATGCCCCTTTACGCAGCATGCAACTCTAATACATGCATTACATAACCCATTGCCATTGGAAGTAATGACATTTTGATGGATTTCTTTGAACAGTTCTAATGATGACTTTATTTTAAAGGCAAATTGAAGTGAAGACTACTTTGCCATGCAAACAACATACAAATTTGCATGCTGTAAAACTTTGCGTGTATATGTATGCAAATATAACTAGATAGTAATACCACCATGCAAGTATATTTACCTTTATTCTCTCCAATGCACTTGTGTAACTAGCAAAAAGCCACAATATGTACCATATATATATTCTTGCTGCATATGTCATGATACCATATATATATTCTTGCTGCATATGTCATGATGCCCCCCCCCCCCCCCCCCCATACTTGGTAACTCTTGAATTATATTTAAAATGACCCCTTAACCATATATTTCCCACTGCACAAATTAAGATGCATTGAGTATTCTGAAGAGCAAGTGCCTCACGGTCATCCCAACCCCCATCATTTTTTAATTGTTCAAATGTTTTTAAAATGGTTGAGATTCCAACCCTTACAGCAAATATATTCATGTTGCACATGACAATGCACCGAGCCCAGGTTTTTGTTCGTCATTTTTCCACACCCTTTTTTGATGCTTATGGTGAAAAAGAAAATTCCAAAAACTTATTGCACATCTAAAGGACACCACCAATCATCTCCCAAAAGATGTAAGAGGAGTTCTTGGAACCAGCTTTTTCTAAAGAAAAATGTTTTTTCAACCCCCCAATTGGCTCTCAGAGTGAAAATAACAAGAGACCCCACAGGCTTTAACAGTCACCCAAGTACCATAGCCCAAACACAGCTGTAAGGGAGTCTCATATTTGCATTTAAGACTTCTTTTCGAGTCTTTCATTCACAGCTTTATGATCTCTCTAAATATGCATACAATTCCCATTCAATTACAACAGAAGGAAAGATGAAGTTTGAAGCATTTAAATAAGCCATATTTCCCTGACCTGCAAGGTGCAATGAATTTCACAATTACCAAAATTGTTTCATGGGCTTCATGGACATGATAACCACACATTTGGTTTTTCTCCAACATGATTGGGAGTAGAGCTGATTTTTAAAACTTTCACTTTTTTTGCAGTTTTGGCATGAACGAGGAGGCCCTGGGGGAGCTCCGATTATAAATTTCACAATTTACATTCCTCTTATCCAACAGCTTTTGTATGTACAACTACAACACATAATATCAACAATTTCATTTTGGAAGCAAAACACTTTATCAACACTAGAACAAGACATGTATATGAATAATACATATATAATTATATTATATCAGAACTGTAAATAAAATAAAGTAAAACATCTATCTACCACCATAAATGTAATATCTGTAGAAAAAAAGAGAAGAAATATCCCACACAATCCTTAGAACTATGTATTGCAGCTTATCTGAAATTAATTTTAAACTAACCCATAAAATAATTTGGAGTTTACAAATTACAATGCACATGGGTTTTGTAACTACTCACTTACATATTTTTCAGAGATCAAATGAAACAAAGATGACTAAAATACATTTCCTGAACAAGTTTATGTTGTAGTACTGTTATATATGTCAAAATTGGCCAGGAAATCACTGCAACAACTTTCATTCATTTAACACCAGAATGCTATAGTCTTTAAACTTTTACATTCTGATAGTAACATGTAAATACCCTTCCTCCTTGAAAAATATAATAAAATACCCTGAAAAAGATTGTTAATTTGGGGCTTGTCAAGAGAGATACAATGCAACTCAGTAGCTCTATAATATGTACATAAAAGTAAAAGCTATTAAAATGATACATAGCATGGAAAGTTGTAGAAATGATTCATATACTAAAGAACAGCACTGGTATACTTCAATATTTGTAAGGTAAATGGGGCATTCTGAAGTAAGTAACATGATTTAATTTGGTGGAGAATAGTTTTTATGACTACATCATTGGGTGAAACAATGAACACAGTTGAAAGGTCCAGTCAACATGAAAAGAATGTTTACAAGAAACAAGGAAAGGCCATCCTAGAAAATGTAATGTACCTATACTAATAACCTGTAGTCTCTACCTATTCATTAGAAATATAGTATGCGTACCTTTTCTTTAATGATACCAACACTCCTTTGCAAACATTTCAAAGACATCTTTTACTGATTCTAAATTCTGTTTCAGTCTCAGTAAAACAGATTTTTTTCCTTCTAAATGACTAGAGAGCTTTAGGAATGTAATGCAATTTGTACATCAATAGCCTATGATTAAACAAAAGCATAATGAGATTTTTATATTAACACCTTTAAGAACTCTTGGGTATATATTCTATATGAATATAAAAATATCTATTTATTAAAAAAATATATACTTCCTAGATTGTGGATAACACTTTGTAACACAAAAGATTTGCATAATTATAAATACACTGGAAAATTAAAATTTTATAATTTTAAAAATTTACTCTTTATTAAATCTATCACATTGCTATAAAGTGCATGACAAATGCTCCAAACATGTAGATGTAATACATGTACCACATGGTGATAGTATTATGGTTTTAATATCACACTATAGTACTGTATACAGGGCTTGAAACTAACTTTTCAGTCTGCTAGTCAAGCTGGACTGATAGACAACAATCTTTGCAGAGAAATTATTCAGTCCGCCACTTAAACTGAAAATGGAGGAAATGAAAAATGAAACAATACAAGACATTTACATTTTTATCAAAAAATACTTTTATTATAAACACTTAATGATGATGTAATGTTCACATTAGGAACAAAACATCAACAGTTTCTCCTGGTCATACCACAACCATTTCCCCAATAAACTTTTTGATTTTTTCTGATTTTCATAAACCCTGTCACACTCTTTCTTGCTTTCATCAGAATTTTTCTGTTATAATGAGTGTTGTGACGGTTTTGAATACAGTGAACACTTTTATGTATTGCTATATGGTGCCCGCCTCGATTGCATCGTTTTTTTTTCAGTAGCGCTTAAATTAACACTGTTACAACTGTCGATATCGCAAATGCTTTAACGACACAGACTGAATAATTCTATTAATAAAATTCAGGACTTTCCAGAAAACAAAATTAATAAATTAGGATGAATTTTAAAATTGATCATTCTACCCTTACCTTTAGATTTTAAAATCATTTTAACCACTTCAAAGAGAGAATTTTTGAAGATTTTGAAACAGATCTATCAGTCTGAATGTGCAGATTCGGACTGATAGGTAAACAAAGCAATATGTCCACCATGATTTTTATCAGTCATGGACTGCATGACGGACATACACTAGTTTCAAGCCCTGGTATATTGGATAATTTTGGCACATCTGAGAATGTTGGTTTTATTGGCGGATAACAAAAATCTGCAAAAATAAAAGTGCCATATTTCATTCATATGAATCACAACCGAATAAAATGAAAATCTGCCAAACCAACATTCTAACCTACACAACATTTCAAAGGAAAATTAGAACAAAAATTTTTTCCATGGTAAAATTACCTGAAATACATATAACTGATAATTTGTGTGGGCTCTTTTAAATGATTCTATCCACAGTATTTGCAGTTATAAAGAATGGAATAAAAACCTTGAATTTAAACAGCCTAAGAATAGAATAGACAAGAAATTGTGAAAATAACTTGAAGCTAACTTTAAGCTGTATATAGTACATTTATATCATTGACATTGTTAATATCTGTCTATCTTTGAAATGTGAATGCTTATTAACATTGTGTAGAGAGGAATATTTAAGACTTAATACACACAAAGGAAAGCACATTTCTTTGAATACTTTTTGGTATTATGAATATTTATATTCTATGCATTAAAAAAGACACAGACTAGTCATGGCATATTAAAAAAAATTAAAAATGATGGCAACGTTATGAATGGAATTGGTATATCACTAGTAAATCAAAAAATTAATGCTCCAGAGTCACCTATTTGCAAGGAAATTATTTAAAAATTTCTAAAGGATTTTAAAAAAAGAAATTGATCATAAGCTTCAGTTAGGATGAATTTGATATTTCTCTTTTAAATACAAGTTCTGCTTAGAGTATGTGCTTAGAATCTTTGGCAAGCTGAACCAGACTGTAGGTTGGAACAAGTCCTTGACCCTCCATGAAGTCCATCTTACAAGACAACGGAACTTCAGTATGAGTCAATGCTAGCTTCATGCAATTATCAGCAAAGTAACTGCGTAGGTCCTGGTCCAGGACTTCCTCAAGGAACCGTCGCAGTGGGAGAATATGACTTGTCCAGCCATCCCATGATGTAAGGAAATCCTCCACAATATGATGAAGAAGTTTGGGTGAAGGGAGGACATCCTTCAAAGGTTTCTTTCGCATATCCTGCTCTGTAATATACATTTCAAGCTCAATAAGAAAAACTTCACATCAGCTTCAAATGCAGCATTTTACGGAACATTTTCATATAGACGAAATATTATATATGTTTTTATTTCTTTTTTAAATAAGTATACATATTACTAAAAGGGCACATAAATACTACCGTATATACTCGCCTATAAGTTGGTTTGCCTATAAGTTGGTTGTATTTTAATGTTATTTTTGAGGGATTTGCCATTGACCCACTTATAAGTCGGTACATCTTTTTGCCAGAATCGGTTGACAATTTCAAATCAATGCTCTAATGTTTTTATCTCAGTTTCAAATAATATTGTAAGATTAATTCTTTTTTTTTTTTTCAATTAGTTTCATAACAATACTCTAATGTAATTACCTGTGCTAAATTGATATTTTGGGACACGACAGCGATATCTAATAACAACCATTTCATTTATTTTGTCCATGTCCATGTAAAGTCACATCCCTTGTGTTATGTACTTTGAAAACAGATCTCGATTCTTTTTACCTTACATGTTCTTCATAACCCACGCAAGTAAAATATGTTTTATAATTTTATTTAATAAATACTGAGCCACTGTTGAAAACAAAATTTGTAATATGTCCAGATTTTTGTCAGCAATAATCATTATAATCATCAGAGTTGATTAAATAATACATTTGTACTAAACATTATGCTTCCAGATAAATACCAATCTTCTTAGGACTTGCCTATAAGTTGGACATAGAGTTCTGGACCAAAATTAAACTCCCAAAATCTGATTTCTACGCGAGTATATATGGTAATTAAGGTTTTTTTGTTTCCAAACTAACATGGTTAATGTATCTATAATGGCGTTATATAACTAATGCAACACAAACTGTTTGATCTCATTCCAGATGTAAGAAATAGTTCATGTTTGACTTAATTTTACTTTCGAACATCTTCAATCAACATTGCTTGTATAATGTTTACATTGCAGGTGCCCCTTTCACACATGGATGGTGATACAAGCAGAGTTTGAGGCTCCAGAGTTTATAGCTTAGGGTTAGATTTTTAGGTGATGGTGATGTTTAACTTTTGTAAAGCATAGCTTTTATTGTATTGTAACATTTCTAGGTTCGTACAGATTCAGCTGCTCAACCTAAGCATATAAGAAATATAATATACATTTCTCAATCAGAGATTAATCAGTAATATGTACAAATATCCAATTCTTGAGTGTCCAGAGTGCATGTGCTTCCACAACAAAAATATAATTCTGTTTACCAGCCGACATTGCTATTAACAAATAAGCCCTTGAAATCCTTATGCAGGACGTAAGGCTTTATTAACCAAGGTTTCCGCTTTACCTAACCAATTTAACTGAATTCAGTTGTCTTCCTCGGTCAACTGCCAACATCGAACTGACTGATTAATCAGATTCTACTTTATAAGTCGCGTGACCACTTAGAGGTTGTAACATCTGGAAGCAACTCCAACAAGATGCCCATGGGCAACATTGCTCACCTGAGTAATCTTGGTCAATATTTAAAGATTTTACCTACATATTTGCATGTAAAACTTTGATCCCCTGTTGTGGTCCCAGTCAACCCCTGGGGGCTATGATTTTAACAAACATGAATCTACACTATGTCACAAAGCTGTTTCTAGCCCATCGATTCTTGAGATGAAGATTTTTAAAGATTTTATTTATATATTCACATAATCCTCTATTGTGGCCCCACCCTACATCTGGGGGTAATGATTTTTACAAACTTTAACCTGCACTATGTCAGATAGCTGCCATGTAAATATGAACTTTTCTGGCTCAGTGATTCTTCATCAGAAGATTTTTAGAGATTTTGCCTATACATTCACATATGAAACTTTGTTAACCCAAGCATCTCTTACTTCAGAGGGTGCTACAAATTGCTTCCATCAAATGTTGCACACTTTATATTGCATCTTAAGTCCTTATACTGTTTATATCTGCAACCTTTCTTCTCATCTAGGAATGGATGTTTTTCATGCTGCATGCTCCATACCACATGCTTCTGCATCATCTTACCATTTACATTCTGTTTGACCCTATACCAAGTATGGCCCTGTCCTGGAGTCAGAATCTCTACCCTGGGGATCATGAAATTTACAGCTTAGGAAGAGGCCTTCCTGCTCTACATTACTATGCATTTAGTTTTTCTTATAATGTGCAATTCTAGAGAAGAAGATTTTTAAAAATTGGTCTGCAAAGATGGCATCTAGTGTTCACAGAAAAATAGAAATTTGGACTTTATAGATGTAAAATCAGTGAAATATGTCACTTAATGGCCCTTTTTGAATTTGAAATTAATCATAATTGCAGAATATTCATGTGGAATGTTATAATTTTTATGAGACTTTATAGAATTAAATATCAAAATTTGTATCTGGCATCAATTAGAAATTTTTGCACAAGAGGTTTGAAAGTAGTGAAGTTACCAGAAAAGTAACTAAAATCTGTTTCACTTTTAAAACTAAAAAAAAATCAAGATGAGCCTTATTCCATTTCTATATACATTTTTTCAGCTTCATTTTTTTCACAAGGAATTCAAATTTGGGCTTAATTTTGCAATCTGTATCTGTTTCAGTGATTTTGCCAATCACTCACTGGAATTTCCATGAAAAGACATTCTTGCAACTCTTAATTGCCGTCAAAACCGTTAATAAATGTTTATTAAAAACAATAAAGCACATTTTGCAAGATGATCAAAGAGCAGCACAGTAATGCAATACAAGCCAGAAACATATAGTAAGAGATTCTGAGACCCTTTCAGTTTACTAATTAAATATGACGGGAAAAAATTGTTCACCGTTCCTATAGACTATAGTCAAACTTTTATAAATTCATTACTTCCCCTCGCAATTTGTTTAATAAGTTTATTCACTTGAAATAATTATTCAAATAATTTACATTGCAATTTGAACCCTGCAAGATTTGTGCCACATATATAAGACATCGTTTAAACGTTTAGGGATTTTGTAAACGTTTACAGCCCAAACACGAAACATTACCGGTTACATGTGTACACGTGACAGCCTTAGTCACAAGGTTAATAAATCTAGTATTGTTGGAAATGTCTTCTCACATGCTAAAAATAAAAGCAGTACCTCTAATGATTTAAAAGATATGGCTTATATTTGAATTTTCTAAAAGTAGGTCAAAGGTCAATGGTAAGATCACCAGGTCAAAGTTTTGGTGACAATCGGGAGGTCTTGCTACAAGGAATACACATACCAAATATGAAAGGCCTAACTCTTATGGTGTAAAAGATATGACCAAGGTTAAAGTATGCCAAGACAGACAGATGGACAGGCCAAAAACTTGTATGCTACCGAATCTTAGATTCTATTGGGGCATAACTCTCACTTAATTACCTACATTACCAAAATAAGTCTCTCTTTCTCCAAAAGACTTAGAACTATATCTGAATTAAACATGCATCTCCCTTTTTCCTATTTCAAATCCATGTTTAGAAAACATGGTGAATTTTGTCCTAAAAACCAGTGACAGCCAATATGCCTATGAAGTTTGATGACTATTCAATAAAATGTTTTGAGGTAACAATCAGACAACAATAACTATGTGCATATGCATGCAAAATAGCCCATGACCTCTTGACCTGATATTATATAACAGAGGCCATCCTCAGCCTGTCTCTGAAGTCTGATGGCCATCAGACAAAAGATTCTCCAGTTATGCTGTATGCATACTGGAAACCCAATGACCATTGGACCTGAAAATCAATAGTGGTCATCTACTAACAATGACCAATCTGTTACCAATCCTTCTGGGGCCTCTGTGCTCGAGTGGTTAGAGCATTGCACTCAAAATCACAAGGACCTCTCACCTCTAGTCGGTGCGGGTTCAATTCCCGCTCACGCCAATATATGTGAGCAAGTTTGCCAGTTTACAAGTTTGCCAGTTTACTTTCGGAAAGTCGTGGTCTCTTCCTGGGTACAATGTATCTGGGTTCTCTCCTCCACCAATAAAAACTGGATCCCATCAGATAACTGAAAAATTGTTGAGTGTGGCGGAAAACAACAAAAAATCAATCAATCAATCCAATCTTTCTGGGAATTTATTGCTCTTAGGCCAACAGAAAGATATTCACTTTGAATAATTGCGCATGCATAATCTTACAATCACATAAGAAATTCCAAATATGGTTTCCATATCATATTGGACTAAAAATGTCAGTTGGTAAGACAGCAGGACTTTACAGCCTGGCATAACTTAATTTCATAATGATCTGACAACCTTTTGATGTTTTGCACAGATTTGCTACCTTCCTGCTCCTATACTATCATACCTGTTGGGAGTTTGTCATAATAATAGAGGACGGGATGTAAAAAATTAGAGTGGTGGGCTTCAGCTGGTTCTCCTGTGGCACGATCAATTCGGAAAATATCATTGCCTGGTCCTGAAAAATCCTTTCCATACTCCATGACAATGGCGATGATGCGTGTGGCATTGTGACCAGCATTCTTGTACAACTCTCCTATTAAGTTTATAGGAAACTCCTCCAAGTACTTGAACTGAAGATCATTCCTGTATGAAACATTTAAAGATTTCATTAGACCATATACATGAATTCAGTCAGAGAGAGAGAAAGAGAAAGAGAGAGGGGGGGCTGGATACACAACCCTAATGCTATAAACTTAGAATAAAAAAATACAAATGATAAACACAATAATAACTACAATAATTTTGGCCCACCCTAGACTAAGTGGTTCTGGAGAAGAAGATTTTTAAAGATTATTTCCTATATTTTTGCATGGAAAACTTTGATCTATTGTGGCCCCATATTTTACCCCAAGAGGCTATGATTCTAACAAATTTAAATCAGCATTACATAAGGAAGCTGCCATGTAGATTTGAATTTTTCTACCTCAAATGTTCTTGAGAAGATTTTAAATGACTCCATCATATTTTTTGCATTTTTGTGATTATCTCCCCTTTGAAAGGGCATGACCCTTCTTTTAAACAAACTTCAATCCCCTTCACTCAAGAATAATTTGTACTAAGTTTGAATGAAACTAGTCCAGTGGTTATGGATAAGATTTTTCCCTAAATTTTTGCATGTAAAACTTTGATCCTCTATTGTGGCCCCATCCTACCCCCAGGGGCCATGATTTTAACAAATTTGAATCTGCACTATATCAGAAAGCTGCCATGTAAATTGGAACAAAGATATTGTGGCCAGGCTTCTATTCTTTTAAGGTCCCTGATAGCAAGTGATACTTACTCATTCAGAATAATGAGGTCCCCAAGGACCCCAAACATTTGGTATGTCCCTGAGGCCTCATTCAGTCTCTTCATGATGGTGTTTTCTATCTGGGTGATTGGGGCTATGCTGGAGGGCCAGGGAACCTGATGGTACCGCCACTCCAACAGATGATGTAAAGCACGAGCTGAAAAACAGTACATGTATAAAAGTTATGAAAATATTTCCACAGAATCTTAAGTTATTGCATGCCATAGAAAGCGCTGCAGGACAGACAGATACAGTAAAATATCTGTATCTTGAATATGCGTTATCTTGAATACCTACTTATGTCAAAGTTGATAGCAGGTCCCGACCACATTCCCTATATAGATGATTTACAAAATTCCAAATATCTCAAACAATGTAATCTTGAATATCCCACTTACGTCAAAGTGTCTTCAAGGTCCTTAGCCCTAATTTCACCTTGGTTATCTCAAAGTACAGTCAATTTTCTGGTTAGCTAAACATACCTGATCTATTCACACCAGTTCTAACTGGCAATTGCTATGTAACCATCACCCTATGCATCATTTCCATGTCACAGTAACTGATATGACAGCTTATGTATTTAGTGCACTCTTCGCACATAAAACAGGTAAATAAACAGCCAATCATATATAAGTCAACCCAATAATATCATTGGTGTTGTAATGATGTGTGTTAATTTATTATCAATGATAGATAAACGCAGATTTCAAAGTGCACATTAACTTTATAATCATGAAAACGATCATGTATTTGATCGTTAACATGAGAAATAGAGAAAACACGGTTCAAGGTAAACTAAAATTAAACAATTGTGATGGAGTTGCATCTAAAAGGAGGCACAGAAGCTTTCAACACTATAATGACAAGCTCCCAACCTCTGACGTGAAACATTAGTTCAAGCGATTGCTGATGTTTAGAGGAACAGACAGTACATTGTATAATAGGGCGAGTCAATAAGTAACCAGCCTAACTTATTTCCAGTTAAGATCCACCTCTTCTTTTTCGATATAATTGCCCTCCAGTGTGATGCACTTAGACCAGTGGTGTTCAAATGCCATCAGCTCAGAACTAAAAAAGTCTGGATCTTTTACATTGACCCACTCCTCAACTGCCATCACTTCTTTGTCAGACCGAAAATGATATTCACTGATATCCCTTTTCAAGTTTGGGAATAAGAAGAAGTCGCTAGGAGCTAGATCAGGCAGATAGTCAGGATGTGGTATTAAATCATACTCATTTTGTTCTACAGCATCCATTACAACTTTGCAAGTGTGGACTCTTGTGTTGTCCTGTTACAGCAAAAACACCTTTAGAGAGTTTACCTTAGTGTTTTTCATGGATGGCCATCCTCAGCTAGTCTAGCAAATTTGCATAGTACACTCCAGTTATTGTACTTCTCTTGTGTAAAAAGTCCAACATTATAATTCCTTTTTCATCCCAAGATACTGTGGCCATCACCTTGCCAGCAGATGGTTGGTCTTGAACTTCTTTGGCCTCGGGGACCCCGGCCCTCCCCACTGATGACTCTGAGCTTTATTCTCTGGCTAATAATAATGAACCCAAGTCTCATCTACAGTCACCAGACACAAAGGAAAACTTCTATTGACCTAATATGCTTCAACAAGGTGCTGCATACTGATGCTCTGGTTGCCATCTGCTCATCGCTAAGGGATTTGGGGACCCAATGGGCTGTTAGCTTCTGCATTCCTAAACAATCAAGTAAGATTGTTGAAACACCATCATTTGAAATGCCTGCACTATTTCTTTCACCTGAATTCGCCTATCAGAGTATACCAGTTCCCAGACTTTGTCACACATTTCTTTGTTGGTGGCATTCAGTGGACGTCCAAACCTGGCTTCATATTCTAAAGACCTTCTACCATGTTTGAATTCCATTACCCAGAATTTAACCTGAGCATAAGATGGTGCAGAAAACCCATAAACATTGGCTAACTAGTCGTGTATTTCCTTCCCTGTTTTACCTTTTAAATACAAGTACCAAATTACAGCACGGTACTCAACTTTAGATGAAAAGTATGCCTTTGCATCACTAGCCATATCTAACATTCAATATCTTATTAAAGAATGCATTCAATTTTGTACTCAGGTTAAAACATGTACTGAAACAAGGCATGAAAATCACGACAGTCTCAATCAATCGGTAATAAGTTAGGCTGGATACTAATTGACTTGCCCTCATATCTAAAACATATTGATGAAGTGTTATATATTATGTTTTAAAATTCTTTTCTTTTCTTACCTACGACATAGTAGCTACCTTCCATTCAAGCTTGACATCGTAAGCAAGAGATCTGTACATTTATTATATTTAAATAGAAACTTTATATACAATGGAATGTTTTATGGATCAAAAAAGAGATGGATATGCTTTTCCATAACTACAATTAATTTACTACTGGGATAGCAATGTGGTTATTATTTATAGAGGAAGTGTTTAATATGCATAACTGAACATGTATAGAAACATAGGGGAAGTCACTGAAAACAAAATTAGAGGACAACTTTGGATATCTTGAACCTGGGTATCTCAAAGTTTTGTTAAGTCCCTCGGACTTCTAGATACAGATACTTTACTATAAGGCACCTGCCATATGGTGGAGCCCAAATTAAATGTTTGTGATTCTTTATACTACAAAACATCATTGAGATCTGTAAACTAGAATGCATTGTATGTATCCCCCTCCCTCCTTTCCACCCATACTTACCTGTATATCTGAATCCATGGATAAAACCTCCTGCTGATTTTCTGAAATCCAGGGAATGAGTGGCTGTGCCAGCAAAGAACATATTTGGGTTGTCAGCAGACTCATAATTGTAGTTAATCTTGGGGTATTTCTTGGTTCTCCCTCTTCCAGATGAAATCACTGTTTTGCTAATAATAAGATTTCAAAGTTAATTCATTCATTCATTCATTCATTCATTGTACAAGAGATTATTTAATAAATTTTTTATCCAAGCAAGCAGTATATAGGGGCAGATACCTGTTTCTCAATAATAATAAGATAATAAACAAATCTCTTCTGTCCATTCTTACATACAAACACTCAAGTCTTATAAGTGTTTTGTCTTATACAAATTAGTTATATACACATCAAATATATGGATACACATTTTGGGAGTTGAATAAATACCAACTCTTAGATATGCAATCACTCCACTCCAAGTGGTGTGGACCTTCTCATTACTTTACAAACAGATGTAACAGTACTAGCAACAAATACTGTATAGCGGGTTTTTTTTAGCGGGTGTAAAATTTAGCATTTTGTCTGGTCACAGGTATGCCAATAATTTTGGCGGAATGCTTTTGGCGGACACAGATTTTATACAGTACCCTATTTTTACCTCCTTAATAGGAGAGTGTTCCATGTGCCTTAGATATGTAAAGAAACACAATACAAGAAATTATAATGATTTTTTAATATAAAAAAAATTCAGATCTTGAGTAACGCTGATATTATCAGTATTGTTTTAGTGTGGCATCAATTTTCGGTAAGGTAGACAGAGGAAGTTCATCTTTACGATGAGTTTTCAGTATGTTTGTAATCCCTGCCTCACTTAAAAGCCACTGTGAATGATTGACATTACCTTTTTTGCGTTCAGTACTATACTTAAGGGTACAAATTTAGCGATTAAAATTTCAGTGGACTACTATCAAACTGCTAAATTAAGCCAAAATTAGCACCCCACTTAAAAACCCCGCTATACAGTAGTTCATAAATGTTTAAATGCATAATTTCTGTAAAATTGATTTTTCTATTGTCAGTCGACTGAATACATAAATTGAAAAACAACCAAAATATCACGAACATGAGTACTGTAAATGATACATAATAAGCCAATGAGAAGGGCTTATAAAGGGTGTAATTATTATAAGATATGTGTTTTACGACATATCGATTATCACACATGGCAACAAGTTGTTTGTTGTTGATTGTTTATGCAACACTCAACAATTTTTCAGTTATCTTGTGGCGTCCAGTTTTTGTTGGTGGAGGAGAGAACCCTGATACAATGTACCTGGGAAGAGACCACCGACCTTCCGCAAGTAAACTGGCAAAGTTTCTCACATCTATCGGCACGAGCGAGACTTAACCCGTGCCAACTAGAGGTGAGAGGCCTTGTGATTTTGAGTGCAATGCTCTAACCATTCGGCCAACATGGCAACAAGATTTTCCTACTAAGTGATACTAAAACCTTGACCTTTGACCTTCTAGAAAAAAATATGCATCCTCCACTTAGCATGAGGAGTGTGTGTACCAAGTTTGATGGTCCTAGCCCCAATAATTCAGTCTGCATCCAGTCTATATGGTTTTCATGTTCAATTGATAAATGTACTACGACCTTGACCTCTGACTTCTAACCTTGAAAACAATAGACAGTTCCTCTCATCATGTTGATTAAAATTACCAAGTAGTAAGATCCTGGAGCTTACAGTTGATTCTGCATTTTTGCCTACAAGGTCCGGACAGACGGACAACATCCAATAATACATCCCATCTTTGATAGGTATATAAAAATACAATCTAATGACAACAGAGATATTTTACACAATTCTATTTTAAAAATTCCAATCTGCAGACAGAATTACCTGCCCATATAGTGCACTCAAATATTTTAAAAAGTCACAATACCATGAACCAGTTTTCAATCATTCTCTCAATTTTTCTACTTTAAAGTAGCATCTCGCAAATTCTATGGTCATTATAACAATGAAAAGGTGAAGATCAATCACATAACTTCTATAAGGAATGCAATGATCATTTCAATACAACCTGTCTGATGAGTTACAAACAAATTTTTAGGCCATTCTTTACATAGGTCCTCTTTATATTTTTGAATGTTCAATTCCTTGGCTATTTCAGATCTATTTTGATAAAACATGTAACTTCAGAGTGTTTTTGTTTCAATAAATACACAAATCGCAGATAAAGGGTGTTAAGAAAGTTCTTTCCATGATTTACAGCATGCCTAAAATTATTTATAAACAACTCATATACAAGTTTATATGTTTTTAATAACCAGACAGTCCACCTTTGTTTTTCAATACATTTTTAATTATATTTGGCATTGAATGAATCAAAGAAATCAAATGTTTCTGAGGTATCTCCCTCCATGCACGGTGAAGTCGCCGTCGTAATTGGCATATTGTCGTTGGGCGCGGATCCTTGTAGGCCTCGCTGTGCAGAATACTCCATAGATTTTCGATGCAATTTAGGTCTGGGGAATTGCCTGGCCATTCTACTTTGGTAATAAAGTTTGGTAGATTATTTTCACACCAATTCTGTGTTAGCAGGGCAGTGTGAGGGGTCGCTCCATCTTGAACAAATGTGGCGTGTTCTGGATATTGAAGTAACTTTCGTTCGTCGATCCTACCACTATTTTTCTGTCGATTTAGAGCAGATTTTAGCTCTTTTTGAAGGATATTATTCACATAATAATCAGTATTAATAGTTTTGCCGGCTGGAACAATGTGAAGTTTGGATAATCCCTGTACTCCCATCGCACCCCCTACCATGACTTTAGCGCTCGACTTGACGCAGCTTACATCTGGAACCTCATCTGACTGGGACCCCCATACAACATCGTCCTGTCGGTTCGGAACATGAAACAAATATTTCGTAGATTCATCACTAAAGATGTAGTTTTCCCAGTCTTCAGCCGTCAAATGCTTGTGATCACGAGCAAATTTCAATCTCTTTTGCCTTTGTGTTTTCGTCAATAGTTGATTTCTCGGTCTTTTAAATGCCTTCCATTTTTTAACTTTTCGCAAATAATTAAAAACAGTTACATGACTCACATTAAAGCCTGAGTTCTTAAGTTCCTTGCTGCATTTCCTTGTTGATTCTCCACGTTTGTATTTTATGTTTTCCACTTTTCTCTTCACTACCCCCACTATCTTCGAAGGCCGGCCGATCTCGGTTGATCGTATAGTTGTTTATTTTGCTCTCGCCTTCGCCTCCACTTTGTTACCCATCGCTCACTTTTACATAGCTGCTTAGCCACATCCTTCACACTTAATCCTGCATCTAATAAAGCCAAAGCTTGAGCTCGTTCATTAATTGTATCAACACTTGTACAGGACGTCTGCTTTTTCACTGAACTCGGCATATTTATTTCATGACGTAATAGACACTTTGTTTACATCACACTATAGTAACACAAGAGAGTGCACATAGGGAAGGGTAACTGCTGATATAATGAAAAAAAAGTCTACAGAGTTACCAGTAAAAATTTGAAACAAAAACATGTAGTTTTTCTATTTAATTTTTCAAATTTACATACGGAACGAACTTTCTTAACACCCTTTAGAAACCCATCACAATCATAATACAGTACATGTCAAATACATGGGGCTTCACAGACCGATAGTCCACACTGCAGTGTGGGCCTAGAAAAGAGTCGGTGCCTTTGAAACTGCAGTTTCTGCACCAGCCTTCAATCTGAAAACATTGAGGTGTCACACGGAGTACTGATATCTTATGGATAAAATGTATAGTCCAATTTTTTTTGCAACATACTATTAAGATATTGAGTATCTAAGCTATAAAGATCTATATTCCATGATCAATAATATAAATTGTTTGAATGGGGTGATTTTGTGTTCCAGCTAAGTTCAAATTCTTTATTACTTTAAGCTTTACACCTTATTAGTACAATATTGCATTGTATTTAAATGGAAATGTTCAGGAATTCTGGATTGATACATTAACAAAAATTATTGAGATTTCAAGATCAATAAAATTTCCTCAGACCACACCAATTTTAGTGAGTTGGCTGCCAACACCGAACAAATTTTTAATTTAGCCTATGCTAAATTCTAATATTAAGCGAGTATAAAACGAGATGTGTTCTTAAAACTCAAATGCCCCACTCCAAAGTACTCATACTGACAAAAGACAATACCATTAGTTTGTCCCCACCATGGAGTCAGAACCTTTACCCCACGGCATTTGGTAGAGAACTTCTTCCTCTACATGACTATACATTTATAGTTTTTGTTACAAAGTTGTAGAGAAGATTGTTGAAAATGAGTCAATTTTTGACAGTTTTTGCTCCACCCCTAAGGCCATGGAGTTAAAGGAGACATAAAATTTACATTATGCTTAATACTAAATTTGAAAAGAATTGGAAGAGTGGTTATCAATAAGATTGATTGATTGATTATTTATTGCTTTCCGCCACACTCAACAATTTTTCAGTTATCTGGTGGAGTCCAGTTTTTGTTGGTGGAGGAGAGAACCCAGATACAATGTACCTGGGAAGAGACCACCGACCTTCCGCAAGTAAACTGGCAAACTTGCTCACATAACGCCACAGCCGAGATTCGAACACGCACCGACAGAGGTGAGAGGCTTTGTGATTTTGAGCCTGATGCTCTAACCACTCGGCCATGGAGGTCCCGTTATCAATAAGAAGTTAGAAGATGTTTAACACATGTAGTTAACACACGAAGGATGCAGACCAATTGCACTAGATCACCTGAAATGACCTAAACAATTGTGATTGTGAACTTGCAATTAACCATTTCTGAGATCTGCTTCAGACAAGTTAAGCTGCAAGAAAGGAGGAAAAAAAGAAGAAATAGCAAGACAAAAACAGTGTAAGGTCTTCCACTGGAAATGGAAGACTTTAATAATGATAAGAAGCTCATGGTTATGTGTTTTAAATTACATCCTGTCCAGAATATTTCACTCAATATTGAGATGTCACCAGTTGTAGGTGAAGTTTCATATATTTAAACGTATGCATACACTTAGGGCCATAGCAATGAGGGTTCTTTAACATGTCAATGCCTGCCACGACACAAACACTCCATTTTTAAGGCCATAACTGAAAGGCCCATGATTCTCACTTCTAAATGGCAAGTGTTTGGTGAAGGAGCAATCACGTAGTCGATACCTATGTTTACATCTTATTTTTGACATGGCCATGGCACAAGTGGTACTTGAACTCACAACCTCCTGGTTACAAAGTGAACGCTCTAACCACTGAGCTACCGCTACTGGTTGTAGAAGAACTAAAGCAAAAACAATAAGACTTAATACTGTAATAATATATATTTCTCCTATAAATGAGACTTTACCATACTTACTTGTTAAAAATAGATTTATCAAATTTAAATCCAAGACAACGAATGATTTTATCATAAGGATCTCGGAGAGAAAAGTTGTCAATGGAATAAACTGGATCTTCCTCATCCTCTTTGAACTGGAGGTGTAACTTTCCATTCTGCTTAACAATTTTCACTTCCTCTAATCCTGCCTCTAGAACTCCATCCAAAGATTTTAACTGATACGTATCGAGAAGTCCATTGTTTACTGCCCTGTAAAATTTTTTTAGGGATTTGAAGAAGACAGTAACAGTTCAAAATTTCAAATACACAGTCACATTATTACCTTTCTTACTCAGAATCATAGGACATTTACATTATATGTAACTAAGCAATCCAGCTCATGCTGCAAAATATGCCTCCCAAATTACTTAGAAATGCAAATTAAGTAATCAAAGATAAGAGGCCTACATGCCTTAATGGTCATCTAAGTATTAGTTAAAAGTATAACTAGTACTAAAGATTACAAAATTAGAAAAAATTTACTGTTCTGAATATCTACGCTAAATTTTAATATTCAGCAAAAGTACAATAGCAAAACCAAGATGTGTTCTTGAAACTTAATTGCCCTCAAAAGTGCTTATACTGATGAAAGGCTTTATACATGATATAATACATGTAACATTAACACAAAATACCGTATAACAGGTATTTATTACGTGCCGCTAATTTTTATGAGTTTTATAAATCTGTAAAATTTAAATGCATAAAATTTCACAGAAGTAAAAAAAACCTCTCTGCACGTAAATTTTCAACATCGTATGTATGAGAGTAATGTTAACTGCCATTCAACAGCTATAGCACTAGTGTTGTTGGTATTTTTGAGCAATTTTAGTCACTGATGCACAACAATAATGATACACAGCTATGTATATTTAAAAACAGGAATAAATGAAGGGCATATGGTATACAAAGGTAAATGAATAAATATATTATAATAATTCAATGACTCATTATCACGGGAATTTTTTTTTTTTACACTGGGTATTTGTATAGTAAATTTGTATGTAAACGCATTCAATCTGCATTGATCTGGACTTTTACCTTTGATGCTTTTATTTTTTACAAACATACACAATTCGAAAAAATATAACACATAGAAATTTAAATCACCTAATTTGAACCAAAATTCATAAATAAATTACACCAGTAAAAACTACCTGTTACATGGTAATTAATTCTGACCTAATTGTCCTAGAGTCAAAATTCTGGGGATGCAAAATTCACAATTTGGTACATCCTTTTCTGCTTTCTTATAAATATGCATTTACTTTTTATACCATATCAGCAAATGTCAAGAAGTCTTTCAAATGATAAAGACAATAATCACTATAATAATAATTTTGGCTACATCCTTACCCCCTAAGATCATGAAATATACAATTTTGGTAAAGGACTACATACTCCTTTTATATATCTATTTAGTTTCAATTTAATATCAATAGCATTAAAGAAGATATTTTTTAAATGTTTTACACATATAAACTATATATACCAATTCTGGCCCTGCCTTAAAGTCAGAACCTCTACCCCGGGGATTATGAAATTTACAATTTTGATAGACGTCTTCCTGCTTTACAACACTACCCAGACCAAATGAAGTACAGAAAAAAAGTACAAAACAAAACAAAAAACCCCAAAAAACAAAAATTGAAATCCCCACATATATATATATAAATATATATATATATATGTGTGTGTGTGTGTGTGTGTCTGTGTGTGTGTGTGCTTTTTTTTTTTTTTTACTAAATTTGGGACCATACATTTGGTCATTCCAAATTTAGTTATAAAAAAAAAATTCGGTTTTTTTGTGCTAAAAGAGAACAATTGTATACTTTTAGCATTTTTATTTCTTGCATAGTACATAAAAAGCATGACTGCAAAGTGCAAAAGAAAAGTACAGAAAAAGCACAAAATTGTATCAAGTACAAAATAAGGATCTCTCAAGGGATTACAAAAAAGTATGCTTTTAAGTAAGTTCAGAAAAAGTATGAAAAAAGTATACTTTTCAGTTGGTAGAGAAAAGGTATACTTTTAGTACAAAAAAGGTATATTTTTAAGTTGTTACAGAAAAATGTAGAAAAAATGACCTAAAAGATATAACAAAATAACCAAAATAAGTAGAAAATAGTATATTGTTTTGCAAGTACAATGAAATACCTGATCAATTGATAGTAAAACTGACAAAAAATTCAGGTATATTGATGGGTCAGAACCTCTACCCTGGGGATCATGAAATTTACAATTTGGTAGAGGCCTTCCTACTCTACATTACTATGAATTTTATTTTTCTTACAAATGTGCAGTTCTAGAGGAGAAGATTTTTGAAAATTGGTCACTTTTTGGCAGTTTTGGCCCTGCCCCAAAAGCCCTGGGAGGGAGGAAGTGCAGGAGTCTTGAAGTTTACAATTTATGTCCGCCTTGTCCCAAAGACGCTTCATACCAAATTTGAAAAGAATTGGAATGGTAGTTATCAAGAAGTTAAAAATGTTCAATTGTTAATGCACAACGGAAGATGGACATTAATGCATGACAACAGATGCAGACCAACTGAAAAACAAACTTTACATTAACTGAAAAGTCTTGGGAAAAAGTTTTGCGATAAAAGGAAGTACAAAAAGTGCAAGTTTCAAATGCATCTAATGCAGCATCATTTTGAATTTTTGCGAGTTTGTCAGAAATGATCAGATTCTGGAAGCCTGGTTTCTTTTAAATACATTGGTACATTTACATACAGCACTGAGACTGTTAAAGATTTGTGAAGCCTTAACTAAGCTTTGTACATAGTGCAAAACAAATTCTTTTGTAAGAAATTTAAAGTATTTATCCTTGGCATTGGGCACATCAATTTGTTTAGAATTATACTAGTGAGATCAAGTTTCAGAGGGTACTGTCATGATACCCCTTGACTTTATAGATGTTCAAGGTCAAACAAGTGCAACTTTTTTCTTCAATATTTCTCACAAATGTATATTAAAAATTCTGAGGTCATGCATGAATTTTACTAGATAAGAGTGCAAGTATGAAATTCTTGTTGTATATGAAGATTTACCTAATAAAATACTACAAATAAATCCTCTTCAATTTATCTAATTTCACTGATAAATATAATTATTACTGGTTGCCAAGAAACATGAACACTTTTTGTACAATTTTTGCCAAAATTAACATTTTTTTGCCTTGATATATGCAAAATCTCTTGATGCAAGATGCTAAATCATTAGTCACATCACTCTGTAAAACATTCTTCAGAGATGTATATTTTTCATGTGTTTTGATTATAACTATAATTGCAAAGTACCTTAATTATAGTGAGAAATATGGTCAAAGGCCATTCAAGTGTAAAATTTATGCTAAGTTGATATGTTCATCATAACTGAAGATTTTCTACTTAGAGGAGAAAATAAGAAAATTATAACTTTACACAGGCTTATAGATGTTCTAAAAACACAAATGATCAAGTAACAAAATTTTGATAATTCATATATACTAGTGGAGAAAAACTGTGTAGTTTAGTAACTTTATTTATAGATATTATGTTGCATTACATATATCATTATTTGATATAATGCATTGTTGTTCAATTCCCAGATTATGTCCGTTATGGTTGATAGGTTGATTTGAACAACCACTGAAAGTAAGGGGGGATGCAAAAAAGTTCCACAAGTTTAATAGCATGTATGACTGTCATTGGCATTGATGCATTCTTCACACCTAAGACATATTGAATGAATCAGACATATTGAATGAATCAGGTTGTGCAGAATGTCTGGGGAATGTTCCACCATATGCGCATAAAGAATGACACAAAGCATCCAACATAGCAGGGAAGTTTGGTTCTTGACACAGATGTCATTCCATTTTATTCCAAACATGCCAAATTGGCTATGCTGTATAACACAGGCATCAATGTAACATACATTTTCTGGAATGATGGTAAACCCACACAAAACTATCACTGCTGTTGAGATGAAACCTTGACTCATCCATAATAAATAGAACTTCCACCCCATCTCTGTTATTAAAATGATGATGCTTTCTACACCACGCTAACCTCGCAACACGATGATGCTAGAGCAGAACAGGACAGATAGTAGGAAGTTGAGGACAGATGTTGGCTTGCAATCTGCTCCCTATGGAACAAGGACTTATCCATTGATGCCCAGGTATGCTTCTAGCAGTCAAAGAAGCTGATTGGAATCAATTACACAAATGTGATGTCCTATATACATATCTTGCAAATGTGACATCACATGAGTTTGTCCTAATCGTTGGCAGACCCAAACAGTGCCAGTTTGCTGATATTGTCTCCATAAAGCATTTACAGTGTTAATATGAACTCCAAACTGCCTTGCCACAGTGCTTTGAGACATCCCAGCTTCCACCATTCCAATAAGCACACAATTGATTCAGTCATGTGAGGCATCTCTCAATCAAAATTTTATCCAAAAAAACAATGTTTTTCTGTTTCAATACATTGACTACTGTCAATGAATGTAAGAAATTTTAATCAATTACTTATTAGTTATAGCCATGTGTTGCTTAGGCTCAAAACTGCAGAAAGGCATGCTGTGATTGGTGGTTCCTTACTTATTTTAAAAAATTACAATTACTTCACATTGATTACATTTATACTTTTTTTGTAATGAGAAAAATTGATTTAGTGAGCTTCATATTTGCCTTCACTGGACAAGCTGGAGGTCTTCTATTCATGTTGAAATTTCAAAAACTGATTAATGTAATTTCAAGCGTCTTCGATGACACGCTGACTGAACTCTGCAATTTCCAATACACATCCTTCAGTAGCCCTGATAAAGTAATCTAAGCTTATGTAACTACTTAAAATAATAGACTAAGATATAATACATCAGTGATATCTACCCATCTGTCAAGCAAAATGAAATTAATATATATTGTGTATTACAAAAAATGAAAAATATATCTGAATATCAATTTCACCTGAAATGCATGATTACTAAATATCATTTTCTCATTTAATAAAATGTCTTGCCTTAGTGTAGTTACATTATAGACATTTAATATTTGGTTGTCATAAGTTCATTTGTACAGAAATATAATTGAAAACAATTAACAACACACAGATAATTAATAAATGAAAAACACCCACTGCAAATTGTACAAAAAATCACTTTATAAGTAATTATTCTATTTTTATGATTTTTGAAAAGTATGTAAATGTAATCCTAGAAAGAATCACTATGGCATGGTTATTCCTCCCAGTAAATGATGGCATTAAATTACAATAAATCATACATTCTTAGCAATTATTAGCTCATTACTACAACAATTAACAATTAAATAAATTATCACATTTCTGGTTGTGATGGACACATTAACTAATTACTATTCTTTGACAACTAGTCCCATTCACTTTTATGTACAATTGAAACCGACATAAAAATTAAAGCCAGAATGAAAAATGGGCCTTGTCTCCAAATTTTATGATTTTTGAAGGCTGCTTTTTAAAACAGTTTACTATTTGTCATTCCTGCCATACACTATTTTTATATGGACTTCTAAATATAGCAATGCATTGGCAATTTAAGGAAGTTAACTCCTCAACTTTTAAGCACTTGTTACTGCACAGAATGCTGTAACTGTGTAAATACACATAATGGTTAAATACTTCTTGTATTGGTCCAGATATATTATACATGTAAATTCATTAATTTGGTTGATATGCTTTTGTAAACAGAATGCCGATTCTTAATAAGAGGCCCATGGGCAACAGTATAAAACAAGTTGTGTTCTTAAACCTCACTCACTCTGGCACTGCTGTTGTTCAGCTGCTATAATTTTTAGAAGATTTTTTATCAATCTTTATTCCAATGAAAATTTTTTCCCCATATTGTAGCCCCAACCTGTAGCCCAAAAGGATCACAATTGTTATAAATGAAAATGAATTCACACAACACAGGCTCAAAACCAATATGACTAACATGACCTTGCTGTTCTGGATCAGACCAAGGTCAAAGTGTCATAGATCATGGTATTGAATGAAAGAAATCTTCATACAAACATGAAAGCTATTTCAAATAGTTCAAGAGATTTTGAATAGGTCAGATTTTTTAATAAAAGTAGGTCAACTTCCAGGTCAAGGTCACCAAGGTTTAACAAGGTTTTGTTATAAAGAATCTATATACATATGAAAGCTCTAAATTAAATAGTTCAGAACATTAATTAGGTCAGGTTTTTTAAAATGCAGGTCAATGTCACATGATCAAACATGATTGTATTACAGGCATTGTCATAGAGAATCTATATACAAAATATGAAAGACCTATCTTGATTAGTTCCAAAAGTATTTAACTGGTTACGTTTTCTTAAAATTAGGGCAAATTCCAAGGTCACAAGTCATAGTATGCAAAGAAATGTATTGCCATAAGAAATCTATATCAAAAATATGAAAAATCTATCTTAAATGGTGCAGGAGATATTGCAGTCAGACTTTTAAAACGTAAGGTTTAACTCAAAGGTCAAACGTCATGGAATAACAAAGTCTTGTCTTATGGAATCTATATAAAAAATACGAAAGCCATACCTTAAATAGTTCAGCAGACATTGAAAAGGTCAGGTTTTTTTAAATAGTCAAACAAACTCCAAGGTCAAAAGATCAAACACCATAGTGTCACAAGGTCTTGCCATAAATATCTATAAACACAAAAAAATGCTCTACATAATATAGTTTTGGATATATATAATATGTTTTCCTAAAAGTTGGTCATATTCCAAGTTCAAGGTAACATGGTCAAAGGTCATGATATGAAATGAAAAATAATTTCCTGGGTAAAACCTACCTGGGTTGAGTAAGTTTATGCAGTATAATCCGCGAAGCAGATTATACAACTAGATAAACTTATCCAACCCAGGTTATACTTGTATAATTTGCCCCAAAATTAAAATCATTCCTTATAATTTAATGCAAAAATACAAAAGTACTAATATATGTTTATGAACATGTACATAAATACTGAAAAATACAAATAATTTGAGCCGTGCAATGATTAATTAACTTAGCAACCACAACGAACTAGCGTCTAGCTTTGTTTGAGGCACCATCTTAGTTCTACGGAGCCTATTTATCAAAATTGTAAACAAAGTTGTTGAAGGTGAATTTTACTACAAACTTCATAACAGAAAATATTTGTAGGCTATGCACACAATGCATATTTTGCTGCCCTTTAAAGATTGACTTTACATCACTCCGACAGATTGAGAAAATACGGGAGATTGCATTGACAGCCTACTGAAAGTAAGTCTTCAATGAAATAATTTACGGCTTATAAAGATTCCTACTACATGAAACTTACCTTTTCATGCACCATTGTTGCCAATATTAAATCTGACACATAGTAATACATAGACAAGTGGTTAATCGCGATACACATCTCAATGTGAGGTGACGCCATCTGATAAAATGTGACACACAAGTTTTTTGTTTTGTTTTGGTTGAGATGGATCAAGCAATGAAGCATCCCCCCCCACTCCTTTCCCCAGTAAGAAATGTATTTCAAAATGAACAAGGTCCAATCTATTATTCGAACATTATATGCAGACAATGTATTGATGTTTTACAACAGTCATTTGTATACTGTACTAAATAAATTCTATACATCTTGCTTGAAGTGAGAAAATAATATCGAAGTGTTTCACTGCACACGTTACCTTTATATTTCGTAGAGGGCCCAAAACAGTGCTACATATAAGAGGTAAATTAAGGGGGGGAAAAGTAGTTCCGGCAGCTTGTCAAGGGGATTGAGCCCCATACCCAACCAGATTATACACAAATAACCTGCGTTTCTCAGTTTGAATCTGACCAATCAGAGAATAGAATACAATAAGAATTAAATCATATCAGCATATAAAACTTAGATCCCCTATTGTGCCCACACACTAGAGTGTTTTGCCCTTGGATGGCACTTTAATGTTTACTATCAACTTATTTCCTATTTTGTTGTGGGGGCCTCTGTGGCCGAGTGACTAGAGCATCGCGCTCAAAATCACAAGGCCTCTCACCTCTAGTTGGCACGGGTTCAAATCTCGCCCGCACCGATATATCTGAGAAAGTTTGCCAGTTTACTCTTGGAAAGTCGGTGATCTCTTCTTGGGTACATTGTATCAGGGTTCTCTCCTCCACCAATAAAAACTGGATGCCACCAGATAACTGAAAAATTGTTGAGTGTGGCGGAAAACAACAATCAATCAATCTTATTTTGTTGGTTTATTCAATACAATACAGCAGAATTAAGCAGAGTTTCCCCCTCTAAAGTCACATAATTAATTTTCTAAACAATAACATACTTTTAAGAATTAATAATTAGGTATATTAAGAATTTTATATTGGCAAAAGAAATCTGGTACCTGTGTTGAAATTAATATGGATGATTTATCTAAATCTAAAGGATAATTACATAATTTGATTATCCATAAGGCATTTTTCATTAGAGTATAGAGGTTGTTTAATGAAGATTTCAGCTTTCAAGTGTATAAGAAGGGTGAGTTTTTTTGGATATTTCTCATAATGGGATACAATTTGTACCAATGCAGTGAGATTCCACTGAATAATAACTGTGGGAGGAAATGATTATTTGTTGTCAGTCTGGGAGGCTATATGTAGTATCTTTAGAGGTTTGGATTTGTCTGTATGTTTGAGAGTGTGTTGTCTGGTTTTACTTCCCCCAGAATACAGACCAGGTGTTGTGGTCCTCAAATCACATTGTCATGATAATGAATACATAGAAAATTGACTATTTCTGATTATATTAAGTGCCAGTTAAGGAATTTTCTATGAATTAATTGTAGTTAGTGTAAAATGATATGACTGTACAATAATATTAATCACTGATTATATTCATATGTCCCTTTAGGCCTTATGGATTAAGTTTTTGCAGGCAATGTTGGTCATGTAATATTGTTGGTAATGCAAATATAGATTTAGTTTTTCTTTAGGTCAGGATCAGCATTATTTATTTATTAATTTTAATCAATATCTTCACTGACCAAAACACAATTAGATATACCATGGAATACATGTGCAACAATGCACAAATTTTTGTTTGTAATGTTTAGTTTGGATTTCATTCACTGTTTTTTGCAACTATACACAATCAATAACAACTATACATAATAAATAACAACTATGTATAACTAATAACAACTATGTATAACTAATAACAACTATATATAACTAATAACAACTATGTATAACTAATAACAACTATATATATAACAAATAACAACTATAAATACGAGGGACACTTTTTAAGTTCATAGAGTAAGCCTATAACTTTTTAACGTGATTATGAAGTTGCACGATTTTTTACACAGAACTTGCGTAATCATTCCTCTCTCGAATAGTATCACGGTCCATGTGTGCGCTGTGCTGGGTATTTTCAACATGTGGTTTTATACACTATAGTAAAATATAGCGTTCAATATGGATGGAAAAATCTCTGAACAGAGGATATATTGTAAGATTCGACCACACCTCGAGTTTTCGTCAACGGAAATTCATGCTGAATTGCAAAAGGTTTATGGGAATGGTGCTTTAAATATGCTACAGTTTTCAAATGGGTACGTCATTTTAATGATGGTCAGGAGTCAATTGAAAATGACCCTCGAGTGGGTAGACTGGTTTCCGTTTTGACGGAAAAGAACGCTGCTACTGTGAAAACATTAATTGAGGAAGACGCACGTTATACCGTGCAAGAGATAGAAGAATTAAGTGGCATTCATTCGTCAAGTGTTTTGAAGATCTTACATGAACGACTTGGGCTACGTAAGATCTGCGTGCACTGGGTGCCCCATTTGCTCACTGAAACAAAGTTGGGTTAGACTTGCATTGCAAGTTATAAAAAAATATGATGAATGTAACCCACGTCATTTGGAATAGATAGTTACAGGTGATGAAACCTGGATCTATCATTTTCAACCCGATTCTAAGGCTAAAAATAAGGTTTGAGTTTCATCTGAGGGCGACAGACCTGTCATTGCGCGCCGTTGCAAAACATCAAATCACATGTTGTATGCGATATTCTTCGATTCGAAAGGTCCAGTCCTTCAAATTCCAGTCCCGAAAGGTAGTTCTGTCACTGGAAAGTTTTACAGAGAAAGTGTTCCTACTCGACTTGTTGATTTCTATCAGAAACACAGACCGCTCACCGGTTTCCGCGGCATCAAATTACTCCATGATAACGCACCAGCCCATAAATCCGCTACGTTACAGGAATATCTGAAAGAATCTGGGCTTAATGTCTTAGATCATCCCCAATACAGCCCTGACCTGTCCCCCTGTGACTTTTGGTTGTTTCCTAAGACTACAGGAAATGCTGGCAGGGCATCGTTTTGAATCCTATTGTCGTAAAGGCAGTGCAGTCTACCAGTGTCTGCAACATATACCTAACGAAGAGTACCAGACAGCATTCCGGAAATGGGTAGATCGGTGTAAAATGTGTGTTGAGGCAGACGGGGCATATTTCGAAGGTCTTAGATAAATAAAATTTGATATTTCAAGTGGTTTTAAAAAGACCGCCCTACTCTATGAACTTAAAAAGTGTCCCTCGTAACTAATAACAACTACACATAATCAATAACACAAGACATTTTGCAATGTACTTGATTTTGCACAAGGTCTTTTCAGCCTTAGGCACTAAAATGAATATACACCACAAAATGTACAGTATGTTTACAGTAATAAATCTGTATGCGGCTAATTAATTTGTTTCAGATATGCATAGGTTTATTGGAGCATGATCAGAATAAAAGAAATTAATCTCCAAAATGAATAAAAGAGAACAACTTCATTTAATTTGAACTTTGTATATATTGAAAACAATCATGTCAACAAAGGTATCATAAACAGGAATTCTCTCTCTCTTTTTTTTTTTTTTTTGTTTTGTCTCACATGAAGTTAGGCTTTCCTACAGAAGTTCACAACAGGAAATTTTACCAACAAGACATTCAACTTCAAGCAAAATTCCATTCCGTCACATAAATTGTGCTGCCAATGATATTGATCAAACACAGGGTACTGATTTTAATATTTGCCAAAACAAACCTGAGATCTCCTACATAATGAGTAGCCCATGAAAGTCTCACTCTAGAGCGTGCAACCATGTGCACAACATTAGTGGATCCGTAAATAGCATCTGCAGTTTCGAAAGCAGCATTACCACGACCTGCAAAGTATTAAAAAGGAAATCTCCTTATATGTTTCAAATCACTCGATCACTGAACTTGTCTTAATATAAGGGCATAGGGGACAACATTTGATATACATTTTGTTGTGTCTAAAAATAAGTTCTTCCATTTCATTTAGTATAGTGAAGATATATAGATATAGGTAATTCTATCAAATTTACAAGGTAACAACAGACCCATCAAAAGTTGCAGTTGTATTAGAATTATCTGCATACAAGCATAAATGATCGGCTTTTTTCAGTGTTTGATGATGAGGTCAATAACCTAAACAACATAATTTAAATTGATCTTTTACCCACTAAAATGGTTTAGAGAATGGCTTACAACTGTTAGAAATCAGAAGGTAATGTTTCAATGTATTTACAGGATTTAGATAAAAAAAAATCAATGTCAGATAAAAATATATATTCAAGTACTTTTAAATTATCACGTCAAATCACAAGAACATGTAATTATGAGTGCATGTTGTCCAAGAATTTTTACATTGATAATGAGTACAGGTGACTCTTGATAACTCAAAGTTCAAGGGACCTTGATAAAATTTCTTGAGACTGAGAGTTTGAAAGTTGAGCCAAATCTGGAAATTAAAAGTCCGACCATTGCAGTTCAGATTTTGTGGTAACCGAATTGTTTTGACAAGTTTTCCTTCATTTTAGGTAATTGTCTTGAAATTCAACAACACTGGACTTTGTCTTGCATAAATAGAAAGATTTTTTGAACAGTTTATGAATTTATTTGGTTTTTTATTTTTATGCAAAAAATAAGTTTCACAGTCACTAACTTATACACAGAGCAAAATCATCATTTCCAGTCACTTTATACAAAGCACAAATTTTTAAAAATAACTATGTCTCTAAATTATTTTCCCCAAAATACTTTCTCTCATTATAAAGTCTAAACAAATTGTTAATTTTATTTATAGTCAGATTATATAACACAAACAAAAGACTTATATTAATGATTTGCAGACTTTGACTAAATCAGGAGTTGACATGCTTTCTGATTTGCAGGAGATGAACAAATGCAAGAGTTGACACAGTCTATGAGATCAATATTCAAGAGAATACAATTTACAAGTTAAAGAGTAATTGCAGGCTTTAAAGAGATAACACCTACAATTCTTAAATATTTTGAGCAGTATTTGTTTTGAAAACATGTAGTTAATTTTTTGGTCACCCTAATTAAACTCAAGTGTTCTATTGTTATTGGTCAGCATCTCACAGTCATCGTGCATTAATAACTGAACATTTTTAACTTCTTTTGGTTACTACTAATCCAATTCTTTTCAAATTTGGTATGAAGTATCTTTGGGATAATAACAAATTGCAGAAATTCTTAAGGTTTAGAAAAACACTGTCAAATTGACCAATATTTAAAAGTTTTCTTCTCTACAACTGCACATCTATAAAAACAAGAGGCCCATAGTCCTTATTGGTCACCTGAATATTAGTTAAAAGAATCACTAGCCACAAGGGCTATGATATCTTGAAAAAAATTTCTGTTCTGCATATGTAATATAAACTCTAATATTCAGCAACAGTATAAAACAGGATATGTTCTTAAAACTTAAATGCCCCTGGAAATACCTATACTAATGAGACTTTACATAATATATGTACCATTAACACAATATAACTAATTTGGACCTGTTCTAAAGTCAAAACCCTAAGGTTGCAACACTCACAATTATGATACATCCTTTCCTGCTTTTCCAGAATATGCACATAGTTTTTATACCATATATAATTAGCAAACTTAAACAAGTCTTTCAAATAATAAAGACAAATAATAACTATAATTATTTTGGGTCCATTCTGGAACCAAAACCATTACCCCCTGGAATCTTGCAATTTACAATTTTGGTAAAGGATGACCTACTCCTTCCAAATATCTATTTAGTTTCAATTCAGTATCAATTGCACTAAGGAAAGGAAGATATTATTTAAATGTTTTACACATATACCTAATACCAAGTTTGTCCCCGACCTCGGGTCAGGACTTCTACCCCGAGGATCATGAAATTTACATTTTTTTTTACAGATGAGGCCTTCATGCTCTAGTACATTACAATGCATATAGTTTTTCATAAACATATGTGACTGTAGAGAAGAGTTTTGAAAATTGGTCAATTTTTGGCAGCTTTTGCCCCTGCCCCTAAAGCCCAAGGGGTCTATGATCCTGCAATTTACAATTTTGGTTCCCTTGTCCCAAAGTTGCTTCATACCAAATTTGAAATGAATTGGAAAAGGTAGTAAGATAAAAATGTACTATAGTTCAAACATTTACTAACTGACCATTTTGGACCCACTCTGATATCAAAACCCCTATCCCTGGGATCATCAAATTTACAATTTGGTAAAATATACAACAAGTTTGGCCCTGCCCTGGAGTCAGAACCTCTATCCTGGGGGTCACAAAATTTACAATTTTGGTAGAGTTGATTTGCTGTATAGATGATGCCAAAGTTTCATGCAACCATTTATATCTTCATCTATATAATTTGTCTAATTATTTCTACTTTCAATCAAGACCAATTAACATGTGTATCAATATTGAATATTACACGGGTGATACAATTGAGAGATTAGAAGACAATAGTCTTTTTCTTTCTCCTGTTTCTGCCTTAAATCTCTGGTTTGGTTTTCAGATCAATCAAAAGGATTTGGTGCAATGTTTACATGCAAAGGCAGTTCAGCTGCTATATATATCATGGATTTAAAATTCCACATATAAAATTTAATTCCCATGCATGCGACATTGAAGCTAATTGTTAATTCAAACTGTAACTCTATTTCATTGACAGTATGTAAATTTTTAAACTTTTTTTTTCTTTTTGATTGTATGGGGTTCAGTGCTGTATTAACAATATTCCAGTCATTAAAAGGTGATTAACTAATTAAAATATGATCAGTTTTGGAGCAGCATTGGAATTAAACACAATAAATATACAGTATATACAGAATCAGAACTTCGTGACATTTTGTATCATTCATCACCTTGTTTCAATAGTTTCAGTACTTTGACTAAAGATTTTTCCTACATATGTCGACCTACCTTACCTTACCTTACCCCATTATTGTTATAAATTTGAATCTGCACTATGTCAGGAAGTTTCTATGTAAATTTGAACTTTTCTGGCCCAGTAGTTCTTGAGAAGAAGATTTATAAAAAATTTCCCTATATATTAGCATGTAAAACTTTGATCCCCTATTGTGGCCCCACTCTTAGTCCCGGGGCCATGATATTAATGAACTTGAATCTGCACTATGTCAGGAAGATTCCAAGTAAATCTGAACATTTCTAGTCCAGTTGTTTTTGATATTTAAATTTTCTATTTTTAAATGACCTTACCTTCTTTTTGCATTTTTGTGATTATCTCCCTTTTGAATGGGACATGGCCTTCATTTGAATAAACTTAAATCCCTTCACCCAAGGATGATTTGTACCAAGTTTGACTGAAATTAGCCCAATGGTTCTGAAGAAAAAGTTTTTAAAATTTGTCAGTGTACTATCATGGTTTTACTATAGTATTTCTCCTAGGAGAAGAGAGTTGCCCTTCAAATGAACAAAAATGAATCCCCTTCATCCAAGGATGATTTGTGCCAAGTTTGGTTGAAACTGGCCCAGTGGTTCTGGAGAAGAAATAAAAAATATGAAAAGTTTACAGACACATGGATGGACAATGGGTGATCAGAAAAGCTTACTTGAGCTTTCATCTCAGGTAGCTAAAAAAAAAATACTGCTACAATCTCACTCACAGTCTTCAGTATGACCTTTAATTAGAAATTTTAATGCTTTTGTTGTCTTGTAGCAATGCAATACATTTATTCTAATACATATGAAAGAAATGAGAGAGAGTATCAAGGCAGCTTTGATAGGGCACTGATTTTTTTTTTTATCCGACATTTTTCCACAAAAAAGGGCTACATTATTGCAGCTATGCAGTGTATGTAACGATGAGACAGTATGTAACAATTTGTTACATACTGCTACATGAATGGTGATGATTTGTAACAACATTTTTTTGTTACATAGTGTTGCCATTGTAACAAATTGTAGCATACCATGCTGCAGATGGTATTGGTATGTAACAAATTGTTACATACCACGTGGGGACTGCACTTTTTTGGGGTGAATGTCAACAACAAAACAACAACAGGAACAAAGCTGCCGCCGCCACACAGATCCCTTCCATTTCTGGGTCTATGCTAAAATTCTTCCAGTTTTAACTGGACTAGGAGAACAAAAATAACAGACAGGAAAAAAAGACAGGCAGGCAGAAAGGTATTCTGATAGACAGAAGACAGACACATGGTACTAAAACAGATATGTCTCCAATAACAATTCTTAGGGTGATGTAATGACTGTTGTTATAAATGTAGATTCATCTACTATAACTGTAAATTCATCTCCTCATAAAGTAAGGTAGGAATGAGACAAATATTGAATGTGGATTTATATGAAAGTCACACACATATACCCACTCACAAAAAGGAATCTATAAGACTTTGTTTTTTTCCCCCAGAATCACCACAAAAAAGTGCAGTTCCTACATGGTATGTAACAATTTGTTATAAAGTGTAGCATGAATGGTGATGCTATGTAACTAAAATAAAATTTAGCTACATAGTGTCACCATTCATGTAGCAGTATAACAAATTGTTACATACTGTCTCATTGTTACATACACTGCCTAGCTTGTTACATACCATGCCCTATCACAGCTTTACCATATCATTATGACTTTGTAATATGATAGGGACATCTGTTAATGCACTTCAACATATCTTAATAATCATTACAATCTAACAATATGTTACACAATAAAGTATGAACTGGAAACACAATAATTCTTACATGAAAATTTAATTCCTGCATACTTCGACAAAATAAGAAAAAAAAAGTTCTCATGCTATTAAAAAGCTATTATATATAATTAAAATATGCTTATCAATAAATACTGTTTATGCACTGCTTATAAATATAAAGTCTCCTGTAAAAGTTCCATGAGCTCCAGCTTAAACTGTTAAGTGAAAAACCATGAAAATTTACTTCACAAACATAAATGATTTCATATAATATGTATATGAATTTTGTATGATTGTGAGTTTCAAATCATTTTCTGTATCATTTTTTCATACCAAGATTTGCTTTTAAATCAAATATTGGTTGGTTGTATATTGTTAATAATCAAAGTTTTTTTTTCTCATATGGAGACATCACCATTGCTGGTGAGGAGTTGCAAAATTTAGGCCTAAGCTCAGCGTTTATGGCCTTTGAGTAGGGACTGGTCTTTATTGTGCTATGCATGCTGTGACAATGGCCTCACGTTTTATGTTCTTATCTGAAGGACCGCCCAATTTAGTTGTCTCAGACAACAAGTAAAGGGTACTGAGTACCTATTCTAATTTGAATCACCACAGGATCAAATACAGGAAGTAAATAATTATCATTCTGAGCTTTGAAAAAAAAAAACCTCTCTCAGATGTACATATGACATACAATTCATGGGATGGAACATGATTAATCAAGGTACAGCCTGGAAGTGACAGATTTCACTACTCTAAAATATCCTAATTTGACACTAAGCACTTTGTGCCTACAAAAACTCTGTAGAAATGTTGACAAATTGCAGCAATTGATCAATAATTCAACATCTGTGCAGGGTAAATATGATACTTCTTCCCCCTTTTCATATGTTACTGAATAAACAAACACTGATAATATTCAGAGAGTGCCTAATGTTTGATATTACACATCAGAGATTGGTATGTTAATTAAAAAACAAAAAGCAAAGAAAGTCAAAACTGGAGACCAACACTGGGGTTAAAATTGTAGCAGATTCTCACAAGTGGATAGGATCTGTATCCCAAGTATAAACTTAAAAATTAAAACACTCTCACCATGGGAATGCAGGATAAATTTTATTTCAAACAATGAAATTCATCCTGCATTGTCATGATGTGTTGGTGATCTGTTTTAATTTCTTTTAAAGAAGTAAAAAAGTTTACTGTTGGCCCATTATTGAAGTCAGACCTTCACTTAACAAGTAACTGTTTTGACCTCAACTTTGTGAAGGCAGCTACAATTATCTTAAATATAGTTCCAAATTTATGGCCAAGGTTAGATTACTGATTTGAATTAACTGATTGACTGTATGTTGTTTAATGTCTCTTTTGAGAATTGTCACTCATACGGAGATTTCACCAAAGCCGGTGAAGGGCTGCAAAATTTAGGCCTATGCTTGGCTCTTACAGCCTTTGAGCAGAGAGGGATCTTTATTGCACCACACCTGCTGTGACACGATACCTCAGTTTTTGTAGTTTCATTCAAAGGATTGATTGATTGATTGATTATTTATTGCTTTCTGCCACACTCAACAATTTTTTAGTTATCTGGAGACGTCCAATTTTTGTTGGTGGAGGATAGAACCCAGATACAATGTACCTGGGAAGAGACCACCTACCTTCTGTAAGTAAACTGGCAAACTTGCTCACATAATGCCGCGGCCGAGATTCAAACACGCACCGACAGAGGTGAGAGGCTTTGTGATTTTGTGCCCGATGCTCTAACCACTCGGCCACGGAGGTCCCCTCATTCAAAGGACTGCTCCTTGTAGTCATCTCTTAATTTATGACAAGCAAGGGGGTACTGAGGATATATTCCAACCTGGATCCCCATGGGATGAGATTTCAATTAATTTTCATAATTGTAGAATTTGTTAGAATGAATGAATTGAGAAAAGTGATTAAAACTTATTCTAAACCCTTTTTTCAACATGCAAGCTCTTGAAAGGTTCTATATATGAATATTCATGACCTTCAAAAAATGTGTTTTCCAAAATAAATGTTACTATGTGTCATATATAGCAGAAACATACATACTAGATTTGAAATAGTTTTAATTTGAATATTTTGGTATGAAATCCAACTATTCAACTGATTTAATATCTCACTCATCCCTTCACTAATCAACTGATTTAATATCTCACTCATCCCTTCCTCCACAAAAAAAAAATCCCCTATAACCCAAAGCCGTATTTTTGGAGAACAGAAAAGTTGAATATATAAAATGATTGGGTTTTGTCACCTGCATAATTGTCAACATGGTGAAAGAATTAGGTCTAATGATAAAAAGGTTGTTTATTGAACATCTTACTTTACTTTTGGTGTTGCATGTTAAGCACTACTAACTTATTAGCCTGATTACATTGCTCATTAACTAGCTGATACTAGTAATCAACCTTTTATATGAATGACAAACCTAACAGAATGCATGAAACTTGAACAGTCCTGATGGGATACATGACCCCTGAGATCACTCAGGGTCAATAATAAACAATTCATTCATAAAATATTAAAACATTTTTATATTCCCCTTTTGTAGGTATATTATTAGAATTTTTGCATGTCAAGAATTTTAAAACAAGATCATTTCTGTTCTGGCCATCACCCTTTGAAAAACGATTCAATGTGCTCATTTTATGCAAACATATAATCAATTAACAGATTATTTTCAATGTGTCAACAAATGTGTTTGATTAAAAATATAATATACATTGTGCATTGCCTTGAAACAGCAGATAAATGTCTATTTGATGGCTTTCCAGATCCTCCTTACTGTTTTTACACTTACTATGTTTGCTAATAAAACAATAAAATCAACTATTATAATATCATACTATTCAAAGTCTATGATTGGTCGATCATTGTCACTTGATTCTATTATAAAAGACATAAGTATTTCCTAAAATAGATTATTACAGACCTGACTATACTAAAGTTATAGTTGTAACATCATGTTCAAATCAATTAATATTATTTACTGTTATAACCTTGTGTTGTATAAGTGTTAGGTTAATAATTATGCCAAGAATAATAAATTATAATAAAACAATTATAGTTTTCTGATATCAGTTTATTGACCTGATAAGAGTGCATAAACCTCGGATTTCATCCTTGGTCAATATTCTCTCATCAGGTTGATAAAAACATGTATTGATTTCATCAGAAGACTATAATTGTATATAATAGATCATTTTATTTTATAATTATAAAAATTAACCACAAAATATATGTTACCAACAAATTTATAAATAATTAAAGGATATCTCACATTCAACAAACAAAAGGCCAACAAGCCTTAATGGTCACCTGAGTAACATAGCCTGGTAAACATAGACCTGTTGGGGAGTCCCATATTTGCATTTATGCCTCTTTTTGGATTTGTTTGTTTACAGCTTAATGATATTTCTAAATAATCATACAAGTCCATTCAATTGCAGTAGAAGGAAAGATCAATTTAAATCAACTCATATTTCCCTGACCAAGGTGCAATGAATTTCACAGTTTTGGTACAGGCTTTAGTTTTCCTCCCACATGTGTGGGAGAAGAGAAAATTTTAAAAACTTTCTCATTTTTTTTAGTGCAGTTTTGGCCCAACCATCACACTCTGGTGGAGCTATGATAATAAATTTCACAATTTACATTCCTCTTATCCCAACAATTTTTGTCCTGCCCCTAGGGCCCCTGGGGAGCAGGGGTCCTGAAATTTACAATTTATGTCTCCCTTCTCCAAAAGATGCTTCAAACAAAATTTCAGAGAAATTGGAATGGTAGTTATCATGAAGTTAAAAATGCTCCATTGTTAACACATTTAGTCACTGGCCCTCATGCCAAAACCCCTACCCTTGGGATCACAAAATAAATACCAAGTTTGGTCTTGCCCTGGAGTCAGAACCTCTACCCCGGGGATCATGAAATTTTGGTAGAGGCCTTCCTGTTCTACATTACTATGTACTAGTAGATTTTCTTACAAATGTGCAGTTCTAGATATAAAGGTTTTTAAAAATTAGTCATATTTTGGCAATTTTGGCCCTGCCCCTAGGACCCCAGGGGTGCAAGATTCCCAAGATTTACAATTTATGTCTGCCTTGTCCCAGAGATGCTTCATACCAAGTTTGAAAAGAAATGGAATGGTAATTATCAAGGAGTTAAAAATGTTCAATTGTTAACGCATGACGCACAAAGATGATGTACAACGGTGAACACAGACCAATTGCAGTAGGTTACACAAGTTTACTCTAGTGACCTCAAATTGATTGTCTGCATTGTGAGATCAATACACATGAGCTGACCCTCTTTAAACTGGAGAACAGTTCTTCCACATATCAAAGTGGGTCCAAATCATTGATTATAATCAGTCTGATCCAATGTTTACTCAGCAATATGCAACAGTCTAGCTAGTTGGTGACAAGGATAGCATTGGCCCTACAATCTCATCTTTCATCAACAAAAAAAGCATATATTCTGTATCAGCAGCTGACATGACAGTTTTTTCCTTGGTACAAAAATTGGGGAATGACATGAATAAGCCGCCTCAGCCAATCTGATGTAACATGCATCACAAAGTGATTTAATTTGTAGCTGTGTAAGAAAATGATCAGTTGTTCATGTTTATTTCTAAACAATAGTAAAATAGAAATAAAGTTCTTGTTTTCATGTATGTTGCTGGTAAACTTCCTTGGTCTCAAAATGTTGTTTGAAATACAGGTGAATTTCGATGGCTCAAACTTCGATCTCTCAAAGTTCTCGATCTCTGGAAGTGAAATCACGGTCCCAATCTTTTTCTCTGTATAACTGAGCAAATTTACTCTAGATCTCTTGAACATTCGATCTTTCGAAGTTCTAGATCTCTGGAAGTGAAATTTGGGTCCCATACCACATATTTCATTGTTTTTCACTCTCAATCTCTGGAAGTGGTATCCTAATATCCATCATCACTCAAGCATATAATTATTTCCACCTGGATAGTAGTTTATGCATGGGGTTAGCTTGGCAGTGTTAATTAGGTGTTTGTAAAGGGAACACAAAGACAGTGTGTCCTTGTGGGATGAATAGTTAATTGTTAATTGGTCATTTCAACCCTCCCTTGAGCATTTGTTTTCATTACAATTCAACTGTGTCCAACTTAAAGATTAGTTTGGAACTAACAAGGAGGCAATAATTTTGAGAATATAATTTAAAGACATGCCAAAGATCATCATCATTTGTTAGAATCCATTTTTTGCATAAAGTGACTAGATATTGTAATATTTGTGTGGTGGATTGTGCTTCTTGTAGTTAGTAACTGCGAAACTTCATTATGGACAAAGCATTTGTCTTGTAAATGTATGTGGAGAAAAGAACAAATGCAAACAAAAACTTCAAAAAATCTTTTTTTGATAAATTTCTGTGTTAAAAATTCAAGTCAATATACATAATTATACTTAAAATTATGAAGGACAACGTGTCAAAAGAATGCCAGGGTGTTGTAAATATGCATCCCGGTTGCTATAAAATCTGAACCACAATATCAGACCTTACATTTCCAGATTTCTGTCAACTTTTGATCATACGAACTCTCGATCTCTCAAAGTTTTATCATGGTTCCTTGAACTTCGAGTTATCGAGAGTCACCTGTATAAAAGCCTTGGCTAACGTCTCATCTTTTATATTTCAAAACAACATTTCTTGACCTCAGAGGTTATCCTTCAACATTTACAAAACATGAACTTTATTTCTTAATCTTTCAGGATCAATATTGGCCATGTGTTGATTCTAATACACTTTATTTATATGTATATGAATCTTTTATATATGTCTACTGCCTGATACATACCCAGTATCAGAACAGACTGCCCTTCAAAGTCTTCTGGATTAATTGAGACATTTTCATATCCTATCACATATTCCATACCAGGCACATTTTCTGGAATGTTGGGAGTAGCTATACCAGTGGCTATGATCAACTTTCTGAAAAAAAAGAGAGAAAGATAATGAAATCAAACAGAAGATATTTCTTCATCAATCATACTCTCCTCCAACAACAATGATATTTTGGAAGCGAGATTCACATCAATCACTCGATTTAAGCTATGGTTCTCTTAGGAAATCAATGAACAATCAACAGAGATTTATTTAATCATTCTGCAGACTCCAAAAAAACCTAATAATTAGAATATTCTCTGCCTTTAGGTTGCCAATTGGCATCATTGTAGAAGGCAAAGCAATTTTTAAAATCTTTCTGTCATGCAATAAATATTTTAATTAGAGGCTTCAATGTCTTTTTAAATAAGAAGTGGAATCTATGTCATTTTAAGTGAATTCTCGGGAAGCTTGAAAATGGAATACATTTATATAATTATGTTCCTCAAATATAATTTGGAAACATAGTGGTTTACTGTTTCCTATTATTATTCTTTTTCTTTATTCCACAGATTTTTTCCACCCACGAGTGTTTTCAGAAAGTACTCTAGCGACCTTTTTTGGATAATAGCATAGATGTAGCATTTGCACTAGATGTGCAGAATGAATGTCACTTTGTCTGAACATGCATACATCATGTTTATTGGATATTTGATATACTAACTTTGAAATCAGCTATCTTTTTTTGTTTTTCAATTAAATTGTTTGAAATTCATATTGTAGGTGCTTCATTCTGATTGGATAACACTTGAATGTATTTAACTCTCCTGAGAATGAAGGGAATGAGATGATATTCACAGTGTAGGTTGATAACATAATAGACTCATGTATTATCATAATTGCAAACATGCACGAGCATGTATATGCATTGTTTTTGAATGTGGAATGCTTTGAAGGACAATAACAATTTTGAATTTCATCAAAATCTTTCAAAAGTTATGCTTTGTATCTTCATAACTCTTTACAGTTTGAAATGCCCAAAATTATTTTTAATGCATATACTTGCATGTGTGCTGTCTTGTGATTGGATGATTTCAAGATCACCAAAAACTTTCTCATAAATGATGAAATCTTTACTGAAGGTATATAATACCAATTAATGTCTTGATTAAATAACATCAACAAAAGTGTTGAGTCATACTCATGTATGCCTGTACGAGGGACACTTTTTAAGTTCGTAGAGTAAGCCTATAACTTTTTAACGCGACTATGAAGTTGCAAGACTTTTTACTCAGAACTTGCATAATTATTCCTCTCTCGAATGGTATCACGTTATGCAGCGCAAGAGGTCCACGTTTGTGCTGTGCTGGGTATTTTCAACATGTGGTTTTATACACTATAGTAAAATATAGCATTCAATATGGATGGAAAAATCTCTGAACAGAGGGTATATTGTAAGATTCGAGCACACCTCGGGTTTCCGACAACAAAAATCCATGCTGATTTGCAAAAGGTTTATGGGAATGGTGCTTTAAATATGCTACAGTTTTCAAGTGGGTACATCATTTTAATGATGGTCGGGAGTCAATTGAAAATGACCCTCGAGTGGGTAGGCCGGTTTACGTTTTGACGGAAAAGAACGCTGCTACTGTGAAAATGTTAACTGAGGAAGACGCATGTTATACCGTGCAAGAGATAGAAGAATTAAGTGGCATTCATTCGTCAAGTGTTTTGAAGATCTTACTTGAACGACTTGGGCTACGTAAGATCTGCAAACACTGGGTGCCCCATTTGCTCACTTACGAGCAGAAACAAAGTCGGGTTAGACTTGCATTGCAAGTTATAAAAAAATATGATGTGACCCAAGTCGTTTGGAAGAGATAGTTACAGGTGATGAAACCTGGATCTATCATTTTCAACCCAATTCTAAGGCTAAAAATAAAGTTTGGGTTTCATCTGAGGGCGACAGACCTGTCATTGCGCGCCGTTGCAAAACATCAAATCGCATGATGTGTGCGATATTCTTTGATTCAAAAGGTCCAGTCCTTCAAATTCCAGTCCCGAAAGGTAGTTCTGTCACTGGAAAGTTTTACAGAGAAAGTGTTCCTACTCAACTTGTTGATTTCTATCAGAAACGCAGACCACGCACCGGTGTCCACGGCATCAAATTACTCCATGATAATGCACCAGCCCATAAATCTGCTACGGTACAGGAATATCTGAAAGAATCTGGGCTCGATGTCTTAGATCATCCCCAATACAGCCCTGACCTGTCCCCCCTGTGACTTTTGGTTGTTCCCAAGACTAAAGGAAATGCTGGCAGGGCATCGTTTTGAATCCCGTTGTCATAAAGGCAGTGCGGACTACCAGTGTCTGCAACATATACCTAAAGAGGAGTACCGGACGGCATTCCAGAAATGGGTAGATCGGTGTAAAATGTGTGTTGAGGCAGACGGGGCATATTTCGAAGGTCTTTGATAAATAAAATTTTGATATTTCAAGCGGTTTTCAAAAAGACCACCCTACTCTACGAACTTAAAAAGTGTCCCCCGTACATTGTTTTTTCATGGTACTAAAATGGCCATGACTTCATAATGAAATTTTTACGGTTACCATAGATTTATGATGCAAATGCCTAATTAATATGTATATAAAAAAAATTACTTCGTTGATTGCTTGTATATTAATGTGCATACATTGCAATTTTTAACATTTAATATCAATTAAGTACTGATTTCTAACACTTGCAGTTTTGAATTTAAAACTGAAGTGATTAGTTAAACACATTTTAAGAAATTGAAATGAAATGGCCAAAATTCAGAAATATTGTGATTTTTCAAATTCGAACCAAGTCCAAACAAAAGTTATAAGCAAAAGGCATCATTTACCTGAGTCACCTTAGCTCTGCTGTTGTTCAGTTGTTGTGATTTTTAAAACTATTTTTTTTATCAATCTTTATTTATATAAAAAATTTTGACCCAGTATTGTGGACCAAACTAATCTCAAAGGATCACTACATAACTGAAAATGAATTAACACAACAAAGAAATGCCTAAATAACAATATGACTAGATGAAGTTGCTGTTGTGGATAAGATCAAGGTCACAAGGTCATAGATCATGGTATGATATTAAAGATTTTTCCATAAGAAATCTATATACCTATATGATTTCTGGATTAAATATTGTTTAACGTCCCGCTCAAGAATTTTTCACTCATATGGAGACATCACCATTGCCCGTGAAGGGCTGCAAAATTAGGCCCATGCTCGGCGCTTATGACCTCTGAGCAGGGAGATATCTTAATTGTGCCACACCTGCTGTGGCATGGGACCTCGATTTTTGCGGTCTCATCTGAAAGACCACCCCATTTAGTTACCTCTTACTTAAGGAATACTGAGGATCTATTCTAACAATCTGGATCCCAACTGGGTTACAAAATATGAAAGCCCTATTCAATATCAGAAGATATTGAATAGGTCAGATTTTTTATCAAAAGTAGGTCAAACATCCAGGCTAAGATCACAAGGCCAAACACAAAAGTATATTGAGTAGTTAGATTTTTATTGAACTCAAACTCCTAAATAATCTATATGCAAAATATGAAAGGTCTGCTTTTCAGAAAATACTGATTAGGTCAAGTTTTCTAAAAAGTAGGTCAAGATCATTAGATCAAACACAACTGTATCACAAGTCTTATCATAAAGAATATATATACATGTGTGTGTGTGTGTGTGTGTGTGTGTGTGTGTGTGTGTGTGTGTATTTGACGGGTTATGTTTTCTTAAAATTTCAAAGTCAAAAGGTCAAACATCATAGTATGAAATGAAAGGTCATCTGAAACAGGACACCACCTATCACATTCCAAATGATTAACTGATTACTGCTTAAAATAAAAGAGCTTGAAGAAAAAAGTGTGAAAGAGAGATGGACAAACAGGTAACAACAATATACCCTAACTTTAGAAAGTGCAGGTATAAAAATCCCCAACAGATGGAACCCCATGGGGATATGGGTCAGAATAGGTCCTCAATACACCTTGCTTGTTGTAAGAGGCAACTAATTGGGGCAGTCCTTAGGACGAGACCATCAAAACCGAGGCCCCGTGTCATAGCACGATAAAGATCCCTTCCTGCTCAAAGATGGTAAGCGCTGAGCATAGGCCTAAATTTTGCAGCCCTTCATGGCATAAAATGATCAGGTGAGAATATGACCTCTGGACGGAATACATTACTCTTGCATTGCCAGCAATTTTTATATTTAATGCACATATTCTATTGGCTATGATGCCCCTGGATCATCCTCACACATCCACCTTGATCATTCTGTGATTGCTCAAATATCTCAAAACAGATGAAATCCTCACCCTATACCATATACATGTATATTCTTGCTGCATATGTCAAGATCAGTTGAGTATTCTATTGGGCAGGTGCCCTGGGTTATCCCAAACCCTGTATCATATTAGTTAAACATACTTAAAACAACTGACGGGCTGACACCTAAACCATATATATTCCTGTTGCACATATCAAGGTGAATTGAGTATTCTGATGAACAAGTGCCCCAGGGACATCCCAACTCCCATCATTTTTTGATTGTTCAAATATCTTTAAAATGGCTGAGATTCCGTTACCCTTAAGTACATACAAGATATTTCTCAATTATACATAACTTTTCGTGAAATTTCACGTACAATTAATTTGCATTCTATTTCATTTCTACAGAAAAAAATTGGGGTATGTTACCATGTCTATTTTAGAGTTAGAATATTGAGGAGATCGATGAAAAAATAATTTTTGAGAAAATGTTGCATGTGTCCTTAAAGCAGATATTCTAGTTGCACCTGACACAATGCACTGAGCACCAGGTTTTTGTTCATTGTTTTTCCACCTCATTTGCCCCTTGAAGTGATAAAGAAAATTCCAAAAACTTGTTGCACATCTAAAGGACCACCAATTATCTCCACAAAAATGGTTTGGCTACAGTATAAAATGTAAAAGGAGTTCTGAGAAACAGGTTTTTCTAAATAAAAATGTCATTTTTCTACCCCTAATGGCCCCCAGGGGATGAAAATGAAAATTATGAATCTATAGGACACCACAAATTTAAGGAGCACCAAATTAATATAAAATCAAATAACTGAAGATATATCTTTGATTATTTGAAGATAACATCAATTCATTTGATGTGTGCAATAATTCAATTAAAGATCTCTTCAAATCATTAATGATATCTTGAATTCTTAATTATTAGAGAGGTTGAGATTTTCAACGTGTACGGGTACCTGTATTTGTAGTAGGTGATTCCCCTAAAATATGGTTTATTATGTCATAATTTCAGGTGTTCGTCTCTTTCATACACATTCAGCGCAACTTGTAGCACAGCATCTACACGCGAGTACAAACTTGTAGCTTTTCCTTCAAAATTTTAATGAATCTTGCATAAAATGAGCCTTTATTTTAATAATTCAACAAAGCAAGAATATTTTGGGAATGAATTATGACTGAATGAGGAGAAAGTATGGCTTAGAAAAGTATATGAAAACATGAAAAATGGATGATTATGGGTTTCTGATTATATATGGAATTATGCATTGTTAATTGTGTCCATTATCATTTTAAAAAAATAGAAGATTATTTGCATTTTATTCATACATGTCAATTATCATACTTTAATTTGTCAAATGTGATTTTTCATCAAACCATATTTTAATGTTAGTGTGACATTAAAAGCAGTTTTTTTGAAGGGGGCTGTTGTAATAATACAGACTTGCGTGTCTTGCCTTTAGTGTGATGTGAATTCATGATAAAATTAGTTGTTGCAAAATAAAATATTTATTTTCTTTTATATGTAATAAATGTTTACCACATTACGCCAACATCTGTTGCGAGTCTGTAAAAAGTCTAGTATATATATAGCTTATGTTCATTGTTGTTCATGTAAGTCCAACTTTAAATAAAGCGTATTATTGGTCATTGATAAGAATAAAAAAGTTAAAAAACAATATCTCTGTGTAATTTTTTCCCTGAAATACACATTTTCTTTTAATAGAAAATGGTGATCAATTTATAGGTCAATCGAAATATGAATGATACAGCCACAGACGCATTTGAAGGAAATTTTTACTTAGTCAAGTTAGTACATAAAGTTGGCCAATTGCTCCATAAAGTGTAAGTAATGTATATCATCACAGTATATTTTTGTTTTTAAATAGATTGATAATAAGAATAAATAATGGACAGAAAGAAGCAAGTTCGCTTTTCAGACCAACATGACATCAAATTGTTAAGGTAACATAAGAATGGGTGCACCCATGTGTACGTATATGTATAGGTCTATGTATACATGATTTAAACTTGAGATGATAGATTCAAGCTTGAAAGGCAAGAGAGATTGCAGAGACTAGAGAATAAAAGGCAACAATAAGATGATGATGGAATTACTGGCCAAATGTTTAAACAAATGAAAAAAGAAAAAAAAAACACATGAGGAAATAAATTTTGTACCATAGCATTGTACCAACATTGCATAAATTATCAGATGATATTAAAACTTTTATTTCTACGTAAAAGTACAAAAAATTACTTGTTTTCACATTTATCATGATTTCATCAAGATATTATCTATTATTTTTAAAGACATATATTCTTCAAGTGTCGGGGGTTGAAGGATAAAGTACTTGCTTGTGACACTTCCATACAAGCAAGTATGACAGTTTGTAAGCAGTGTTGCAACAAGGTAATATTTGGCAACTGGCTGCAGAAAAAGTGTTTGATTTTTTTTGTAGTCCACAAAAGAAAATAACGAAAGAATTTTCCCGAAACTCCATTCGACACTTGATCATAGTTTTGACATACATTTGTTGAAAATCATCTGGTGTTGTGTCAGTACTGCTCCACAGAATGGGGCAATCAAGTGCGGTCTGAGAGAGTATGTCGTGTCACCATACACGGAAAAAATGGTGCCGTCTTGGAGAGTCATGTTTTCTTCTACCATTGGCAATAATCCACTCATTCTTAACTTGGCTGCATCATGTCATTTAGCCTCGATGGACCCATACATATGAACTATTAACACATTTGGAATTGCAATTGACTGAAACTTAAGTCTATGTAAGCATTTGTGCTCACTAAAAACAACTTTTTGATGTTCCGATGGTCTGCAAATTGGTCAAACTGTACCATCTATGAATCCCCAGCAATTTGACAGAGGAGATCCAAGGTCTGAGATAGCTTCAGCATACTCACGTAATGTCACATCGCTTAGTAAGTGTTGATCAAATTCCCTCAACTTGAATCCATGTTTGTCATATAAAAAGTTTAAAACAATGTTACGATATAAGAAAGTTTGGATTTAGAGTGACCAAATAAAGTCGCCATGTCATCAAGACTGTTAGGGTAAGCTAGACAACGTAATATTAATGTACAAACCTTCATTTCAAGAAGTTTGAGTCCCTGTAACGTACTTGATTTTGTTTAATTTGGTTTGAATTTCCCGCAATTTAAAATGCTGACACTACCAGTTTGTCTGCTTACACGGCTGGGTTGACGTGTCCTCGTTCTCATATAAATACCTGAGTTCAGTCCATGCAGTCAGAAAGAACGGACACAGTAGATCGGTGTTACCAAAATTTAGGGCGGGCCGAATTCTTCCCAAGTTTAGGTTGACTAAGACCAATTTCAAGGTATTTATGCTTTTATTTTATGTATTTTGTTTCTTAAATTGTGTTAAATAGGACTTTATAAAACTACGCGGAATTTTCTCTGTTTAGTAACGCGTGTTTGTTAGGTAAACTTGTACTGTTTTGTTGATAAACTTACGCTAAGTTGTAATATGAACTTACGCTATTGCATGTTGCACGTTACATGTACATGTATATACTTATTATTTTCTTCCTATGTAAATTATCATAGGGGATGAGGGCTTCAGTGTAAACTTTACTATCTGAGGAGGGAAAAACAGAGACTTGGTAGCGTGGCGAAAGTTATGGCAGCCCGTTATAGTCGGGGAACCTCCGGGTGAGGACAACACCCTGTCTAACATCAAGACGACAGGTGTAGTTGAGGTCACATCGACAAGAACTCTTTCGTGGCATTGTCATTCCAACATCATCGTTAGCAGGACCAGAAACGGATGTGCACTTGGAAACCACGTGTTTGGACATTTCAAATTGACTTATTAAATTTACAAATGTTTGAATGTCAGATTATAGATACATGTAAAATTTAGTTAAAAATTAAGTTTCAGCGCAAGTTTATACCGGGAAATAGTGAAATACTTGAGTCGACTCTAGCTTTAGGTTAAAATAATTTTCTCTTTATTTTCTTTGTAGATATTTTATTATTATTATTAAATCTTTTTTGTGTATTGAAATTGGACTTAGTTGTGATTAAGTAAGTAAACGGCGATTCCCGAACTCGTCAGGAGGTATAGGTAAGGTCAGTACCTTACTTCATGACAGTCCCATTGGGGCAGATGAAATGAGATGGGATTTGTAACACAGACTGAAGACGGTGAATGTCGTCCCTTTTGAATCGAAAATACGCATTAAACTGTTCGTCGGTTAGATCATCAACACATAAAAATGTCCCATTTTCGTGGTCTTCACAGCATGTTGAAAGCAAGAGCAATTCATCATCTCCAGTTATACAAGCTAAATCAACTATATTTTATGAAACATATGTCATAATTTTATGTGAATAATGACGCTTCCAATGTGTAATATAACATGTGCCCGCTACACATGATATGTGTCAACTTTATTTTTCATCTTATGGGTACGTCTACTTGTAAGTATTACTCTACAAGTACACGTACCCATTAAAAATCTCAACCTCTCTATTGAGTATATTAATTGAACTGATGATAGCATTAATGAATTCATTAGTTGCTCTCTTCAAATGAATTGATATCAGCAACTGATGCTACAATTCAAATGAAGAGAGCAACAATTTGATTAATGCGTGTATCAATTCAACTGTAATATACACGATAAATCAATTCCTCTGATAGGATTATTAAATGCACGTAAGTTCATCATCCTATGAAATTAATTATCACCTAAGTGACATCAGGCAGACATTTTTTAAGGAGAGGCTGAAAGGTCATAGAGAGATTGTACAGGTAGAAGTGGTGTGAATAACAAATTTGTTAACATTAATAAATCAATGCACAAAGTACTATCTAAAGAAAATTGCTTCATTATTTTTTATTTCCCAATTTCGTGAAATCAAAAAGTCCTTCTTTCTAGTTCAAAAACAAGACAAAACGTAGATCACGTGACCAAAAACATATTTTTTGCAAAAAAAAAAAAAACCAAACAAAAAAACAAGTTTGCTGATGAGGATAATAATGAAATTGAATTTTTAAAAACATGTCATTATAGACTTGACATCACCTTTATATATCTACTGTTTTTCTGCATGATCTTACTATGATGTCACTATAGACTTTACAATTCAATGTTCCACATATCATGATGTCATATTACTACATTTACTCATTGCAAAGCCTCTAAAGATTTAAAATGAAAGCACTAAAGCTTTACTAAACATTTTCGTGTTTCTTTAATTTTTATATGTAATTTACCCACCGCTGTACTCCTGAAGAAGTAAAAAATCTTGTCGAGTATGTACTAAATCTGCTTTATGATATCTTTATTATACTGCTACTTGTGCAGATTTTTCTATACTTATTTCTGGATTATATATGTGTGTGTGTGTGTGTTGTACACACACGCACAAATGGAACAATTGCAAAAATGTTACACTGATAAATTTGACAGTGCCACTTCAAACAAATAAAAACAAGTATGTTGTTAGATCACAACAAACACTTACGAGCAAGTGTACTTTTGGCTGTTGCTATCCTCCATGGAGTACAAGTCCTGTTGGTGTTTAATGTTTTGAATGTTAGTATTGTACTGAACACGAAGGCCCAGCTTCTCTTTGTAGTCATTGAGGTATCTGACAAGAATATCTGCATGTGGGAACAACTCCTTGGAATAGTGGCGAATTTGAAGCGATTCATCATGACTTATTAGAGAGTTCCAGTCATGACGTAGGTTGAACTCTTTATTGGTTTTGCCTGTATTTCTTTTGTTGATACTGATGAGTTTTCTATGACGAGGATACTTCAAGTAGAAGCTTCCTAAAAAATATAATATATTGTAGGATTGAGATCCAGTAAGTAGTATTTATACTCTCTTATACTCAAAATGCTCGATCACTTTTCATGTATCAAGGGAAACATCACTTACTGCAAATAATCATCAATCAGAAAAGGACTTTTTCTAAGTTTTAAATGCATTTTAACTATATTTGGCCATACTGGTTCTACCCTAGGGCCTAAACCTGTAAAAACAGGTGCTATGATTTTCACAGCTTAGGTAGAGGGCCTAATGGACATCACAGGTACTGTAGATTCCTTATTTTTATGTGAGTACTTAATATTGTGAAATGACTCGCACACATCAAATCGCGAGAACACAAATTTGCGATACTGCTCTGTTGATCAAGACTTTTTACATGTATTTTAGCAACATAAAAATAAAAGCAAATAATTTCATTTTGTGAGTGATGCTTCTTGTGAAAATACGCAATAATAAATTCCATGCATATATTTAGGAATTTATAGTATGCATTTAGTTTTTCTCATATTTATGTGGGAGGAGATAAGATTTAAGGCATCTCACAATATGGCCATATTGGCCTCACCCTAGGGCGTGAATCCCTGACCCAGAGGTCATAAAGTTCACAATTCAGGTAGAGAGTTTCACGAACATTTTAACCGTGCATTCAGTTTTCTACACATGTCTGACAGTAGAGAAGAAAATTTTTCTATTTAATATATTTTCACATAGAGCCCCACTCTAGGGCCTAAACCCATAACCCAGGGACCATGATTTTTATAATTAAAAATCATCATGGACATCATAATCATGCATTTGATTTTTCTCCCAAATGTGTGAGTAGAGACGATTTTTAAAAATTTGGCATATTTTTCACTTTTGGACCAACCCATGAGGCCCTGGAGGAGCAAAATCAAAAATTTCACAATTTACATTCCTCTTATCCTAAAACTTCACACTAAAAATGGTAACAATTTTCAAGAAGTAAAAAATGTAAAATTGTTAACAAACATATGCATGCCGACAGGTGAAGACCAATGACAATAAGTCACCCGAGAGACTCAGGTGACCTAATAAATGCAACTGTCTGGGTGAGTTCATATTAAATCTGCTGCTACATGCTATATTGTGCTCAGAAGACTGATACATTTACCTTTAAACAACTATTGTTCAGCATTTCTATAGCAATTAACTGCTAAACCTAATCACCATTAAGAATGATCTTAGCATATTTCAATTAGTACAAATTCACACTATGGAGTGATGCACATTAGCTTATCAACAGTTTTCATCATAAGTATGTTTTGGAGGAGAAAACAGTTACCAGAAACTATTATAAAGAGAGAATAAATGAAAATTACACATGATAATTGCAAGTTTTAACAAATATTGTCTACCAATAAAATAATTCACTGACAATACATACAGCAGTTTACTGATAATGACCTTTCATGAAATACATGTATCTAGGAAATTTATCAATACCATCTGCTTTGTCACTGCAGGAAACTTTTTATAACACGAGATGTTTGTAAAATATATATGCCCCCCCCCCCCCCACCTTCACTAGCCAAGGGTTTCGGTCCACTCTGCTCTGCTTTTGTGGGGAGCGGAGTGGACCAAAAACCCTTGGGTAGCAATTGCTACCCTTCTCCCAAATCACAGTAACTATTATAATACTACAACTGAAGAATTAAATCCTCACGGTGAAAAAGAAAAACAAACTTGATTTGTTCAAGATTTGGCCATTTATAGGAATTTTACTTCCAGTACAGAAATGGTGGACTAATGGCATGCTCATTGTAAAACAATGCAGACTTTCAAAATTCTCCACTGATATTGTCTTGATCATATAATTTATAATTTGATAAAGGGCTACCTGCTCCTTCTAAATATTTAGTATCAATAGCATGAAAGAAAATGTTATATTTATTCATAAATGTTTTACCCATAAACATATATATATACCAAGTTTGGCCCCACCCTAGGATCAGAACCTTTACCCAACAAATCATATAACTTACAATTTTAGTAAAGATTTTCCTTGTCTACATGATGATGGTTTTTTTTTAAAGATGTGCAGTTACATGTATATAGAATATTTTAGAAGAATGTTTCATTTTTGGCAGATTTTTTCCCACCTCTAAGGCTTCAGTAGTTTAAAATCAGGCATGATTTTAGTAATGCAAGAAAAAAAGCTGAAAAAATAATTAGGTTTGTGAAGCAACCCTCACCACCTCACAAAGTGAGGTGGACTTGCGGTCAGGGTTTGGGGGCCACTTGAGGCTCTCCTGGACCCTTTATGACACTTTCAAATCATGATTTTTTTGTGTTGAATTTTTCTTATTTGAGGAAATTGATCTGAGTTTTAATCTCCAAACAAGATATTCATGGAACACTTTGATATTTCATTAAATTCTATATCCCAGTGGAGGATTTCATTTTGTCCCATTATACAAGGCAGTTTATGCCCCATGGTGATTAGATTCCCCACACTAAGTGTACAGCTTCAAAGATTTATTTTCACAAAAAGGCACTGAAAATATATTTTGTTTATATGAAATAACTCATTTAAGGAAGTGGATACAATAAGTGAATCTACATTATAACACGTACACCCCTAATCATAAATGAAAAATTGAGGGAATTTGGATTTATGAAAGAGTTGGCATTGCTGTAGGAGTGTTTTAAAATATTAATTATGATGGTAGAGCTGCTGAATGATTTATATGGGGGAGGTTATAGACTATAGGACCAAATCACTCGCATTTCTCAAAGAGAGTAAACATTTTAGTTGATAGCATTAGCAATCTCAGATGGACCGTCAGGGTGTTGCTAAAACATGGAACAGAAAATGGAATGGAATTTAAGAATGTAGCTTATATAAAACACCTAAAATCGGACAAACATGCCTTATTTCAATTAAAATAAGACTTTTAGGAATTCATTTAGAAGTGGTAAAACAAATTTATCTTAATATTCTGCACCATTGATTGGTTAAGTTCAGTTAAATATTTGTATTAGTTTACAACACATTTTACAATCTTGAAATTTCGGCATTAACAATGGTGTTAGCAAGGTTTATATGTTCCCGCCATCTCGTAGCAATACGTCTTTAATGCACATGTATCATATTTACACATAATACAGTTTATATGCATATTTACAACAGGGATTGTGGTATGTATGTGTAAAACAATCATGATAATTCATGATTTTATCAAGTCAACAGGTTGTGCTTGATTTATTACTTTTTAAGTAACAGAGATTGAGTGACCGCAGCACTCCAATACTAAATAAGTGAGAACTTCTAACAGTTTCTTTCTAATACAACTATTGGTATCTTATTATTTAAATTAATATTGTGAGTGAAAGATTCTCGAGCGGGACGTTAAACAATATAAAGCCAATCAATCAATCAATCAATCATTAAATCAATATTGAGATGACCTTTAAATTCAATTCAAACATAAATTCTCTGTTAGCCTTTAAGCTATTTCATATATCATGAAATAAATCTGTTAATTGCTCTTACTAGGGTCATAAACTGCACCTTAATATACATAAATTCTTCTTCAATCGATTTTCCCCTAAATGTATCTTTTCAGGTTCAACACACATTCACAGGATTCCAGTACATGTGCAAACTTTCACTTGACGTAAATCGATCCAAAATGAAGCAAACCTTCGCTTGGAAATTTATGTGATACATATACACATATATTTTACCTGAGGTAAAACAAAATTCAAATTCAAGAAAAATTATATTAAAATTATGATGTTCGATTAACAGCAAATTTGAATTAAAAAGGCTGTGTTTGAGGGAATTTTTTTGGAGGAAATTATTTTACATTTTTCAATGTTGTTTTCGGGGGTGGGGGAGGAGTTTAAACCTTTTATTCATTGTTGAGGTTTATAAAATTGGTTCCTATGGTGGCAGCCAGAAAAAAACCCTCATATTTTTTGTTATAAGTTATAATGATTTTAAAATGTAAATCTATTAATATGTATGAAGTCTCTGAGCATGACTTCCCATTCTCTCTGTAATCTCTGCTTCCCTTGTTCATAAGCCTTTTGATTTTACAAAATGCTGACTTCCTCATAATATTTTCCATTTTTGTTTCCGTTCCACTTTCTGTTCCGTTTTCCATTTCATCTCACTTTCTGTTTCATTTTCTGTTCCACGTTTTAGCAAAACCAAGACCCTCATACCGAAATTTCAGGTAGACTGAATGTTTAGTGACCTCGAACCCTGAAAGTTGGGTACACAGAAAATGCTGTTCAAATGTTGCTAATGAAAGAAAATCCATATTGTTCAAAATTATTGGCCCCTCTAATATGTAAATAACCCTAGGTTACATGTTTTTATCTTCTTCGTAGCCAAGCTCAAGGATTAGGGTTATGCTCAATCATGACATTTGTTTATTCTTGTTTGATATACTGTTTTACCACTGAGCAGCACTCCGATCTTGGCCAATCATATTGCTGCTGACATTTCGTAAACCAGAAGCATGTCGGTAAATATCAAAAGTAGAACAATATTGGTAAAATGTGATTTTAAACCCAGGGCAGAAATTGATACTCAAATTCGGAATCGGAGACAACAAAAAGTGGAAATAATTCATGCCTATAAAATTTACAATTTATGTCCCTCTTGCCCAAATTTGGAACACATTGAAATGGTACTTATCAACTAGTTAAAAATGTATAATTGTTAATGTCCGATGACATACACAAACCAATAGGAACAGCAAGGTCACCTGACTCAGGTGACCTAAAAATTCCAATTACAGTAATACCTGATACATTATTTCTCTCAAATATAATATAGTCTCTGTTTTTTTGGTGAAAAAAATATCCCAGCTGAAGGCCACTTGGTCCTGCTCCAATAATGCAGTAGTCGTGGTGAATGGTAGTGGTTCCCATGACGATAAGGACAGGAAGGAAGACATAGATCATTAGGCATATGCAAGGCCTCATGGTCAAGGTATTACTGTTTCTAATCCAAGGTCACTTTAACCTTAAAATAAAGCAAGACCAATTACTTGTCTGGACCTATGTCACATGTACCATCTTATATTTATTAACACTATTTATATTGTTTAGCATCATCTTCAGAGGTAGACATCTCAGATAAAAGCACACAAAGTATATCTCTTCAGATACAGACATGTCAGGTAAAAGCACAAAAAAGAGGCCCACAGGCCTTAACAGTCACTTGAGTATCATAGGCCATACACTGACCTTTCAGGGAGCCTCATATTTGCATTTAAGCCTCTTTTTGGAGTCTTCTGTTCACAGCTTTATGATCTTTCTAAATATGCATATTATTCCCAGTTAATTACAACAGAAGGAAAGATGAAGTTTGAAGCATTTAAATCAGCCCATATTTCCCTGACATGCAAGGTGCAATGAATTTCACAATTTTGGTAAAGGGTTTCGTGTTTGTTTGTTTGTTTGTTATTTTGTGCCACACTCAACAATTTTTCAGTTATCTGGTGGTGTCCAGTTTTTGTAGGTGGAGGAGAGAACCCAGATACAATGTACCCAGGAAGAGATAACCGACCTTCCGAAAGTAAACTGGCAAACTTTCTCAAATATATCGGAGCGAGCAAGAATCAAACCCGCACCGACTAGAGGTGAGAGGCCTTGTGATTTTGAGCACAATGCTCTAACCACTCAGCCATGGAGGCCCCCAAGGGCTTCATGGACATAACTTTCACCCTTTTTTTCAGTTTTGGCTCAAACCATGAGGTCCTGGGGGAGGTAAGATAATAAATTTCACTATTTACATTCCTCTTATCCAACAGTTTTTGCCCCACCACTAGGGTCTCTGGAGAGCTGGAGTCTTGAAATTTACAATTTGTGTCTCTCTTGTCCCAAAGATTCTTCATACAAAATTTTAGAGGAATTGGAATGGTAGTTATCAAGAAGTTTAAAATGCTAAATGCTAATTTATTAACACATTTAGTCTCTGATCATTTTGGCCCCACCCTCATACCAAAACCCCTACACCTGGGATCAAGAAATTTACAATTTTGGTAAAGGGCTAACTGTTCATTCTAAATATCCATATAGGTCCAATCTGGTATCAATAGCATTAAAGAAGACGTTTTCTAATTGTTTTATACTTGAAAACTATATACCAAGTTTGGCCCCACCCTGGCATCAAAACCTCTTCCCAGTGATTATGAAATTTACAATTTTGGTAGAGGCCTTTGCAAGTTTTGGCCTTACCCCTAAGGCCCCAGGGAGAAATAAATACTTTTCAGCTTTAATGTCAAATAAATTATAGTTTATACTAGATATTTCCTGTTCCACATTATTTCACAATATACATTTGTTTTTCTCAAAGTTCATGTCTATTTCTGCTTCAGTCATACAAAACAGTTTGTGGTTGGGCTATAAGCTAAACACGGATGATCAACAAAACTTATTTTATCAATAAAAAAAACCCAGCTAGTTCATTATATATGTGGATTACATGTAACTGTGCACTACAGCATCTTGGAAAAATGGACACCCTGAGGCTTACAAATGAAACACACTACATCAATAACTATCATATTGATGTTTACAATATTACTTACACAGTCAGCTTGGGACATAATAGACATACAGTCAGTTTGGGACATAATACAGAATCATCCAGGGTGTGAAATGGAAATCTGTATTGGGTGAGGCAAAGCCGAGTCATGAAATGGAAAACCACATTGGACGAAGCAAAGTTGAGTCGTGAAATGTAAATCCGTATTGGGCAAAGCAAAGCCTAGTCCCGATATACGAATTTCCATTTCACACCATGGATGAATTTATCCCACTGAAGACCTTATTCAGATTTCAATAATGTCTTTGATAAATAAATATTATTCAATAATTAAATTGAATTCCATATGCATGTATCACATTGAACATCATATAATCACAATATCAAAACATCAGAGTTACGAACAATAAAGTTAAATAAACAAATCATGTATGAAACTGAATGAAGACATACATTGAAAGCTATAGTAGCTGTCAGACCAATATAACCTTGCACAGAGACATTGTATTGAAATTTCAGGGCATCATATGATTCGTTATTGATGTCACAGTTATCAAATTAATACATCTTTCACACAGAAACGTAATACAGAAAATTTCAGGACATCATGTGATTAGCTTTTGTCCAATCAATCAATTTGTCTGAAGTGGGATAATATCAAACACAGTGTCACTGGGAAGGGCTGGTGCATGCACAATAGTCGAATTGAAGTTAACAAGAGGAACAATATTAGGTCTTATAGGTCACCTGGTATATGTTTTGCTAAAGGTTGTAAAGTTATTTATATACATAGGCTTTATAACTGATTTCACAGGTGTGCAAGCTACATTTTACAAAAGGGTGCAAGTACATTTGTAAATGTAGGTTTTGATGTATCTTAAATGACTGGAATTTTTTCAAATATTTTTGACAAGTCTTATATGTGCTGGATATATATATATACACACACACACACACACACACACACACACACACACACACACACAGAGGTTAATTTGCACTTTGTATTATTGGTTTAAGATCATCAGAATTTGCTATTCAGTTGAGGGGGAGGGTGGATCACTGCCATTTTATTTATGTTGGCCCCTTAGTATCTCTATGAAGGGTAATATAACTACATATTAAAGGGTCCGAAATATATTTAATTATATAATTTTTGTAATATTAAAACTTGTGTGTTCCATACCCATAGCCTGATAAAGTTGGAATGGGACATTTTGTAATATTTTGTGCACACCAAAACTCTACCCCCACCCCCCCTTCTCCATCTTCGCAAGCCAAGGCTTTTCAGGACCGAAAACCCTTGGCTTGTGAAGATGTCCTTTCTCATCAGAATACCATTCCACATCTTTATGATATTTAGACATATGAATTGCATTATAGAAATGACATCAATGAATCAGTGAGAATGAGATGCTTTGAATACACAGAGCACAAAGTACTCAGAGAAAGCATATTGAGCATGATGCTGCAAAGTCAGTGCAATGTCAGTATAAAGTATTATTTAGTATATTTTTTGTTTGGTGGATCTTTGTGTTTTCTATGAGAAACAAGTGTTCTATGATAGATATGCATCAAATTTTATTATGTTCCCCAACACATAGTGTCAAGGACATGTTGATTTTAGTCTGTTTCTTATCATAAAGGTCTTCTGTTTTCAATAGAAGACGTCATAGTGATTGTACAGTTTATTATCATTATGTCCCCAAACACACTGTGTCAGGGACATGTAGTTTTTGCTTTGTTTCTTATTATGTTCCCCAAATAGAGTTTGGGAACATATTGGTTTTAATTACTCTGTAAATTAATTTATTATTATTATTATGTTCCCCAAATAGAGTAAAAACAAGAGTACCAGAAATGGTACATAATATGCCTATCATAAGCTTTTAAAGGGTGTTCTTCTTAAACCATGAGCTTTGGGGTAGATCTTTATTTAAGGTAGTATCAGCTGCCATCATCAAGCTGCGATATACTTACATGTACTTTCTTTTGCATCATATGAATACAAAAGGTAGATAAACAAAGCAAGAGCCCTGAGTGTAAAATGCTTCTCCAAAATACACTAAGTTCAGCATCCTGTAATTTTTCAAACATCAAAGAAAATTAGAAATTGTTAGGAATCAAAATACTCACATCTTGAAGTTCTTTACAAAGGCCTTAGCTAACGAAAACTGTTAGAGAAGTTAAAAGGGCAATCTATGTACTCTCTGTGTACTGTGTGTACTCTCTGTACTCTCCTCAAAACTGACCAAGTTCAACAACCTGTTACTTCCTTAAATATTGAAAAAAATCAAAATCTTTGCCACATGCATATCTTCAATACTCATACAAACACTCTGTACATTAAGGAAGCCCACTGTAGTAGCTTTAGAATTGTCAGGGAAACCCACCATTGTTCTAAGTGATGCTTACTGAGTCCAGAAGCACCTATCATACCTGTGGCTGTATGATCAGCAAACCCCTTGACTTTCATGAATATTTATGAAATGACACAATCATTTATTGACCAACCATAGTCACAAGAACAGTTTTCAATATTTTAATGGCTGCACCCAAAGGTATAATGTGTTTACAAATAGTAACAGACAAAAAAGCTAACAGAATACTCTTTTAGAAGCAAGTCAAGTATAGCTATATATTAAATTAAATCTGCCTTAACTTAAGTCCCCCTTTTTCAACAATGACGATTATTTGTTATTTGCAATCTCTGTATCAATAAACTTAATTTGATTAGCTATTGTGTCAGTTTTTCCCAATCGGTAATCCTTGGATTATTCTGCTACGAGTCATTCAATGATCTACGAATGTTTTTTTTTTCTCATCCAAAAAAGGGAGTTATTCTACTACATAAATTTTCATAAAGCCAAGGGTTTTCTTATTCATAAAACCATGGCGATGATGTAGTGTGAAAGGAGACAATTAAAGGCATGGTTTGCAACAATGGGGATACCAGATACTCTGCATTCAACATTTCCTCAAAACTGACTACAGCAAAACACTGATAAAGCAAACCTCCAGGGCCACCCAAAACAGTTTTTTATGAACAAATTTGTTTTCTCTCAAGGGGAATTAATATCGCTTCCGCAATAAGCATAAATTCATTATATTAAGCATGTTCATTATAAACATGTTTTAAATACTGTATGTCCAGCAACCTGTAATTTTCTAAAGAGAAAATTAAGACAAATTCTTCTTACATGCAAATCTTCAATACTCATACAAACACTCTGTTAAATAGCATCCTAACTTGAAAACTGTCGGCCGAGTTAGATTAAAAATCACATACCCTCCATACAACATTAATAAAATTTCAAATATAAAGTGGCAAAACTCCAGCAAGAGGGGTAAAAAATGGATGAAAATTGCATGAACATGTTCATAACTGCATCCTTGATGAACAATGATGAACCTTAATGAATATTCAAACAAATTCACTGAGTGAAAAAGTTTCTGCTTGATATGTAACACAGACATAGCTGTACCATATGTTCTTTCGAAAGACTGGGCCAAGTGTATAAAAATGTGAAAAGTTAACATCATGTCATCAACATGGACAGCTAGGATTCAAAATTAACAACAATTTACACACAAAATGCCAATCAGTAGAAATTTTATGAAACTTAAAAAAAAAAATTGGGAGTTAACATACATGACTTGAATATAATTTTCTGGACTTTTACCTGTATTCATGTATTCTGAACCATATCATAAACTAGTGTCATATATCCCACACCTGTTACAATTATATGCCAGTACACTGTTGAAAGACATTGTAGCAGTTATAGTTGTATATGTATATAAATTACTTAAAATGATTTTGAATTACAAAGTACATGGCTTGATTTGAATGCAACCTTAACCGTTTTTTTACAATTCAAAATCAACCACTCCATTTAATTTCTTGACATAATATATTTTTTGGTTTAAAAAATTGCAGCAAATATAAGGATGTATGTAACATTTTTTTTATCTGGTTGCTTTGGCAATTTTGCAAGTTCAGATTATAACCTAGCTTGCACACTTCTGTGGTTTCATGCTCTGCTTAGTTTTCAGCTCAAGTGAAGTAAAAGTGCAAACATACTACATATATAGACATTATTCATTCACGAGAAGTATTTGATCAGCATGGGTCTTATATACATTGAAGGTACAAAGAGACAATAAATCATCATAGTTGGATATTATAATAAACATATTCCATAAATGCATTTTTCCTTAAAATTTTCAAAACAGCAGTTGACATTAAAAACTTCAGGAAGAAAAAAATTCTATGAGCCAGCTATGTAAATACAGAGTAACTAACCTGTGCTATATCCGTATTTAAACTGATTGAGTAATGTATGAGGTAGTCTATACAACTGATTAAGTCACCGCCTACTCTCCAACCTGTCAATCATCCTGAAAAATATCCAGTTTTCTCTCACATCAATATCATAATAATTATTGTCATAATCATCCATCCCTGAAAAATTGGGTTTCTATTAAATGCAAGTCGTTTGGAGAACTCCAAGATCAATATGTTCCATATGGTCGGTAAACATGGTAAAGGACTGTTGATTGTTCGATTTATGAGGAAAGACATACATAGGCATGTTCAATACAATGTTAAGCTTACAGCAACACAATATAAACATGAATAGGTATCACATAATGAATAATTTTAGCCAAAAAAAATTAAATGTTAAGGGAATTTCATTTAAAATGACTATGTCCATCTATAAGTTGATTAAAATTAACAAGTTCTGATTTACATGCTTTGAACAGCATTAAGACTTTCAATAACATCAATATATAACTCATTGTTTTTATACATACATTCTTGTAAGTTGAGCATACTGTTTCCAAGAATAAATACCTTAATTAGGGACTTAATTCACTCCTGCATGTAAAGATAGACTGAGAAATCGAACAAGGATTTTACATGGATGACAGATTTCATCATAATATTTACAACTACTCAGGCATAAAGATAATCAGCTTCCTCTATTTCCTTATGTAAACTGTCAAGGTAATTTCCATTAAACATAGCTTCATTTTCAAAGCATTACAATTATATTTCACTAGAGGCTACTATCAATTATTGTGACTTTTCATTGGTTTCTGCTTTTTTAAAAGTCTGACTTGTGAACGTGGACTTCATATTGCTATAATTACTAAATCACACGTTGCTCTTTCAATGAAGTGTTTCTTTTTTCTGTTCATCTACAATGTATATTACATTTAGGTATTGATATATTTCTTATTGTTATTATTGTTATGACCAAGGTTAAAGTTTGCCACAGACAGACAAATGGACAGACAAAAAAACTATATGTCCCCCAAATCTTTGATTCCAGAAGAATAAACAGATTGAAAATTGGAAAAATGTTGGTGATTTTTGGATAGGAAATGGTCTGGTTACTGGACCAAAAAGAAGCCAGGAAAACCACTGTCGGGGACAATGAGTCAATAAATATATTACTTTGAATGTGAAAATAAAGGGGGAATATTTTACCAAAAAATGAGGGGGCTACCACCCCTTACCCACCCACCCCCCTTTGGCCACCCCTGAATCTATGTATCTGAACTATATTTCAATTAAGACATAAACACAAGGTGAGGAAAGAGCCAAAAAGTATGTTAACCTAGACAAAATAGGAAATGTTATGAATGTTTTGCTTCTGAATTGTGGCTGAAGGAAATGTTTTACCACAACAACACCCTCATCATAATTATACTGCTACATGTACCTTTGAGACTCAGGAACATAAAATTGGGGGGGGGGGGGGGTAATCCCCTTTTATTGAGAATAATGAGTCCCCAATGACGATTATTTTCTATCAAATAATTCAAATAAAGATATTTTAGGTGAACCCCCCCCCCCCCTCTATTTGTAATAGTAGTAGTAAGTGAGAAAGTGTATGTGTTAAAACCACTTAGTGAAATATGACCCCCACCCCCAATAAATTTAGGATTATGAAAATTAGGAAAAACTCCCTTTTTTCGCTTGTCAAGATTTTTTTTTTTTTGGTCTTTTTACATTACAAACCAATCACCAATTTCTCTAACCCCCCCCCCCCCCCCCTTTCCAATAAAAAATATTGAAGAAAGATGATATATGCCCGACAGCTAGGTTTAAGAACCCCTTCACAAAGCAGTACAGGTACTCATAATGTAGATATGCAGTGTGAACATTGAAAGTGTAAAAAGTGCCCTCTGCTCCTTTACCTTTAATTGGGTTAATCTTTGAAAAGGGTTGTCAAATGAATATTTCAGCATTACAAAAAATAAGTTAATTTATAGTTAAAATCATGACCACTTGTCATGACAAGTTTAAACAGCCAATTCATTTAATGTCAAATTAAAATACAAATTAAAATTATCACTAGCCCCAAGGGCTATGAAATCTAGATAGAACCTTGTTCTGCAAATCTAAGCTAAATTCTAATATTAAACAAAATGTGTTCTTAAAACTTAAATGCTCCAAAAATGCTTATACTGATGAAAGACTTACATAATATATGCAACACGTAATATAGTCTATAGAGCATTAGTTGGATGGGAAGCTCATGGCCCAAGGAATATTACAACATATTTCCAAACAAAGAAGATAATGATGACTGTAGTGCAATGCTATGCTCCTACAAACAGCAGTGATGATGTTAAGGACTGGTTTTGCAATAGTATGCTGACCATCTTTGAAATCTTCTCAGATAAACTTGTCAACATCCTGATGGGAACTTCAATGTGAAAGTAGGAAATGATAACACCAGGTATGAAGAAGGGATGAGAGTGTGTGGACTTGGCAACATGAATGAGAAGGAGAGAGGTAATTTGCAAGCATGTGCACTCTCAACAACTAGTGATCAGAAGCAGCATCTACACACACAGGAAGATGCACAAGGCACTTAAAGTTTCACCGGACAACTGCATTGAAAACCAGACAGACCATGTCTACATCACTAAGAAGTTCATCAGGTCTCCACACGATGTCAGGGTAAATAAAGTGAGGAACTGACATCTGATCGGACCACCACCTACTGGTAACTCATCTTGAACTGAAACTATAGGAGTGGACAGGACCTGCACTATAGAGACACAAGTACAACACATGTTCTCTGAGGGATGCACAGAAGAGGGAAGAATTTAAAATGGCTCTGAACAACAAATTGCAAGTGCTGCAGGCACTGACAGAAGAAGAGATCATTGACAGCAAGAGGAAGAAGGAAGTATTGAATAAGACATTCCAGGGCCTGTTAGATACCAACATAAAAAGTGGCTGTCAGCAGAGATGACAAAGATCCAAGATAAAAGGGAGAAGAAAGCAGCTGTCACCACCCATGAGTGCTGATTGATATGTTTGAGCCTCATTTGTAAGACTCATTTATTTCTAAAACTTAAAATGGCCATTTCTGGTACCCACTTTCAGTCAGATGATGATATCATACATGCAGTGGAAGACTTTCTGAATGGTCAAGAAAAGAATTTCTTTAAAAGTGGCATTGAGGCCCTTAAACTGGGAAAAATGTATAGATACTGAAGGGGATTATGTTGAAAAATAATGCAATATGTCTGCCAAATTTCAAATCCTTCTGATGGAGCGAGATCAGACAAATAAGACTGACGCTCAATCAATTTAAAGTCACAATTGTTAATGGCAGCCATAGCAATGGCATACTTGTGAACAGGAGCATTGTCCTGGTGGAACAACAAACTTTTACCAAGTTTTCTGTGTTGCTTGAGTTTACTATTTTCCTATAACTGCCTTAGAAGTAGTAGTAGATAGCATGTATGTGCCATTGATTGTTTGTCCCTTTTGGAGATAATTTGCCATCAGAATACCACCAGCATCCCTGAAAATCAAGACCATAACCTTTCCAGTTGATGGAACTGTCTTTGCCTTCTTTGGCAGGGGTGAACCATGGTGCTTCCATTGTTTAGACTGTTGTTTAGCCTCTGGGGTAAAATGATGGACCCACATTTCATTTATAGTAACAAATCTCTGAAGAAAGTTAGCAGGATCTACCTCAAAAAGGTTTAGATTAGCTCACACAAAGTCACCTGGTGTGCTTCTGATCAACTGTCAGAACAGGCTGAAAGCTTTCTCATTGCAAGATCCTCTGTCAGAATGGAATGTACTCTTTCCTGTGAAATGCCAACTGTATTGGCTATATATATTTCTGTAACTTGCCTGTCAGTCATAAAAATATCATGGACTTCATTGACCATTTCTGGGGTTTCAACAGTGAAAGGCCTTCCAGGACAGGTTTAAATTCCACCACCCTCCTTTTTACTGTAGAATATGAAGGGGCATCTTTCCCTAGTGTTGCTACCATATCAGTATGGATATCCTGAGATGCTAAACCTTTCTTATGCAAATATTGGATCACTGCTCTTTCACCGATTTTGTCCATTTTGCAAAAGTAACTTGCCATGTTTACTTTTGAGTGCTACCTTGTTGATATAAACTGACCAAATGACACCAGTCTTCAGGAACATGGCCTTAAATAGTCAGGGAATAGTAGGGCTGTAAAGGGACATTGATGCTAACCTCCTTCAATACAAGGCTCACAACATATCAATCAGCCCTAGTAACTCACCAGACATACCACCAGAGAATGAACACCTCCCATAGACTGCAACAAGCCCACCAGATTGGAAATCTGTAATGCAATGAAACAGTCAAAGAGCAGCAAGGCAGAGATCCCAGATATTATTCCAGCAGAAGCATTAAAGGAAGACTTTGACATCACAGCAGAGATGCTGTTCCCATTGTTTAAAAAATCTGGGAAGAGACCAGATACAACAGACCTTACCTAAGGCAAATTACAAAGGGATTATGCTGCTGTCCATACCAGGGAAACTGTTCAGCAGAGTCATCCTGAACAGAATCAAGGACCAATTAGACATTCATATAAGGAACAAGCAAGCAAGCTTCTGAAAAGACAGATCCTGCACAGATCAGATAGCTATTACTCTCTACATCATTGTTGAGTAGTCCATGGAATGGAATTCACTGCTCTACATCAGATTTATAGACTATGAAAAGGATTTCAACAGGAAAACCCTCTGGGTTCTACTCCAGCACTATGGAGTATCCGACAAAATGATCAACATCATCATGATCTCTTATTACAGGATGACCTGCAGAGAAATCCATGGAAGAAAACTTACAGGGGCCTTCAAGGTGAAAACCAGAGTTCATCAGGAGTGCTCTCCCCTTTTCTACACTGCTGTCCCATACCTGACAACAAATGCAGGAGAAGACCAACAACATAGCATCCACCTCAGCACAAGCAGGCCTAAATACCAACAAAAAGAAGACCAAGATCCTTAAGGTCAACACTTTCAGAGATGAACCAATCAAGATGGAAAATGAGGCACTAGAAGAGGTAGAGTCTTTCACATACCTTGGAAGTGTTGTCAACAAGCTTGGCAGAAATTGATGCGAGAGCTAGAATAGGAAAGTCAGAGCAGCATTCCTTCAATTAAAGAACATACTGTATAACAGGATTTTAGTGGGGTGTTAATTCTGGCTTATTTTAGTGGTTTGACAGTAGTCTGCTAAAATTTTAATCACTAAATTTGTATCCTTAAGTATAGTAATGAATGCAAGATCATTCGCAATGGATCTAGTGAGGTGGGGATTACAAACACACTGAAAACTCATCTCAATGACGAACTTCCCCTGTCTACAATTACCGAAAATTGACATTAAAACACTACGGATGGTATCAGGGTTACTCAAGATCAGAACTTTTTTTTTATATTAAAAAAAAATCATTATAATTTCTTGTATTGTGTTTCTTTATATATCTAAGGTACAAGAAACATTCCTATTGAGGAGGTAAAATTCAGGTACTGTATGTAATGTTTTGAAAATATGTGTCTGCCAAAAACAATTCCACCAAAATTATTAGCATACCTGTGACCAGGCAAAATGCCAAATTTTACACCTGCTAAAAAAGCCCCCTATACAGTATAGAACTCCAAAGATCTGACTCTGCAGACCAACATCAGACTGTTCAACTCAAACGTCAAATTAGTTCTTTTCTACAGGGCCAAAACCTGGAGGACAAGTGATAGCAATCAAGAAAGTCCAGGCCTTTACAAAGTTTTGCCTGCATTGGATACTCTAGATCCACTGGCCAAAAACCATCAGTAACCAGAACCTACCAACCTCCTGCAGAAAAAGAGATGATGCTAGAGGTGGATTGGTTATACACTCCCTAACCCAGTGTCAAACATCATGAGACAAGTGCTGACCTGGAATCGCCAAGACAAGAGAAACAGGGGCCAGCTAAGAAACACATGGCACTGAGACCTAAATGCTGAAATGAAGAAAATGGGATACACCTGGAGACAACTCAACCATAGGGCCCATGACCGAGACTCTAAGAGATCTTTTGTATTGGCCTATGCCCTAGAAGGGGTAGCAGGCATAAGTAAGTAAAGTAAAACACAATATGCCTATAAACTTTGACCTCTCCTGGAGTGTTAAGCCTTAGGTTGTGAAATTCTCAATTTTGGTACATCTTTTTCTGCTTTTCCTAAATATGTATTTAGTTTGTATACCATACAACAGGCCCACAGGCCTTATTGGTTACATGAGTATCACTAGTCCCAAGGGCTACAACATCTTGAAAAAAAATTTCCTGCTCTGAATATCTACGTAAATTTTAATATTCAACAAAAAGTACACATATAAAACAAAATGTGATCTCAAAACTTAAATGCCCTCAAAAGTGCCTATACTGATGAAGGCTTTACAGAGTATAAGACATTAATGCAAAATGACTAATTTTGATCTGTCCTAGACTTAAAACCCTGGGATTGCAAAATTCACAATTTTGCTACACCCTTTTCCTAAATATGCATTTAGTTTTTATACCATATCAGCAAACTTCAAGAAGTCTTTCAATGATAAAGACAATATTCACTATGGTAATTTTGGTTCCACCCTGGAAACAAATCTTTACCCCTAGGATCATGAAATTTACAATTTTGGTAAAGAACAACTTACTACTTCTATATATGTATTTAGTTTCAATTTAGTATCAATAGCATTAAAG